>CAJNDT010002779.1:0-535000 GCA_905221615.1 Symbiodinium sp. CCMP2592
CTGTGGGGGTACTCTGATGTGTCCTACGTTTTTTGTTGTTTTCCGGGCCCCGAAAATGGGCTCGTAAAGCTCGTCGAAAGTGTGGCAGGGTAGGGAAGCCCTGGACGGAGGTTTTCAGGCCTGGAGAAGTGTTGGGAGGGACTTGGCAAGGCTGCGGTGCATGAATAGTAGACGCCTTCAAATAGTAGTGCCCGAATAGTGCCCCAAATAGTGCCCGAACTAGTGCCCGAATGAACCCTTCATAGTGCCCAAATGATTTTTCGCGAAGAAAAGGAGATTTTCCTTCCTTTACAAAAGGAAATGTATTTGGGCACTATGAAGGGTTCATTCGGGCACTATTTCGGGCACTATTTCGGGCACTATTCGGGCACTATGCCAGGTGGAGGCTTGAGCGGCATTATCTGGAGGGCTAAGGGTTGGGAGGCCTGCAGGACCACCAAAAACACTGGAAATGCGCACGAAGAATAGGAATTTGTGCTGCAGGAGGCATTGGGGAGTGATCTGCGGGGCAGGGTTTGGAATGCAAAGAGGGGGGTTTAGGGAAGGATCTGCAGAGTTTAGGGCAGGATCTGCAAGGCAGGATTTGGGGGAGGGTCCGCAAGCAAGCGTTTGGAGGAGCATACACGAAAAACATGCGGGGTGGCATGTGCAAAAAATTGTAGGGTAGTCTATCAGTCTATCTACAAGTTTACGGGGGCCTTGGCCATGCGAGGGTTTAGGGAAAGATCAGGCAGGACTTCGGGGAGGATCTATAACGAGACTTTATGAAGGAGCTATGGTTTTTATCGAGTGCAGCAGCAGTCAGTCATTGACAGTCTTCTTGTTTGCATATTCAGAAACCTCCCCCCCGCCCCCTGTGTGCCGCAATGCTCATTGGGCGCTTGTATGTAAACATTGAATTTGGGGGGAGCGGGGGGTCTGGAAGGTTTCAAGATTTGTGGACAAACAATTCCAAAATTGTACTATCGCGCGAGGCCATTTTCAGTGTTCGAAAAACCACGAAAACTGTAGGACTCATTAAGGTACCCCCATAGTCAGTTGCCGCCTTGCTTGCCATGCTGTGGTATTTACGACAAGTAGTTGTCATGACATCATGGTCAACAGTCTCAAGCTGACCACGCACAGACCCCGCGCATAGCTACAAGGTTGTTTTTCGAGCAAAGTTCCAATCCAATTGGGAGCGTCTTTGTCCAAAGGTTTTCGATCCATTCTAGCCCATTTTCGAGCTCCAAAAACGAAGCCCAAAATGGGGTCTCCCCTAATAGTTTCCAATCAGGCGGTCTCAGCTTTGGGAACCAATTTTTGGCCTCAAAATGGGGACCAACCCGAGCTCAAAAACTGCGGAATTCTGCGAGGGAGACGTGTTTGAAGCTTTACCAAAGTTTTGCCCGACATGCGGCGACCAGTGTCGCGAGCGACCGCGTCTGTTGAAATCAATCAAAACGCTCCGTTGCTACCCTGGTGATTGGGCTTGTGCTGCTTAAGCACCGTTGTTTGCCACTGTAACTGTGGGGGTACTCTGATGTGTCCTACGTTTTTTGTTGTTTTCCGGGCCCCGAAAATGGGCTCGTAAAGCTCGTCGAAAGTGTGGCAGGGTAGGGAAGCCCTGGACGGAGGTTTTCAGGCCTGGAGAAGTGTTGGGAGGGACTTGGCAAGGCTGCGGTGCATGAATAGTAGACGCCTTCAAATAGTGCCCGAATAGTGCCCGAATAGTGCCCGAAATAGTGCCCGAACTAGTGCCCGAATGAACCCTTCATAGTGCCCAAATGATTTTTCGCGAAGAAAAAGGAGATTTTCCTTCCTTTACGAAAGGAAATGTATTTGGGCACTATGAAGGGTTCATTCGGGCACTATTTCGGGCACTATTTCGGGCACTATTCGGGCACTATTCGGGCACTATGCCAGGTGGAGGCTTGGGCGGCATTATCTGGAGGGCTAAGGGTTGGGAGGCCTGCAGGACCACCAAAACACTGGAAATGCGCACGAAGAATAGGAATTTGTGCTGCAGGAGGCATTGGGGAGTGATCTGCGGGGCAGGGTTTGGAATGCAAAAGGGGGGGTTTAGGGAAGGATCTGCAGAGTTTAGGGCAGGATCTGCAAGGCAGGATTTGGGGGAGGGTCCGCAAGCAAGCGTTTGGAGGAGCATACACGAAAAACATGAGGGGTGGCATGTGCAAAAAATTGTAGGGTAGTCTATCTACAAGTTTACGGGGGCCTTGGCCATGCGAGGGTTTAGGGAAAGATCAGGCAGGACTTCGGGGAGGATCTATAACGAGACTTTTATGAAGGAGTTATGGTTTTTATCGAGTGCAGCAGCAGTCAGTCATTGACAGTCTTCTTGTTTGCATATTCAGAAACCTCCCCCCCGCCCCCTCAATTTCAATGTGTGCCGCAATGTGTGCCGCAATGCTCATTGGGCGCTTCTATGTAAACATTGAATTTGGGGGGAGCGGGGGGTCTGGAAGGTTTCAAGATTTGTGGACAAACAATTCCAAAATTGTACTATCGCGCGAGGCCATTTTCAGTGTTCGAAAAACCACGAAAACTGTAGGACGCATTAAGGTACCCCCATAGTCAGTTGCCGCCTTGCTTGCCATGCTGTGGTATTTATGACAAGTAGTTGTCATGACATCATGGTCAACAGTCTCAAGCTGACCACGCACAGACCCCGCGCATAGCTACAAGGTTGTTTTTCGAGCAAAGTTCCAATCCAATTGGGAGCGTCTTTGTCCAAAGGTTTTCGATCCATTCTAGAGCCCATTTTCGAGCTCCAAAAACGAAGCCCAAAATGGGGTCTCCCCTAATAGTTTCCAATCAGGCGGTCTCAGCTTTGGGAACCAATTTTTGGCCGCAAAATGGGGACCAACCCGAGCTCAAAAACTGCGGAATTCTGCGAGGGAGACGTGTTTGAAGCTTTACCAAAGTTTTGCCCGACATGCGGCGACCAGTGTCGCGAGCGACCGCGTCTGTTGAAATCAATCAAAACGCTCCGTTGCTACCCTGGTGATTGGGCTTGTGCTGCTTAAGCACCGTTGTTTGCCACTGTAACTGTGGGGGTACTCTGATGTGTCCTACGTTTTTTGTTGTTTTCCGGGCCCCGAAAATGGGCTCGTAAAGCTCGTCGAAAGTGTGGCAGGGTAGGGAAGCCCTGGACGGAGGTTTTCAGGCCTGGAGAAGTGTTGGGAGGGACTTGGCAAGGCTGCGGTGCATGAATAGTAGACGCCTTCAAATAGTGCCCGAATAGTGCCCGAATAGTGCCCGAAATAGTGCCCGAACTAGTGCCCGAATGAACCCTTCATAGTGCCCAAATGATTTTTCGCGAAGAAAAAGGAGATTTTCCTTCCTTTACGAAAGGAAATGTATTTGGGCACTATGAAGGGTTCATTCGGGCACTATTTCGGGCACTATTTCGGGCACTATTCGGGCACTATTCGGGCACTATGCCAGGTGGAGGCTTGGGCGGCATTATCTGGAGGGCTAAGGGTTGGGAGGCCTGCAGGACCACCAAAACACTGGAAATGCGCACGAAGAATAGGAATTTGTGCTGCAGGAGGCATTGGGGAGTGATCTGCGGGGCAGGGTTTGGAATGCAAAAGGGGGGGTTTAGGGAAGGATCTGCAGAGTTTAGGGCAGGATCTGCAAGGCAGGATTTGGGGGAGGGTCCGCAAGCAAGCGTTTGGAGGAGCATACACGAAAAACATGAGGGGTGGCATGTGCAAAAAATTGTAGGGTAGTCTATCTACAAGTTTACGGGGGCCTTGGCCATGCGAGGGTTTAGGGAAAGATCAGGCAGGACTTCGGGGAGGATCTATAACGAGACTTTATGAAGGAGTTATGGTTTTTATCGAGTGCAGCAGCAGTCAGTCATTGACAGTCTTCTTGTTTGCATATTCAGAAACCTCCCCCCCGCCCCCTCAATTTCAATGTGTGCCGCAATGTGTGCCGCAATGCTCATTGGGCGCTTCTATGTAAACATTGAATTTGGGGGGAGCGGGGGGTCTGGAAGGTTTCAAGATTTGTGGACAAACAATTCCAAAATTGTACTATCGCGCGAGGCCATTTTCAGTGTTCGAAAAACCACGAAAACTGTAGGACGCATTAAGGTACCCCCATAGTCAGTTGCCGCCTTGCTTGCCATGCTGTGGTATTTATGACAAGTAGTTGTCATGACATCATGGTCAACAGTCTCAAGCTGACCACGCACAGACCCCGCGCATAGCTACAAGGTTGTTTTTCGAGCAAAGTTCCAATCCAATTGGGAGCGTCTTTGTCCAAAGGTTTTCGATCCATTCTAGAGCCCATTTTCGAGCTCCAAAAACGAAGCCCAAAATGGGGTCTCCCCTAATAGTTTCCAATCAGGCGGTCTCAGCTTTGGGAACCAATTTTTGGCCGCAAAATGGGGACCAACCCGAGCTCAAAAACTGCGGAATTCTGCGAGGGAGACGTGTTTGAAGCTTTACCAAAGTTTTGCCCGACATGCGGCGACCAGTGTCGCGAGCGACCGCGTCTGTTGAAATCAATCAAAACGCTCCGTTGCTACCCTGGTGATTGGGCTTGTGCTGCTTAAGCACCGTTGTTTGCCACTGTAACTGTGGGGGTACTCTGATGTGTCCTACGTTTTTTGTTGTTTTCCGGGCCCCGAAAATGGGCTCGTAAAGCTCGTCGAAAGTGTGGCAGGGTAGGGAAGCCCTGGACGGAGGTTTTCAGGCCTGGAGAAGTGTTGGGAGGGACTTGGCAAGGCTGCGGTGCATGAATAGTAGACGCCTTCAAATAGTGCCCGAATAGTGCCCGAATAGTGCCCGAAATAGTGCCCGAACTAGTGCCCGAATGAACCCTTCATAGTGCCCAAATGATTTTTCGCGAAGAAAAAGGAGATTTTCCTTCCTTTACGAAAGGAAATGTATTTGGGCACTATGAAGGGTTCATTCGGGCACTATTTCGGGCACTATTTCGGGCACTATTCGGGCACTATTCGGGCACTATGCCAGGTGGAGGCTTGGGCGGCATTATCTGGAGGGCTAAGGGTTGGGAGGCCTGCAGGACCACCAAAACACTGGAAATACGGAATTTGTGCTGCAGGAGGCATTGGGGAGTGATCTGCGGGGCAGGGTTTGGAATGCAAAAGGGGGGGTTTAGGGAAGGATCTGCAGAGTTTAGGGCAGGATCTGCAAGGCAGGATTTGGGGGAGGGTCCGCAAGCAAGCGTTTGGAGGAGCATACACGAAAAACATGAGGGGTGGCATGTGCAAAAAATTGTAGGGTAGTCTATCTACAAGTTTACGGGGGCCTTGGCCATGCGAGGGTTTAGGGAAAGATCAGGCAGGACTTCGGGGAGGATCTATAACGAGACTTTATGAAGGAGTTATGGTTTTTATCGAGTGCAGCAGCAGTCAGTCATTGACAGTCTTCTTGTTTGCATATTCAGAAACCTCCCCCCCGCCCCCTGAATTTCAATGTGTGCCGCAATGTGTGCCGCAATGCTCATTGGGCGCTTCTATGTAAACATTGAATTTGGGGGGAGCGGGGGGTCTGGAAGGTTTCAAGATTTGTGGACAAACAATTCCAAAATTGTACTATCGCGCGAGGCCATTTTCAGTGTTCGAAAAACCACGAAAACTGTAGGACGCATTAAGGTACCCCCATAGTAACACCTTCTGGCACTGTGCAGAACCACTCGCAGGTGCAGCCGCTGCTGCTTGCTAGGCTGTCGGCGACCCAACAGGACTGTTCACAGGTCCTACAGGTCCCACGGGTCCTGGTCCAAACAGGTCGAAGTCCATGCCTTCCTCAGGCACAGGGACGTTCTGAGCAGGAGTCTCACCACTCCCACCTGGCAAGGGCGAGGCCATGGCGCTGTAAAACGTGAAGGTAGCTAAAGTGTGATCGTCGGATGGAGCTCTCCAAGAGTTGAGAACGACCAGCGACTGCGCCTCACAGAGGTGGAGCAGGTCCATGTAGTCCGACTTATGTGACTCCACCACCGCAAACGTGTGGTCTACAAACCTTCGGCATTGGACTACAGGTGCTGTTAAAGTCCTCGGATAGTGTAAGGGCGGGAGGCATAGAAGAAATTTGTGCCTACACTCGGGTGTGTCGGACTTATCATTGGCAGCATTGATAGACATTCAAGATGTCCGAGGGGTTCTTGCCTGTCTGAACTCGGACGTGAAGTCCCGGGTGGACACCTTGGTATTGTATGTCGCCTCTTCAAGCAAGTATGGTCGAGACAATAGTCCTTCTAAGTCCTCAGGAGCTCCGCTACTATGTGAAAAACAGAGCGCGCAGCACTCGGTCTTTTTCTTGAGCCAAAGCGGAGTCGCGTCGGGCTCTAACTGACTGTCTGTCTCCAAGCAAAACACTTCAAGCACTAACGAAACGAGACGAAACGAACGTGCAGTCACTTCCTAACTCAAAAGCACTCCTCACAGCTTCAGGCATGCCGAAAACATCAGGACATCCAAGGTCAAATGGGATTTTCACAGGAAATGAGCGCTGGTTTGTGTACAAGATTTTTTTTCTGAAAAAGTCTGCAAGTCGCAGTCCATTTTACCCACATGGATTCAATTGTACCTTCTCAGTGTTGTTGCAGTTCTGAACGAGTGATTAACTGCTGTCTGTGACTCACCTACGCGCCAAAAACTGAGTTTTTCGAGCCTGATTGGGTTTTTAACCGGGTGGAGTTCTGTGGGTGCTTTTCAAACTTAGTTCCAAAGAGTAGTTCTCACTAGTGCAAGATAATGTTCAGCCTGTCATGGACACGTTCACTGTCTGCCTGCATGCACTTCGCTGCATGCTTCGCTGCTATGGAGACAAGCTATTGGAAGTGTTGGTATGACTTTCTCGACACGTCGATTATTGTCGAGCTTGAAGTGGACTCATAAAGTTCAGAAGCTTTGTTGCTGTTCAGCTTGGCATGTGTTAGGAAATGTCGAAAGATTTTTGTTGCATTGTCAGAGAGCCATGGAGGCTCTCAACCGCAAGGCGATGCTTTGTGGGCACTTAGAACGTCGCAGATGGCTCTCTGGCTGTTTTTTCGAAACTGAACAACGATTTGCCAGAGTTCTGTATGCAATCTCTATCCAAGCATTGGCTTTGAATTCGACCGCTCTATTGGCCCAAGTGTTGAAACTATGTCTCACCCAGCTTCCTAATGGGTTTGAATCTGGTTTTTTTATCTGGTTTAAACCTTCATAAAAGCCGGATTCCAAACCTAGGTTGACACTCGTTTCATGCAGGATGTCCTGTGTCTAGAGAACGCACATGTTGCCCAGTGTTGTTCTGCCGCTCCTTGCAATGAATTTTGGAATGTCTCGAGTCGGCCAGCTTCAAGGATTTACTTCAAGTGCTACCATTTTTGAATTTTTCTGGGTTTTTCAGGACGCTTGATGCTGCCAAGTCGACTGGAGCAGTTCGAAATGCGTCCAAGCAGCTTGGAGTGGTTCGAAGTTTCAGTTTTAGCTTGGAGTTGCATGTGCAGGAAGCCAGATCGAGATTTCTTATTGTCCGGCTCCTCGCTCGGCTTTCGAGCCTGCTACCTGCTGGCAATAGGCATTGAAGAGCGACCCTCTTTGGGAATCCAGGGGCCCCTTCCCACCAGCTACAAGTGCAGACATGTCGAGCCATTGCGCGACCCTTTTGGGAAGCGGAGCCATGGTTTTGGCCATTGCGCAACCCAATACGGGAAGCAGAGCCAGTGAGTGTGGCAGTACTAGCAAACTTTTTAGCAACGACTTCGCCGGCTAAGTCTGTATGTCGCAGCTAAGTCGTTTCACCTTGTACAGCTGTTTGATTACAGTTGTATCTTCTTCTTTATTATGGGGACCGAGCGCAGCAGCCGCTGTCACTCGGTCCAGTCACGCCAAACAAAAAAGCAATGGCCCACATATTCATTGTAGCCATCGCCTCTGGTGGGCTGTAGGACGCAGCTGTAGCGAAGAAGCGATGGACTAAGCAGAAAAAGGCCCAACCGCACGTCACGCTAAGTTGACGACGACAAGTTCACGCACTTGGAAGCATTGCTGATCGTTTCGGCCAAAACAGAAGTGGAGTCCTGTTCAAACACTCAAGCACTGAAGCACGTCCGAGATCACATTTCGGACGCTATGATCTTCCAAAGTTGTGAATGCTGCAAGAACAGTTAAGGGAATTTGTCTCCACACTGGCTGTGGGACCGTTTTCCAACGTTGTTGGATGAAGCAAAATTTGGTTGCAACACTTAGACGGGTGACTTGCTCGAACACCACATTCCCTCGAAGTCGCAGAGGGGGAAGGCATGATCTCCAGGCTGTGCAAGGCTGGGGCACGAACCTTGCAATCAGGTTTGGATCTTACGGTTTAGAGTCTTGGAGGTTTGACTTCACAGGGTGGGATGTTGGGGTTTCGATTCGAGCCCGGGAAGTTTGTGGTTGTGCCGTAAAACAGGATTGTTGCAATTTGGATGGAGACTTGGGTCTCAGATCGGAGATGCGTATGCTATTACTTAGTTTATGGGTCAAGCTCGGCATTGCAAAAGAGTATATAGTATAAACCCCACACATAAGAAACGCTATCACCAGTTATTAATAAATCTAAAGCTATATTGTTATTTTTACATCCAATCTCGACGTGTTTTCGGTTCGGAGGGGGCTGCAAGATGTAGATTCAGGGAAAGGATGGATTTCTGATTTTTTACTATTTACATCATCTTAAAGGGTTTGGACTCCGAAAACCCTGTTCGAACTATGAAGGCTCCAGTATCACAGACTTACATCGCCGGGCCGAAAGTTTCGACCCACTTGTGCATCATCTAACATACAAGCTCTTGCGGAGTAGCGGAGTACCTCAAAGTCTACTTTACCCTACGCAGGCCAGCGGAGTAATTACTACCCCGTTTTAAAAATGTATTACTTATTAGTTCCGGGGGAGGCCCCAAGGCTCACTTGTGTTAGGAGTCTATGGGGAAGAGGGCGGAGGCTCATGTGCTGTAGCATGTTGAGGCTAGTGGGTCGAACTATCGGCCCGGCGCAGTATAGGGAGGGTTTGTAAGGTTCCCGCAACGAAGCTTTTCAATTCTTCAAATTTAACATCCCAGCTAGTGCCAACAGTACTGAGTAAAAGGGAGGAGTTCTGTTCAATTTGTGGGCTCTCCATGCATTGGTTTGCATCAAACAGTTCAAGTCGAATGAGCCAGAGTTTCTGCGGGACTTTACCCCTGCCATTGATGAAGCGTTTCACCATTCTTTCCGTGCTTAAAGACTGCTTCTGTCATGATGAACGAGATTGCCAAGTTGGTCTTGTCTTCTGGAGCATGTCAGAGGCATCTTTTCACGGGTTTGCCTTCAGCAAACCAGGCTAAGGCTGCAGCCGCGCCATGGTCGGTCCAGGTTGATGAAACCGCCCTTGCAGAGGATGAAAGTGTCTCCGTCCAGTGGCCCTCGATGCACAAGAGACTAGGACCTTGCCAGAAGTGGACGTTGTTTCGTGGTTGGGTGTTGATGGCGATGCAGTTGTGCAGACGACTTCGACCTTTCGCGACACTGAGCTGCTCATGTCTTGGCTTAAGTATGACTCGGTGCAGTGAGATACTGTCCAGCGGCCCTTGAGTCCGGGAGTGAGGATCTTCTGTGCCCCACCTTTCATAAGTGGGTCCCTGTGCCTTTGCTCGTGAGATTTCTCATGATTCTTGCATCAAGAAACCTGCTCTGCTTGACTTTGAGCAATGGCAGCACCTGTCAGATGGGACTGATTTCCTTCTCTGCTCCTGTGTTGGACTTCTTTCCACTCCTCAGGCACCGAGCCCCATCAAGTCTTTCAAGAGCATTGAGCTTCCTTTGTGTCGTCTGAGGCTGTTCTCGGACTTGGTCAGGGGGGTTTTCTGATG
Organism: Symbiodinium sp. CCMP2592; assembly: GCA_905221615.1. Classification (NCBI taxonomy): domain Eukaryota; class Dinophyceae; order Suessiales; family Symbiodiniaceae; genus Symbiodinium; species Symbiodinium sp. CCMP2592. Next base: position 9,859 of record CAJNDT010002779.1, read on the forward strand.
TGGAGGAGTGGCGTGCCTGCAGGCATTGCGCTCCCGAAGATCTCCTGCTGCGCGGTTGATGTCATTCGCAAACTAGCGCCTTTCGGTTAGCACATGTTTGACTGCGAATTTTTTGCGAACTTCAATATCAGAACCTGAACCCCTGATCTTTTCAGCTAAATTAAGTGCAACCGAAATCGGCTGCGTCCAACTCGGACTCAACGCCACGAAAAGCGAAAAGCGATGTATATGTATTTATCTGCACCTGTTGTAAGAAACTTGCCACCCCATACAAGATCCGTGTTTACATGCGATGCTACCTTGTCCTTTGAAGTTCTTCGAAACATGCACAAAAATGCTGGTTTTTGCACGAAAAACATGGGCGTGTATTCCGACGCACCTTCTTGTTGAACGACTTTATTTATCATCAGCTGGCCAAAAAGCCTGCCTAGCGAGGTTTCTAGCAAATTGGCTTGTATGTAAAACAAATTCAGTCGCTATCATTTGACCATGGTGCAAGCACCAAGGTCTTACTCGAAAATATGGAAACGGGGTAGTAGTGTCTCTCCACCCAAGGCATTTTTGCAAGAAGCCAGACGGCAGTGGCCTTCTTCCAGCAGTGTGTGTTGCTGCTTCAGGCTGGCATCTCCCGCCAGGAGCCCTTCCAGCCCAAGCGGACACAGCACGTAAGTCGTGAAACTCCCGTCCACCAACGCTTTACAGATGCTAAAATCAAGATATTGAAGCTATGTTTGCGCATCTTGTAATTCTTATGCGTTTGGGTTGGATTTGTTGGTAGTTTGCTGGTGAATCTTGCGATTTCTTGCTTGATGTCTGTTTAAGACCAATGGGCGTGGCGCTCGAAACGAGTCGGGGGAAGGTCTGGGCCTCAGCCGTAGGAGTTCGATTCGTAAGAACACTTGCATCTGATATGGCATATGGGTTTAGGGTTTAGGGCTTAAGAATGATGTAGGTCGGACAAGAGCTTCTGCATTTGCGTTGCATTCCTGTTGCGATTTTTCGCGGTATGTTAGTTGCTTCTTTCAGGTCGTCTTGAAATGGCATCCGGACGTGTGGGACCTGGAGTTGCAAAGCGAGGAAACTTGCGAGATCGTCAGCCACCGAAAGTCTTGTGGTCCTGCGTCAGAGGTGAGCTGAAGATATGTTTTGCTGCATCTGCGAGTTGTTTGTGTCTCGAGGGTACTTTGACAGGGCTTTTGAACAGCCATGGCCTGGGACTCGAAGACAGATGATGCCCAAGTACGGATGGTCATGGACTCCTTGGTGAGGCGCTTGGAGGAAGATCCCGAAGAATTCTGCTGCCCAATCTCTTTGTGCCTTATGGAGGATCCAGTGCTTGCGGAGGATGGTCGAACCTACGAAAGAAAGTCCATCCAAGAAGCTCTACGACATCGGACGGCAAGCCCGTTAACCAATCTGTACATGGGGAGACGGCTTGTTCCGGACACTAAGACGAAAACGGCAATTGTTGAGTTCAAAGAGAAAGTGGTTGAGGACATCATCTCGCATGTCCCGTGCATGTCCCCGCTCCAAGCTTTGAAGCTTCTCTTTAGAGCCGAAGGCTTTGTTCGGGAGAAGCTGCCCCATCCGGCTGCAAAGGACGCGCTCATCACAATCCTGATGCTCAGGGCGCGCTTGCCGAGTCCGCTCCGTGGTGATGCCATCTCAGAGTTTACGACCATGTGCGCAGATCCTGCACTCGATCTCAAGAAAGTGGTGGAAAGGTTCCTTTGCAAGCTCGGGCTGAAGTCTTTGCTCGCGGAGCTCGATGACCAAACGGTTAAGAAGTTCAGTCTGGCGGCGCATGTCCTCCCTAAGTCAGCTTGTTGCCACGCGGTTGACCGGGAGCTTGTGTGCAGGCTCGCTGCTCAGTCAGGTGAGCAAGCAGGTGCCCGAGCTTTGTGGAAGTTTGTGAAGACGCGTGCAGCGTGCGGAAACCCTGAATGGGTTATGGCGGCAGGGCTGGTTTTGGCAGCCCGCTTTAGCATCCTCGGAGTCCAGAGTGAGCTTCCCTGCAAACTCTCCAGGAAGGCCGTCGAGTACATGCAGAATCCTGCAAAGGGCTTGTCGGATGCTAAGAACTTCTTCCGCCTTACTCTGGACTTCGACGATCCCGTTGAGGCCACCGCACAGGCACAGGTGAAGCTTTTGCTGGACATGTGTTCTCAACAGGAGGACGACGCGGAACGACAGAAACTGTTAATGGAAGCGCATTATGTTGATCCCAGAGATGCCGAAGTGTTGAAGCAGCTCACACAGTGCTTTACACAAGAGTTGGAGTCCAAGGGCAAGATCGAGAATGAGGATGCCTTCATCAGCTTCTTGCTCGAAGTGCACGGTAGCATCCCAGAAGAGTTTCTCTCCAAGCTTGGCTTCGAAGACCGCACCATCCGCGCACTGGCGGTGGAGCCGGAGCTGGTGGTGAAACTCGCCGAACAGCTCCAGTCTTCGGGACGCGCCAAAGAGGGGGCGAAGATGTTGATGACGATGAGCGAAGAGCTGGAGGAGGACGGATCTGCCAGCAGCCAGGTTAAATCTCAGCAGGCCAGCTTGCAGGCGTACAACATGAGTGGCTACAGCCAGGAAGCTCTTCATTTAGTTTTGAGCATTCTCAGCCGCAGGCTCATGCAGATGCAGCATGAGTGCCGAGAGATGCAAGCCAAGTGTAGTGAGCAGGAGGATTGTATTGAACGCTTAAGAGACGAGCAGAATCAGCTGCATAGCTACCAGCGGCCCATGATGACGATTGAATGGGATATCTCCAGACAAGAGCTCTCCGCGTTGACCAAGGGACTTTCATTGCATAGCCCACCCTTCGAGATCGCCGCTACAGGACTAAGTGCTTGGTTTCAGTATTTCCCGCAAGGGGCGACTTCTGCAGAGGACGGATTTGCATCGTTGTACCTGTTCAGAGACAAGGACTCCATCATCGAGTGTGACCTCTTAGTGGGTTCGGAGCGAAAGACCATGGAAAATCCTCCCGTCACCCCAGGCGGAACCGGACGGGGTTGGGCCAACTTCGTGAGGATCGGGGCGCACAAGAAGATCTCGATCATCGTCTACTCAGTCAAGTCCTTCGTGTTCTCGGATCTCACGTACACCTATTACTAGCAACCATATCGCCTGTGTATTCGTTCGCAGCATTATGACGGTTAATGCTAGTTAGTATACTCTTCATCATATTTGTTTCATGTTGTCACACTCCGGCCGGCGGATTAGGGCCACCTCCGGCCGGTTGGCTTGTATCGAAATTGCGGACATGGTCCGTGGTCCTGCTCCGATGCGTGCATCGGAGACGCTTAATGCCGAATATGAATGTTTCTCAGATGAAGCCGTGATTTGCGCGGAGCTCATTGCATGCCAGACAGACTGCGAGTCGCGCAACATGAAGGAAGGCAGTGCGCTTGTTGTGCTGCAGGGCCCGGATTGAGTGTCCGCGCAAACGCTGTGATGTTTCTTGGCTCTTGACTAAAGGCCATGGTCACCGAGGAGCTGGATGTTCCTGGAGGTGCGCTTGAATTGAGGTGGATTCAATGGGTAGTTCCTACGGAGAATAGTAAACCCTAGCCTAAGCTTGTAACCCTGAACCTTAGACTGTAGACCGAGCAGGCTGTCGCAGCGCTCTACCACTCCTGCATTTGCTTCATATGCAGGCGGTGTTCACGGGGCTTTCAACTCAAACATCTTGTCTCGATTAGGGTCCCCTTGAAGCCCTTGACTTTGGGATTCGTTTTTTGGGCAGGCATTGGGATTACAAAAACCTGCACATTTATTCAGACTTCCTGACAGAAGGTTTCAGAAAGGTTGATGCACTCTGGGGTTGAAGGTACTTGAGGGCACATTCCTGAACCCTGCATTCGAACCGCGCCAGAAGATTGAGATGAGGTCGTGGAGCTCAGGTTTAGGGTTTAGGGTTAGTCAGTTTGAGCAGCCCACCGAAAGAAGCAATAGCTCGGGCCAATCACGATGAAAGCTACGGAAGATGTGTTGCTCTCAAGCTCATCTTTAGTCGATGCATCCCCTAAACCCTAAACAGTGTTCGATGAGAGCTTAGCAGGTCTTGGGTTTCTGGGCCATTGAGGAACGGATCTCCACCTGACCTGTCCGATTCTCCTGAGCCTTTCCCAGGCTTTGCTGGCGAGTCTGCTTTTCTTGTAAGGCTTCTTGTGCTTGTTGCAGCTCTAAAGACAAAATGAGTGGTTGGTCGAGATGCTCGTCTTTAGCTGATCTATTGTCCGGTTCGCAGGGTGCTTTCCTCGTGGCGGCAGTAGAAAGCCGAGTCTCAGAACGAATCATGTGAAGCAGGCATAGAACCAACAGAGTCATGCTGTGAAACAGTGAAATATCCGCTGCATCATCGAGAGGACCTTCTTCACGGAAGCCGGCCCAAAAATCAGATTCGGAAACATCTTGTAAACTCCCGAAGCCTTGAGCCCTGCACCCTCCACGCCCATAGGCATTTCGGGTCGGCCAGCAACGGCAGCTGCCACGTCTCAGAGCAAAAAGAGTCGCTTTGACAGAGTCACGAGGGTGAAGAAGGGGAGGCAGCCCTTGTCGGCTATGATCTGTCGGGATAGTTGGTGCTCACGGTGGTGAAGATGGCACATGCGACGCTGTGCTTCATGGCAATGGTCATGGTCAGGATGCCCTTGTGGTGACGATTGCCAGGCCATCATCGTTCTTTGCCATCCTCCTCCTCCTCATCACGCTCATCCTCATCCTCATCCTAATCCTCTCGTCATCGTCATCGTCATCGGCGTCGTGATCGTCGTCGTCTTCGTCGTCGTCATTGTCGTCATCGTCATCGTCATCGTCATCAGTGTCGTCATCATCTTCATCATCATCACCACCACCACCACCACCACCACCACCACCACCACCACCACCACCACCACCACCACCACCACCACCACCACCACCACCACCACCACCACCACCACCACCACCACCACCACCACCACCACCACCACCACCACCACCACCACCACCACCACCACCACCACCACCACCACCACCACCACCACCACCACCACCACCCACCACCACCACCACCACCACCCACCACCACCACCACCACCACCCCACACCACCCACCACCCACCACCACCACCACCACCACCACCACCACCACCACACCCCACCCCCCACACCCACCCCCACCACCCCCACACCCACCCACCACCACCACCACCACCACCACCACCACCACCACCACCACCACCACCACCACCACCATCTTTGAATTACCATCACAAAAACCATCACGATCATCATCACGATCATCCTCGCGATCACCATCATGAACACCTTCACCTTCACCGTCGCCTTGAGCATCACCACCACCACCGCCACCACCACCACCGCCGCCACCACCACCACCACCACCTCCACCACCTCCACCACCTCCACCACCTCCACCACCTCCACCACCTCCACCACCTCCACCACCTCCACCACCTCCACCACCTCCACCACCTCCACCACCTCCACCACCTCCACCACCTCCACCACCTCCACCACCTCCACCACCGCCACCTCCACCACCACCACCACCACCACCACCACCTCCACCACTCCACCACCACCACCACCTCCACCACCACCTCCACCACCTCCACCACACCTCCACCACCTCCACCACCTCCACCACCTCCACCACCTCCACCCACCTCCACCACCTCCAGCACCTCCACCACCTCCACCACCTCCACCAGCTCCAACACCTCCACCACCTCCACCACCTCCACCACCTCCACCATCCTCCACCAGCTCCAACACCTCCACCACCTCCACCACCTCCACCACCTCCACCACCTCCACCTCCATCGTCACCATCATCGTCATCATCCTTCCAGCCACCATCAGTATCATCTCCATCATCAGCGCCATCAAAAGCTGTACTCTCGCGACATCTTCAGCATACAATGATCATTTTCGCTATCAGCGATCGTGACGAGCATGTCTAGACTGAATGTCGAAGAGCCTGGCACAGGAGCATGGCGACATATAGTATGGCATAGCTTCACCGTGACCAGTAGCCATCTCTCTCTTTCTCTGCTGTTGGTCTGCCTGTCTGGATGTCGAATGTGACTGCTGTTGGTTGAGGGTGCATGCATCTTCTTGTCGTAGGCGAGTGCTCAGATGATCTTGCGCATGCTGCAGGAAGGTGTGTTTTCGAGTAGGCATGTATGCATGTACGTTTCCACCAGTGCCAAATGTGCTTGCAAGCATCTATGCAAGGATGTCTTCGGTATCAAGCTGTGCATGCACAAAGGGAGCACTTGCTAAGCCGCTTGTCAGCCCCGGCTCAAGACCGGCATCACCAGGCATGCTCAACATATGTTGAAGCTTTGCAGATGAGTCGGTCCCAGGTTTTGAGCCTTCCAGTGCCCGATTTGAGGTGCAAGGTGCATGTTATGGGCTCCGTATATGTGGTTGTTCAGGATTTTTAACGTTTAGGGCTTAGGGTTTAGGGTGTTGGGTTAGGTAAGATAGTAGCATCGCTGGGGCTTTTCAAGCTAGCACAAACTTGACCACGAGACAGGCGCAAGCGTCGTGTTCGCTGGGAGAGGGACGCGATGGGACCACTGGAAACACGCCAACCCCCAGCTGATGAAGCTCACCTTGGTCGTGGATGAGGTCTCAATGGAGTAGAGAGCTGTTACATGTTTCATCTGTGAGCGCCGCGGACATGAGAGTACTGGCTGGATGGTCCCTGGCGGAACCATCATCGTGATAAACATTGTGACACGTGTTTTTCGTGGCAGTGGCCCTGGCGCTGAACCTACAGCACCCCCGTACCCAGAGATCCGAGTACCCCTTAATTAAGGAATATACCTTAAATCATAATATTAAGCCCCCTTTTACTTAAGGTATATTCCTTCATTAAAAGGGTATTGGGATCACTGGGCTCCCCTAAACCCTACAACCCAGCAACCCCTTAGAGACCCGTGCCACCGCCTCTGACAACCCCTCAAAACGGACACAACAAAGCCTCAACATCTTCTTAAAGCTCGTTCATGCCTAAACCTTGAAGCTAAGGCCCTAAAACCCGAACCCCATACCCTAAACCCTAAACCCATAAACCCAATCCCCCAGACCGTTAAGCTCTAGATCGCGGAGCGGCTGAACTCCTCCACTTCGGGAGGTTTCCGTGGAGGCGCATTCCGCCGCCGAGTCGGAGCTGCTGCAGCGGCTTCTTGAGGTGGGTAGGATTCCTGTTGTGGGGTCTATATATAGGGATCTTTAAGGGTTACTGTAAGGGATAGGGTTTAGGGTTTAGGGTTTGGGGTTACGGGTTTGGGGTTTAGGGTTTAGGGTTTGGGGTTTAGGGTTTAGGGTTTGGGGTTTAGGAAGAATACCAATACCTCTTAATTCAGGAACACGCCTTAAATTACAGGGACCTTAATATTATGATTTAAGGTATATTCCTTAAGTAAGGGGGGTTTAGGGAGAGGTTTTGGTGGGGGGTTTGGGGCTTCGGGAGTCGGATCTCTGAGTTTTTGGGGGGCTATAAGTATAAGTAAGTGGTATTGTTATCAGGCTCCTACGAGGGTTCTGTGAGGGTTTTGGGTTAGGGTGGCTGGTTTTGTCATAGGGATCCTTAGGGGTGTAGGGGGGAGGGGTGTAGGGGACTATATTTCCTTAAATAGGCCTTATTAGTCCTTATTATGGGCCTTAAGGCCCCCTACCCCCCCTCCCCCTACACCTAAGGATCCCTATGGTTTTGGTGGGATGTTGACGAGGCTCCAGGGTCTCGAGTCCATGCGCTGAGAGTTTCGAGGGGCTGTCGTTGCGAACGATAGTTTTGAAGGGGCCCCCACCCTGTAATAGTGGTATAAGAGGAATATAATAGGGCCCTAATTTAATCCTCATAGTCACTATTACAGGGTGGGGGTCCCTTCTAAACGATAATGTTGAAGCCGGTTTGTTGCTGCTGCTGCCGCCGCTGCTGATGGTATGCTGAGGTAGGTCTTGCTGGCGACTACGGTCCTGACCGTGTCGGCCATCAGAGCGCAACGTTTTCGACGTCGTTTGAGTTCGAGGGAGCGATCGCCGATCAGAGAAGCTACATAAATCAGCAAGAGAAAGCCCTGCGCCTACCTATCTATGTCAATGCGGTTTCTTCAAGGTGGCGGCAGAGGGAGGAGTAGGCAGTAGAGCACAGGCAAATCGTAAGGCCCAGAGAAAACGGAGCAATGAACTAACGCTCAACATGGCCGCATCTTTCGAGCAAGTTGAATGGTGATGCTGCTGTCGGTAAGCATGGAGATAAGACAGCAATGAGCGTTGTGATGATGTTGATGGTGGTGATTCCGGTGAGGGTTGTGATTGTGGGGGTGGTGGCGGTGGTGACCCTGGGTAAGAGGAAGGTAATAGTGACATGATCGTGCCGATCAAAAATGATAACGATGCTGATGATGATGGACAAGAGCAGCTGTCGACACCGCCGGCACCGGCAACGGCACCCGCACTGGCGCCAGCACCAGCGCGAGCACCTGCGCCAGTGCCAGCACCAGCACCAGCAGCGGCAGCATGAGCAGCATGAGCTGCATCAGCAGCATCCGCAGCATCCAGAGACCAGGAGCACCATCAGCAGCATCATCAGCAGCACCACCAGCACCCCCGGCCACTGCCACGCCATTGCTACTGCTTCATCCCTAAAACCCCTTCATCCTTCATCCCCAAAACCAGTTTGCTTGTTTCGGCAGTTGATGCCCGCACCTGCTGCCCAAAGCCTGCCCTATACCCGCAACCGGCGAAGCACCAAGCCGTAAACCAAGCCGCATTGAAGCCAGGCGGGAACTCAACAGCATGTGCTGAACAAGGCAGGCGCGAACGGGCTTGAAAGGAAGCAAGGAAGCAAGAGCTTTTGGCTCAGGAGTTACAGTAGACTACTTGGGTTTCGATTTAGGGCTCGGCGAGATTAAGTTGAGGTCTCTTTGTCTTAAACTCAACAAGCCTGAGGATCTCAGATGTTTTGGAAGTTTTGAGCTCAAGTTTTAGGGTCTAAGCTTTACGGCCATCCTTCGAGGTTTTGGGTTTCTGGTTCAAGGTCAGAGGGCATCTGCCTCCTTTCTTCTTCGCCAAGCATCAGTTCCAAGCTTCCAAGCCTAGGGATCTATAAGGGTACCTTTAAGGGATCTATAGGGCTTTATGGTATATTTCTAATTTATGGGTAGTGCAGGGTTTAGATCCTTTAATTCACCTGAAAACGTGGGCTTTCGGTGTCCTGAACCTCGAGCCCTGACCCTGCAGCCATGACGCTCAGCCGCTACTTGGGGGGTCGCGGGACTTAGTAAGTAGTTAGTAAGTAGACTTATAAGTACCCTAAAAGGGACCTTAATTGGGGTTAAGGTACTTATAAGTCCCAAAAATATCCAGTTACCAAGTCCCTCGACCCTCCAAGTAGGCGTTAGCTAGCAGCTAGCCTTAGCCTTACGGTTGATGATCTAAATCCTGCACTACGTACCCATAATGCGGAAGATACCATAATTCCTATAGTTCAGGGTCCTTCAGGTAATGCAGGATTGATATATCATCAACCCTAAACCCTAAACCCTGAACTCCTATAGATCCCTTAAAGGTATCCTTATAGATCCCTTTAAAGGAGCCCCAGGATTTATATCCTCAACCGTAGGATCCCTGAAAGCTCCTCCTCTCAGTTTCCTGGCGGCGCAGCACTGCTTCGCGGTGCTGGGAGCCTGGCGACCCTCCCAGAGATCCCAATACCCCTTAATGAAGGAATAGACCTTGCATTAGATTCCTTAATATGATGATTTAAGGCATATTCCTTTAAGGGGTATTGGGATTTCTGGGCTGCGTTTGGTATTGCTGTCTGCGTGTAGGCTGTAGGGTGTAGGGTTTAGGGCGCTAAGCTTGCTTGGCAGATCACAGATGTGTAGCTCCGTGTACAGAAAAGTGGAATGGGATTTTATTATGCCGGGTTCAGGGCTTTGTGAACGATCGAATCCAACCTTCAATGCTAAACCCTAGACCCCAATCCCTACCGACGGGAAGAGTCCAAGCCCTCTCTGCTAATCCGCTGAATCCTGAACCTAACACACCCGGACTGTGGAGTACCCAGAGACTCCAATATCCCTCCATTAAGGAATATGCCTTAAATTATAGTAGGATCTCTAATATGATTTAAGGTATATTGCTTAATTAAGGGATATTGGAGTCTCTGGGTATGTTTCCTTTGAGCCTCTTGCGCCACACTTCTGCCAGCAGGCTTTATGGGGTTTCAGGCTCAATAAGGTTTTTGAGAGAAGCTTTACAGCGACCTTCGTAAGGGCCTTAATAGGGCTATGTCACGGCTCTATAAGGAAATTAGAGTGCTTCCTACCGGTTATGTTCAGTCTGGCTGTAGAGACTTTCAGCCCTTGCAGCCAGTTACGGGAAGCTGGCCGTGAATCTGCAACTATACTTCGGCATTATCAGTTCGGTAAGTAAATGAGCAGAGCAACCCCCAAAATACAAGCCCAAATGCTTGACCCGAGGCCTTCTTACCGACACATCCCTTGACCCTAAATCCCTACTAAGACCCATGCACCTCGAGCCTAAAGTCCTTCCTCGGCCTGAAAGCCCCGAAGCCTCGCAGTATTACGTGTGTGAAGTTACGCCTCATGCTTCCAACCTTGGTTCAAGGAGCTTGGGCGAGCCCAGCCTGAGCTCAGATCTGATACTGAACCGATCGCTTCCTCTTGGGAACCCTTCCAGGAGTCACCGGCCGGCAATTTCTAAGCAGAACTGCGCCGGAACAAGGAAGGTATGTTAAGTACAGCCACGGCAACTCAGGGCGGCAGCAATGGAGCTATCGTAGCACTGAGCGTGCGGAGGATGGTCACACTGGTGTTCGTAGTGGCAGGCCGATAGGAAGACTAATGCAGTGGTTTGGAAATGCATGCCTCTTGTTTCTTTTGCTCAGCTGGTGCTGCACGAGGGTTCGACAAGGTAGGCAGACCCATTTCAGACGTCTAGACCCCAGGCCCGAAACCCCTCCTGCCGCCAGCATGATTCAATGCCATGCACTTTTGCTTCTGCTACTGCCTCTTGGCGCCTTTTCGATCGCTGGCATCGCGACAGGACACCTGGGGTTGCAGGGCTTTCAGCGTTTACAGCGTGGGGCCTAGGGTCTTTCAGCTTGACTCCAAGGCATCCTAAGGTTTTGGGCTGTATGTCTGCTGAACCCTAAAGAGCCTAAACCCGAAACCCCAAACTCTAAACCCTAAACCCCAAACCCCATACAGCTCTGTCTTCCCCTTGAGGGCTGCGCCGTGCTTCGCACGGCTCCTCGCGTTCCGCGGACACCGTGCCGGAGGTCGTCCTGCCTTCAGGCGCTTCGCTTCGAGTTTCAGTATATGCTTCACAAGGAAATATTATAGTATGCTATACACTACTACACTCGACTTTCGTATACCATCGTCTGCTCTAGGGTGTGACAATAAGATACTATCGTATAGGAGTCGACCGGGGAGTCGGGTTCGTGGCTAGCGCTTTCGGGTAGAGGATATCGGGATGACAAGGTTTCATCGGGATGTTTTCTACGAGGTGTCTTACCTTGGGTTTGTAGGGAATGGAGGAATGGGGTACAATTATAACTACTATTACTACTATTACTACCATTCCCTACTAACCAAAGGTAAGTTGAAGGGGATGAAGGACTTGAGTATAGGCTTCGCCGGATGCATCAGACGTCGCTTTGCAGGATTCCTGTAAGAGCCTGGAGCTCCGGACTCTAGAGAACTATACCCATGGAGACCTGAAGCCCTAAACCCTAAACTCCAAACCGCAAAACGCAGCGCTACTTTGGAGAAAGGGTGCACATCAACTTAAAAACATCCAAACCGAAGGAAAGACCGAAGCCACGGAGCTCGCTCTGAGCTCTAGGCTCCGAAACTCAATTCTGGGTGCCCCAATACCCCTTAAACAAGGAATATACCTTAAGTTATAGAGGCCTGAACATTATGATTCCAGGTATACTCCTTAATTAAGGGGTATTGGGATCTCTGTGATTCTGGGTGCCTCAAACTTCGAAGCCCCTGCGCCTGCCGGGTCAGGTGCGCGCGTCCTCGGCAAGCGCTTGACTGCAATTGGCCATCCGATCGAGGCCCACAAACATACATACACATGTACACACATGCATATGCATATGCATATGCATATGCATATACATATACATATACATATACATAGACGCATGCACGCACACATACACGCTCATATAGATGTTTATGTATGTGTATATGTATATGTACATGTATATGTATATGTATATGTACATATATACACATACACATGCTGTCTGGTTGTCCTGTAGTATATGTATATGTGAATGATTTTGTACATGTGTGAATGTATGTATATGTATCTGTATTTGTATATGTATGTGTTTTATGTGTATGTGTGTGTATATGTATGTGTATTGGGCCAAGCTACTACAGTTTCCGCCCCATTTTGTGCCTTGAACTGCAGCCGCAAGCTCTGAACTCTGAGCCCAATTTCCCGACTGCACGCCTACCTACTGTCCACGCCAATCTAAAAGCTATCCTCGCAAAAAGAGTGTCTGGAAGACCTAGTTTAGCGCTTCCGAGCCTGAGTCATCATGTTTCGGGATCAGGGTGCTTCGAGAAGTTCGAAACATCTGTTCGTTGGGGGAGAGCCAGACGGCTATTTCAACAAAATCTGGGCAGCCTCTGACGTGCGCAGGACGAGGTTTATGCCTACTTCAACCTGCGCTATGCCGAGGCCTTCATCTACAGAAGGGGCTTATCAATGGCAGCAGGTTTTCCGCTGGGAAGCTTCGTACTCTGCACAAATACACACCCAAAACTTTTGAACTTCAAAACCCAAACCCTCAAGCTTAAACCCATATTTTCAGCCCCGTCCTGATAGTCTAAGGTGCCGCAACGAGCGCCCGAAGCCGTTACGGCTCGGATGAAGCCCCAGAAAGAGTTGTACTGGTTTCCCTTCGTGATGAGTATTGGATCCATACTCACCATCAGTCTATTCCAAAAAGCGGTTGCACACTCCATAATGCACTAGCGATGCCAGGCAGACATGCGGACTATACCATATACCAATCCATACAACAACCAAGACCACCACAGCACCAGAACCAGCGCCAGCTCCAGCATTGAAGTAATCTATGGACCCCTGAATCAACTACCCAGCCTAAACGTTCTCCTGAAAGCTGCCAGGCCGCCCGTTTCGATGCTCCGACGGTGTGCCCCGGCAGTGGGAAGCAGCGCCGGGGTTTGGGCTTCGGTACGCGATGTTTTTTAAAGTGGCCATTGCCAGTACACCTTTGATGGAATCAACCATGTTTGTAGCATCCTAGTCCTAGATGCAAACGGGACATCCTCAACAGTCCGAAAGCGTGGACTTGCAGCGGTTTGGATGTCTAGTTGCCCCGAATGGGTGGTTGTCAAAATCAGGGTCCCCTTTTGGGTCTTTATTATAATACGGCACCTAATATGTAGGGTACCCGATAAGGGACCTCAACTTTGACAACTACCTGCATGGCATCTTGCATCATCTCTTGCAGTCTGTGTATGCTCAGAAGCATTTCACTACCCGACCAGCCCGACTCACTACGGTTGATGATGTAAATCCTGCATTACCTTAAGGATCCTAAACTAAGGGAATGGTGGTATATTCCTTATCATGGGTAATGCAGGATTTATATCAGTACTTAGCCATAGAACCCTAAAGTCCTAAGCCCCGAGCCCCGGGAGGATCCAAAAAGTAGTAGATCTCTTAAAAGGGGGTTCCTACAAAGCGCCCTTTAGTAGCTAGGGTCCCGCATTAGGGGATCTACTTTTTAGACCCTCCCGGGGTTTCTGGAAGCCTTAAGACTGCCACACCAGAACTCCGGTGGAGTTTCTTGAATCATTTGATCCTTGAGCGGAACCGGAGGGACCCTTAATGTTCAGAAGGGGTACCCTTTAAGGGTCTCTCAAATAATACTACCCAGAAAAGTTTGGGGGTTCCAACAAATGGTTGCCCATCTCAGAATCTTGGATGTGCGGTCTCCCTGAAACATCGTATAACACACACTTGCACCCTAAACCCCAAACCCTTGCACCCTCAGCCCTAAACCCTAAACCCCTAAACCCTAAACCCCTGAACCCTAAACCCCTGAACCCTAAACCCTTGCACCCTAAAGCCCTGAATGAGCCTTTGAGCCCCAACCCCACGGCCTTCACCCGAAGCCCGAAGCGGAAGATAATGCGAATTTCCGACAAATCCACCCTAGGCCCTCGTTGTGGCTTTAGGGTTTAGGGAGATTTTCTTACTTTCCGTTTATGATGGGGTCTTTCATGTTTCGAAACTGTCCGAAACTGATAGGTTTCGGGGTCTGGGTCCTTTGGGTTGAGGGTTTTCGGGGGCATTGAACCCTAAACTCGGGACTGCAATCGACAGCTCAAGACCCATCTGCTTGGCACAGGCTTGGGGTTCCGATTCGGGTGTTGCATTTACGGCCGTGGTATTTAGGGATTTAGCGGTGTTGGGTTTATGGTTTTGGCCCCTGTATTTGGGCTTTTCGGAGCTAGGTATGAGGCGCCAGCCAATGCCGTCCTCAATGGCACCGAGGTGCTGCCGCATTCAACTGCATGTGCTTCAGCCCAAACCCAAACCCATCGCAGAAGCCCAAAACCCAAATCCGAAACCCTGAAGCCTAAACCTAATGCCCAAAGCCGGAGCTTGCACGAGACGGTCTCGAAACCACCTTCCCAAACCCTCTCTAACCCTCCCTAATCCTTAACATACTCTAAAACTCGCAACCCTAAACCCCTAAACCCTAAACCCTAATCCTTAAAATACACTAAAATTCGCAACCGATGGTGTTTTGAAGGTTTTCAGGGTTCGGGCTTTTGGGGTCAGTGGAGTTTAAGGTGGGTTGTTTTGCGGTTCAGGATTGTAGCACTTGGGGATTTAGGGCCTAAGGGTTTGTATGGCAAGATCCGCACTCTGAGGTATCTTTTCTGACGGTTTTCATACTTACATCCTTAAGCCCAAACCCCAAAGCCAAGTATGCCATGACTGTGGTAGTGTGGGCTTTCAAGAAATAAATCTCTGAACTCGAAACCCACACCAACCCAGACATGCAACCTAAAACCACACTCGCGGACATCTAGGACCTAAGATTTAGATTCCCATGATGCAAGGTGGGGCCTGAACAAATACTTAAATACCACTCCTTCGGGTTCTTTTGCGGCAAATATGCTACAGTGTACCTCTTGTTCCAAGCATTAACGGCCCCGGTATTAGAGGTTTCAACTTAATATACACCCCAAATCTGCAATGCTGCGGCTCTTCTCCCTAAGCCCGAAACCCTAAACCTTGATTCCCTAAACCCCTAAACCAGTAAATCCTAAACCTCAAGCCCTAAACCCTGAACCCCTAAACACCTAAACCCGTAAACCCTAAACTTTTTTGGACTGAGAGGTGAACTTGCCCTGCCTGCAAAGAATCGGTGATGACATCCAGGGTGTGGAGGCCCCTCGCCAAGACCTGCAGACTTCAACGTCGGCTCAAGCTTTCGGGCTCCCTGTCTTTCGGAGTTCCGGACTTAAACGACGGCTGCAGATTTCGGACTTATATTTTTTCTACAAATATGCATAGCCCTTAATATGACACCTCGTATAACTGTTGTCCGGGCTCAAGCTTTCAGATTCATGGCTTCAGGTTGCCAGTTCCCCGGGCCTGAGCAGAGCTTCGTCCCGAAGGTCAAGGGTCTAGGGCTTCAGGGTTTGAGGGTTTGGAGTTTAGGGTTTAGGGTTTAGGGGAACGGAGGAATGAGTGAGGACGCAGGAAGCCTTTTCATGACCTGCTTCAGGACTGCTTGACGCTGGCAGTCTACATTCCCCCAGCTCCGATTGAAGCAGGTCCGCCGCTGACAACAACCCACAGAACTCTTGTTAAAACGAACCCTTAATAATGAACCTAGAAGTTAGCTATCGCATCGCCGAGCTTAAAGACATGGGAGCGGTTTAGGGTTTTCGGAGGTTCGGGGTTTGGGACTCGAATTTTAGTTTCAACTTTCCTGCGTGGGGTCTTCACCATAGCATACATAAGGGTTCTACAGCTAGTTGTTTCTCTTAAAGGAGAGTGAGCCAAAACAGACGGGCACAGTGACTGAAGATATGGCGTCAAGGAGTTCGTGGATTTCTGGGATCTGGCTGTCGGAACCCAGGGCTTGTGGGTCAGGTCGTGCTTCAGCAGTGTTCAGGGTTGATTTTTGCGTTGTGGTTTTTGTTACCAGGCAAGCGGCCCGTTGTGGTTCAGATCCCTAAACCCTAAACCGTAAACCGTACCAGGCAAGCGGCCCGTTGTGGTTCAGATCCATGGTGGGTTCCTGATGGGCAAAGGCATTGCCGGCGACGCGCAGAAGTTGAGTCTCGGCATCCTCTTGCCAGATTTCCGGGAGGATCTAAAAAGTAGATCCCCTAATTTGGGGCCCGATACTACTAAGGGTACTTTATAGGAACCCTCGTTAAGGGATCTACTTCTTGGATCCTGCCGGGGGTCTGGGTTGACAATGATTCCCAGAGAAGGGCTTTGGGCTAGGTACATTCTCATACTGTAGTATTGTTATATGCTGGGGGCTGTGACAAAGGGATCGTGTTGTAATTGGTGTAGATATGTGCATGTATGAGCTATAAAAGAGGTACGTTACTTCTAGTCTGGTTGCCTTCTTCCGGATATGTGAGCTATGCTCACCTTCGAAGTTGGCATGTCGCCACTGTATGGACAGGCGGACTGGGCGCCATGAGCACCAGCTGCTCACCATCTCAACCCTAAGCCCTAAGCCCTAAACCCTATACCCTGAATCCTAAATCCTGAACCCCGAACCCTATACCCTAAACCCTAAACCCTGAACCCTAGACCCTTAACCTCGTGAGATTTGAAGCACGCCGGAGCTTAAACCGCAAGATCCCCAAGAGCACGTGAGCATTCAGGAACCACCTCGTTCGCCGAGCCGACTGCGTGCTCGTGTCGATCCAATACCGGCTGCACCTGCACCTTGGTAGAATGAATACTACCTTAGTAGCTGAGTGGATACACTCAACACTTTTTTGGGATAATATTATCCACTAAAAACCAAAAGTGCACACCTTTTGGGGCTTATGAACTCAGCAACTTAGCTACTTTGATTCTTCTTTATGTTGTACAAGAAAAAACTATGTGAAATATATGGTACATAGACTCCTGAGCTGTATTAAGTCCTGCAGGCTTCCGAGCAGAGGCTCGCGATCGTACACCAAAACTGCCAGCCCCTACTTGGGGGGTCGGGGGACTTAGTAAGTAGTTAGTAAGTAGACTTATAAGACTTATAAGTACCCTAAAAGGGACCCTAATTGGGGTTATGATGCATATAAGTCCCTAAAATAACCAGTTACTAAGTCCCCCGACCCTCCAAGTAGAGGCAACAGTCGTCGATGCCGTATAAGGCTGGATACATGAGAGAAAGCCTAGCAGATCCAATAAGTTATAGGGCAACTATAGTTAGCGGACCTATAACCCCACTAGCAACTACCTGAACACCGGGGTCGACTCCGATCTGCATAGGAAAGCTTTGCTGTTTCAGGGTTTCCCTTTCATAGCTGTAGTACCAGTACGACGACGCACCCTGTACATGTCATTCTAGCCCTCTTGGGGATCCACGTAAGTCAACAACAGGATTCTCAGGAAGAAACCAACAGCCTCGCATCCAAACGGTATCCTTATGAAACCCTTTTACTCAGCCGTCTGTATCACCACAACTTGCCGGAAAGCTTGGGTTGCAAGTCAAATCCTCCCCGAAGCCGCCCAAACTCCAAACCCGAAGCCCTAAGAATCCAAAATCCTGAACTCTGAGCCCTCAACCCTCGACCCTAATCTCTAAACCTCTGAACCCTAAACCCTCAAGCCCAGGCCCTAAACCCTTACACAACTCCTAAACCCGGACCTTAAGATCTTAAACCCCAAACCTTAGCGCCCTGAACCTTAGAAAGGTTCGGCTTTTTCCAGCCGCCTGTTGCCGGCTCGGTCTCAGCGAACCGAGGCATTGGGGAATGACTTCTAAGAAGGAGCCCCCAAAATAGCATAGGTAATGATGGAGACCCTAAACCCTAAACCCTAAACCCTAAACCCTAAACCCTAAACCCCTAAACCGTACAGTATCATCTCTGCTGAGCCACGCAAGACTGAAGGCCCCAGGTCCCTGGAACCCTGAAGCCCAATCACCAGTATCAATGTCATGGTCTTCGTCCTCGTCTTCGTCCTCATCCTCATCCTCATCGCACCATCACCATTACCATCACCAGAGCCATCACCATCACCACTACCATCACATCATCATCATCATCACCATCACCGTTGCCATCACCATCATTATCACTGTCATCATCCTCATCGAAGACCAGGAACTGCGCCTTGCAGCTGTTGATCTTAGTTGCTGAATTCATAAGCCCCCCAAAACCGTACACTTGTAGTTTTATAGTGGGTAATATTATCCCAAAAAGTGTAAAGTGTATCCACGCAGCTACTAAGGTGAGGGATCTTGGGGAATTATGCGGGTTATGACGGAGAAGGACGATGCGGATGATGATCGTGCTGATGATGACGAGGACGATGAGGATGATGAGGCTGACGAGGATGAGGATGATGCTGATGATGATGATCTTAGCAGCTGAGTGGATACACTTTACACTTTTTGGGATAATATCACCCACCATAAAAAAAGTATACATCTTTTTGGGGCTTATGAACTCAGCAGCTAAGTCTTCGATGAGGACGAAACCCCAACTCTAGCTTCCAGACCTAGGCCCCGACGCCCCAGGGGCCCAAATGCTAAACTTTGACGCCTGATGCCCTGAACCCAGAGAACCCAATACCCCTTGATTAAGGAATATACCTTAAATAATAAGGACCTTAGTTTCAAGATTTAAGGTACATTCCTTAATTAAGGGGCATTGGGATCTTTGGGAAGCTCCTTGTCAGGCCTTCGGGACCAGCTGGCAGCCTTGCGACCTGGCTTCCCGAGGGTTCCAGCACCAGTAAGGTCTTGCTGTCTTCAGTCTCTTCGGCCTGCTAGAGCTGCTAGAGTCTAGAGCATACCCCGAAATCCCATGGCTTACCTTTGGTTAGTAGGGAATGGAGGAATGGGGTACCATTATAACTACTACCATTACCATTCTTCCATTCCCTATTAACCAAAGGTGATGGGGGCCGCCACAAGTCCTAAAACAGGGGCCCTGAACGCATAAGGGCGATTATGGAACCGGCGCCGCTCAAGGCTCATGAGCTTCGTCCCGCAGGTGTTGTCCTTGATCTCCTCGGGCTCCCAGTCTGGTTGGTGGGGTCTTGCCTGTCCCTCCCATTGCGGAGGCTCCTTGGTCCTTCCTTTTGTCTGCTTCCTCCTTGGGCTTGCTGTTGGGGCCCTCCTCTGTCTTCACTACCTCCGGGACTTCTGGTTCTTCCCTCCTCCTGAGGCCTCTCATCCTCAGCCTCCTCCATCTGCTGGCTCTCATCCGAGGCCTTCCCTCCGGCTGCGCTGGTACCTGCATGAGTGATCCAGCCCCCTCAGAGTGCTTTGCACAACCTTCACCTCGGGTTCTCACTCGTGCCTTGCCACCCTCTCGTGGGGCCCGTCAGGACGACTGGATTTACAAATCGCCCGAGCCTGCCAGTGAGACCGCCCCTGCACAACGCCCGGTTGACCCCCCTAACGGTTCTAGTCCTGCTACTAGGCCCCTTAGGGTTCCTGTGCCTGCGCCAGAGCTCCCGGCCACGGTCCCCTTTGACTGCCTCTTCTTGTGCTCTTCCTTGGTGCTGCAGTGCGCCTGTCCCGGGCGAAACGTGCCTGGACAGCTGGACTGGAGGCCGGTAAGGTCTTGCGAGGAGAAGCCGACTGTGTGGCTCCCACGCCTGAGCTGGGCGTCAAATCCCGTGTCTACCTGGTCCTCCGGACCCCTGCCAGCACCGTCCCTGCCTTCTTCCGCACCTTCTCCGAGTTCAAAGCTCACACGGGGAAGCTGGTTCCCGGAACGGTGTGCCACGGCTTCCCGACCGAAGGAGAAGCTCGCACTTATACTGCTGGGCAGCCGGCAGTGATTTCCCTGCCCCAGCGAGCTGGTGTTTGCTTCCCAAGGAGCCCTGGTGCCCTACGTTGCCCAGGCTCCCTTGGCAGGCGTTTCGCGAGATGGCTCGGCTCATGTTTTGTGTGCGCCTCTGCTTCAGAGGCAAGGAGGTTTCCTGCTGGCCCTTCCCACTGGTTCGGTGCCGCCGAATCTGCTTACGCAGGGTGCCGAAGACCAGCCTGGCTCTATCCACGGAGCCCAGCCCTTTTACCTTGTCGGTGCTGGTTGTCGATGTGGAGGACTCTGCGGCAGAGTTCCTCACCCTCTACGACCCGGAGTCCTTTCCATCGGTCGTGCCTTTCGACCCTACCACTCCACAGCGCTTCCCCGAGGTGAGTCAGCTTATGGTTTTGGTCCGGGCCTGGGTGCGCACCATGTCCTCCGAAAGAGCCGCTTTTTACAGTGCGCTGGAGGAAGGGCTTCCCGACATGCCGGAGGAAGCCGAGGAGGCGGAGGTGCCGGAGCGCCGCGACCCAAAGGCACCGCCCAAAGCGAAGAGGGTAACGACGGCGCACTTGGGGTCCCCTACTGGAGGCAATGCCGAAGCTGACAGAGCTGGAACAAGTTGGGGCTCTCCAACAGCAGCTGGAGGAGAAGTTCGCCGCGGCTCCGGCTGGGAGCGGCGAATTGCCAAAGCCTGCCCACCAGCAGGCCAGGACCCTGCAAAGGCTTTTGCGCGGCGGCTGGGGCCGGCCCCGAAGACGAATCCACCGAGGCCGCGGCCGCAACTCTGGCAGATGCTCAAGCCACTGGTCCGGCCCCCGCCCTCTTGGATGCCACGGACCCTCCAGACCTGCAGGCCGCCATGATGCAGCAGAGTTCGGCCCTCACACAGCTGGTGCACCACCTGATAAGCCAGGCCTCGGTGCACCCGCCGATTACGGTGACGGGGTGGGTGGAGGCTTAGGTCTCTCGTCGCGGGGCACGGCCCGACGGGACAAGCTGCAAGCAGAGCTGGCGGAGCGGAACGGATCCTTCATGACAGCGGTCACCCAGAACGGTTTCAGGCGAATGTTTCCCGCAAGCCCTCTGCCAAAGACTCTGGAGTGGAGGAGTTTCGGTCTGCCCCTCTCCCCTTCTCCTTCCAGGCCTACGTCGAGAGGTTCGGAGGCTTTGGACAGCACTGCTGCATGACCAGCCTCATTGCAGAGGTCCCTCGACATGTTGGGCCTGATGCTTGTGGCCATAGAACAAGCTTCCCAGGACGGAGGCAAATGGGACATGTCTCCCGTCCAGCCTGGCCTTCCTGTGTGGTTACCCGTGCCCCCTCAGCGTTAGCCGGGGTCCTAGGCCTCCACCAGCCAGCGCCACGAGCTCTCCCCCTGCCATGTGAATTCAGCGCCTCATAACCTTCCTGAGCCGTCGCTCTGCTTAGGACTAGGACTCCTTTTGCCTCTTTCCTTGCGAGCATTTTGCGCCTGCAACCGGCGAGCACCCGCTCCCCGGCCGGCGCCCTTTTTCCACTGCCGCTGCCACACTTCAACGTGTTCCCAAAAGGCCCCGTGCCCGTGCTAGGGTATCCG
Organism: Symbiodinium sp. CCMP2592; assembly: GCA_905221615.1. Taxonomy (NCBI): domain Eukaryota; class Dinophyceae; order Suessiales; family Symbiodiniaceae; genus Symbiodinium; species Symbiodinium sp. CCMP2592. The sequence continues at coordinate 31,511 of CAJNDT010002779.1, forward strand.
CCGGTTGACTTGCCTCACCGTTGCCGCCCTCAATTACGTGCACGCCGGATGCTCTTTCCCGGCCAGGGCTGCTATGCAGAGGGTCCCCAACGCTGCCCAAAAACGGGCTCTGAGCTACCTTGGTGACCTAGTGAGGGGCTGTAGTTCCGTCGACACGGTTGATGTTGTTTCGGCGACCAGGCGAACTGCCGAATTGGTCGCCCGCCTCGGCGACGTCTCCTTGCATGTGACCCGTCTTGCCCCGCACTGTGATCCCTACGGCCCGGCCGTCCCAGGGTTCCATGAGCCCCAAAGCCTGCTCTTGCCAGACATCAGGAAGCCGCTCTTTCACGAGGTCCCGATGCTCAAGGAGGACCCTAGCGCTCTGATAGCCCTGGCCGAGCGGTGGGACGCCAAAATGACCTCTTGCGTCTCTACGAGCAAGGCCCTCCTCCAGAGCGGCCCTTCGAAGCCGTCAAGATTTTCAATGCCAGGAAGGACCAGGCCTCGGACAGGCAGATATGTGACCGCCGCGGCAGGAATGTGTGAAGGAGTCATTGGTGGGCCATCGCGCCTGGTCTGCCTCCATGTAAGGCCAGCGGTCAATGTGACAGACCGGCGCGACTACCACCATCAGGGCGCCCCCGCGCGGCCATGAGGTCTCCTGGTCCCTCCTGTCGACCGCTCCCTGCAGCACACCAGGCCTTCCAGGCCGCGGCGACTCTTGCTCTACCTGCACCTCTCCTTGATTGGCTCCTGACTTCCGCTCCTGTTCGGGAGGCCCTCATGTCTGTGCTCGACGCTGCCTTCTCCTTTGTGACGGCGGCCGAGGTTAGCCCCCTCCGCTCCGGCGGATAAGCTCTTCGCCACCGACTCTTCCGGCACTGCTCAGGCAATCGTTGTGAGGCTCAGGCACCGCCTCCGCTCGGCTGCTTTCCAGAGAGTGTGCGGCTTTGAGGCGAGTCGACCCAATGTTTGAGGAGCTACCCGAGGCCGACCCGCCTAACCAAGGCAATGCCCCAAAGCGCCTTCCAGCCCTCCGCGTGCTTGTGATAGGAAGGAAGGGGCTTCCAGGAATGTGCTGATCGGGCCCTGCGCTGAAAGGCGTCTGCTTGAATGGGTGCTCCACCTCTGCGAGGAGGCTTTGGTCGACTTCGTTGTGATGCTCCCGGCCGGCTCCTCCTTCTCCCCCGCTAGAGTGCTCAGGCTCCGTTCCAGGCCCCGACACCATAGGAAGTGAGAACGACCTGGCCCTGGCTGCCCCGTGGTCGGTCTTGACAGCTTGGAGATGGAGGCGCAGGACTCACATCAACCTCCTTGAGACGGCGTGCTACTACAGGCTGCTGTGCTATCAGGCTCGCACCACGCCCGGCCCCTCCGTTTCCTTCCGCCGAATTACTGCCGTGTCCCTGGCCTTTGGGCTTTACGGCCAGCTCCCCTTCTGCCCTACACGTTTGATGCTAGCAGATGCTCCAAGCCGGGACGCCGTCCTTGCAAGTCCTCCGGTTTTCGACGACGGGAGCCGCGGCGAGCATTTTGGCTCTGCCTCGTGTGCGCCGCTAGGCCGCCAACTGGCAAAGACTGGTCTTCTGCCTCTGCTGCCCCATTCTGGGCGACCCTCAGGCCCGAGACCAGGCGCGCTCCTTCCGCACCTTCGTGCCACCTCCTTTCTGGTGTCAAAATCCCACTTTGGGCTATCCTGCGGAGGGCCCCCTTCTTCCGGGTCGTTGGTCCTGCGTTGTCGTTCTCCTCCTCTCCTTCCGGCCTGCTCTGTCTGTCCTACCTTCGAGCCATGGCTTGCGACCGCGGAACTCAGGCGATGCGGCCAGGCAGGAAGCGAGGCTTTTAGCCCCTCTTTCTGCTGGCCGCCCCGTCGAACGTCGGACACAGGAGCGCCGGGAAGCGCTGTGGGCTGCTTTTTTGGACTGGCTGTCGGCTGCCGGAGAGCGAAGGGTGGGTCGACTAGACTCTATAAATGCTGTGCTGTCCCGCTACGGCCGCGAGCTCTACGAGGCTGGGCGACCTTACTCCCACTACAGCGAGACTGTCAACAGCCTCTCCTCGAGCATACCCAAGTGCTTCAGCCGGCTTGGGATACAGCTTTTGCCTGGAAGCAGGCCGAGCCCGACATCCACCATACGGCCATGCCGTGGCAGGTGCCTCTGGGTTTGGTGTCTGTGGCCTGGTCCTGGGGATGGCCGAGGGTCGCAGCAGCACTGGCTTTGGCTTGGGGCGGTCTGCTCCGAATAGGTGAGGTTTTGCAAGCGACTAGGCGGCACTTGCTATTTCCTGAGGATATTGCAAACACAGTTGACTACATCCTCTTCACCATTGACGAGCCAAAGACACGAAACCGGGCGGCCAGGCACCAGTCGGTCAAGATCGACCAACCCGACATCATCTCCATTGTTCGGCTGGGTTTTGCTTCACTGAGCTTTGGGGAAAGGCTCTGGAACTACTCGGGCCAAGCCCTGCGAACGTGTTTTCGGCAGCTGTGCGGCGCCCTTCACCTTCCGGCCTCGCCCTCGTCGAGCTCCCCTCACCTTGAGTTGGCGTCTTTGCGAGCTGGTGGTGCGACGTGGCTTATGCAATCTACGGAGAGCGCTGAGCTGACGAGGCGCCGGGGAAGGTGGCTGACGACGAGGATCATGGAGATATATGTCCAGGAAGTGCAGCCGTTGCACTTCTATCAAAACTTGCAGCCTGAGGCCAAGGCCACCATCGAACTGGCCCTTTTAGGGTACGCTGAGTTGAGGAGGCAAGTCAGCTATGGAGATGCCCTGCAAGCTTTGATACACTTGTCTCTGTACAGGGATGAAGCCTTAAGCGGCAGGAGTGGGAAACGGGTGTTACAGTGCAACAGTCTCAGCCCGGAGGGCGAGACACTTGTGAAACGTGCTTGCTGCTGGTGCAAAACAGCTGCCGCGCATCCGGTGGAGTATGAGCCCTTGAACGCACAAGGGCGATTATGGAACCGGCGCCGCTCAAGGCTCCCGCCCACCGCTCCCACACCCTGTACAGTGCAGCAGTCTCAGCCCGGAGGGCGAGACACTTGTGAAACGTGCTTGCTGCTGGTGCAAAACAGCTGCGGCGCATCCGGTGGAGTATGAGCCCTTGAACGCACAAGGGCGATTATGGAACCGGCGCCGTTCAAGGCTCCCGCCCACCGCTCCCACACCCTGTACAGTGCAGCAGTCTCAGCCCGGAGGGCGAGACACTTGTGAAACGTGCTTGCTGCTGGTGCAAAACAGCTGCGGCGCATCCGGTGGAGTATGAGCCCTTGAACGCACAAGGGCGATTATGGAACCGGCGCCGTTCAAGGCTCCCGCCCACCGCTCCCACACCCTGTACAGTGCAGCAGTCTCAGCCCGGAGGGCGAGACACTTGTGAAACGTGCTTGCTGCTGGTGCAAAACAGCTGCCGCGCATCCGGTGGAGTATGAGCCCTTATACAACAATGCGCTTCTTGGACTCATCCAGGCCACAGGGTTTTGACCCGAAAGCCCGAGCACTCAACCCGAAGCATCGCAGCAAGGGTTCATATCGCTAACAATTTTCCTAAAGGGTTCGGGTTTTATTGGGGCTTAGGGCTTGGGGTTGGATTTAGGGTTGAGGGTCGCTCCTTTTTACCAGGCCAAGGCTAGAGCTACGAAGTTCTACGGTTTCACCTTGAACCCTCGAAGCCACAGCCCGAAGCCCACACCTCCCTGAACCCTAAAACCCCAAAAGCCCCCAAACTCCGAAGCCCCCGAAGCCCCCGAAGCCGTGAAGCCTTGAAGCCTGAAGATCCCACCGCGGAGGTCCTGGGTTCAGAGGAACATCGCCAGCTTCGGGGGAGACCCGAATGCGGTGACCATCTTCGGCCAGTCAGCAGGAGAGAATCTCCGCTGGTTCAGGGGTCTAAGGTTTGCGGCTTTTAGGGGTTTGGGGTTCAGGGTTTGGTGACCCCAAACCCTAAACCCGAGCGGTTAAGGGGCATGGGGTTTAGAGTGTGATGGTTTCAGATGGGAGTCGGGCTGACGGCTTCTTTGTCGGTGTTGAGGGTGCGTGTGACAACTTGGGGCCAATCGAGTCTGTTTCGGCTTCGGGTTGAAAGACTTCTTACCTTTGGTTAGTAGGGAATGGAAGAATGGTAGTAATAGTAGCTATAATTGTACCCCATTCCTCCATTCCCTACTAACCAAAGGTAAATTTGGGACCTAGGCTGTCGGCTTGTAGGAGGCTTTCTCAATCCTAAAATTCGTTCATTTGGAGCACCCTCAACAAGCCTGATCCGCTCATGGGGAGGGGTGGGGGAGCGGGTGGGGATGGGGGGAAGGGGGTGAGTTCAAGGATCCCCCCTGTACTATGACGTGTCGTTTGTCCGGAAGATCTTATGTGAGCACCCTGGATTTGGGGCCATCGGCCATGAGTCATGAGTAGTAGGGATTAGTGGTGATTAATTGCGCCAGCCGCACAGAAAAGACAAACGATGATTACCTCCTGTAGGCCAGTAGGTGCTGCCCCTAAACCCTGAACCCGTCGGTGATGATGCCGACCATGCGAATACGACCGACACGCCGGCCTCCAACCCTTGGCTTGTTCATATCGCCACCGAACGCCTGTAATTCTGGCTTTGAAGGGGTTAAACGGATAGCAGCTCAATCATACAGCAGGAAAATAAGCGTGTATGACAGCAAGACTGAGTGAAGTAATTCAGCAAGCAAGCAAGCAAACAAACAGACACTACATATGCAGGCAGATACATATGCATATATGCTTATATACATAAACAGGCCGGCCAACAAGTACACAGAAAACATGTATACAACCAGACACACCGAAAATGCACATGCCTTTACCTACACTTGCGCACATACACACGTATCTCCATACATACACATGTACCTACACGGCCAGACCTGCAGTAGGGCTTGTTTGCTTGCAGCCCTCGACTGCCAGGGGGCCGCTCCGTCGTTTCTCTGGAGCAGTCTCCGCTGAGTGCAGGGTGGCTCCCGAGGGATTTAGTGATCGGGGTGGAAATGGCGATTAGTCCGTGGGTTTCAGAACGTGATGGGGTTCGCTGCATGGTTTCATTGTGCCTCTCGGGTTCCCTCTCTGTGCTGCGTGAGATGTGGGAAGTATTGCCGCACATCTTGAACCCTGAACCCGCGCTTGGGGAGACCTAGAGCAGGAGTAAAAGGAGCTTAAAGCAAACGCCGTTGAACCGTAAATCCCAATGCGAGTAGACTTCCTTTCGGTTTTTCGGTGGCCAGCAGTCCGAGTCGTCGTTTTTGCAGAACAGGGCTTCGGGGTTTACGGTTTGAATCATGGTTGTGCATTCTGTTGGTACCGTTGTTGGTGGTAAGCCAAACAACCCAGCATCAGCAGACGAGGCGTGTGAGACAATCAAACGCACTTTGCCACCAAGGGGCCAACAACCCATGAACCTTCAACCGAATACAGACGTCGGAGTAATGGGCTATAGCGTAAAATCTATGGTCCGCTTGTAGTTTACCTCACTGGACGATCACCAAAGCCTTACTCTAGTTAGTACAAGCCCAAATAAATACTGATCTTAGCATGAGGGAATTTTTAGTATTGCGAAGGACCTAACGAAGTCCGATTCTTATTGTAAAGGCCCGAATTTTGTCCTATTGCATTATATGACAGGCCCACGTATATAGTCCAATTCTCATTATGATGACACCTGAAAAACTGTTAGTTAAACCCCGACACCCAAAACCATAAATCCTAAGCCCTAACCCAAAACTCAGCACCATAAACCTCGAACCCCCCCCAAAAAAAACCTCGAACCCCAAAACCCTGAACCCTAGACCCTTAACCCCAAAACCCAACACCATAAATCTCGAAGTTTGGAGCTCCAAATCACTTGGGTGTTTGTAAAAATTAGGGTCCCTTTTTGGGTCCCTATTATAATACGGCACCTAATATTTAGGGTACCCCAAAAAGGGACCCTAATTTTGACACCCACTTGCTGGGAGGCTCTTCCAGCAGGCCATTGCCCTCAGCCCAGGCTCTGCCATCCCGAGGGCTTCGGGGTGAGTTTCAATAGGGAGTCGTGTTTTTGGGACTTATAAAATTATATGGCCTACTCCATTATGGGATTACGGTCGCTTCAAGGGATTATTGGAGGTTTTTTGATGTTGTGCAGGTGTTTTTTGGGAGTTGGTGGGTGTCAATAGCAAAGATACTCACCTTGAAACTCGCATCGAGTAGAACCAGTAGAACGTGGATGGGTGCAGTTGGTTGCGGGGTTTAGGGTTTGGCTGCTGGGGTTCAGGGGTTTATTGGTTTAGGCCAGAGGGGTTGAGGACTGGGGTTTTTGTGAGCTGGAAGGATCATGGAACTTCGCGTGCGCAGGCCCAAATGTAGAAGCCCATTTACGGTGTTCGGAAGCACCTGACTAAGTAGGCTTTGGGGTTTGGGGACCTCAGAGCCATGAAAATCTCTTTAACCCGAAGTTCCTCAACCACTGAATCCGACAACCGGAACCCTACTCTAAACTACACAGCGCGTGAATTCCAAGTACGTCCCACTGTAGACCCAACACGACTCCACTCTGTTGGCCTTGAAGCTTTCATTACAACCCGGATAGAACGCCTTTAACGCCCTAAACCCTGAGCCCCCAAGCCTCAAACCCTAAACCTCAAACTTTGAACCCCTAAACCCCTAAACCCCTAAGCCCGAAACCCCTAAACCCCTAAACCCCTAAACGCCCACTAAACCCCCAAACCCCCTTCGAAACCCACGGAGTCCTAGAGCTTCGCGGGTTCCAGGCTTTCTGCCCGCGATGTTCACCGCAGACATCTCGGAGGTGGCTCTTGGCGTTTTGGGAGTGTCAGCTTCAGGGTGTAGGGTTTAGGGTTTAGGGTGTAGGGTTTAGGGTGTAGGGTTTGTGGTTTGAAATCAGGAGTGCCGCTTAAGCCTTGTGGGGTCCTCCTTTTATGTTATTCTGGGGTCTGTATTGGAGTCCTGTCGTTTCTGACACCTCTGTATGTTTATTGGTGTAGGGTTTTAGGTCCAGTGTGGTCCAGCGTTTTAGTTCAGGCTTTAGGGTGCAAGGGGTTTCGAGTTTTAGGTTCATCTCTTATGGTTTAGGGTTCAAGCTTTCAGGGTTACTGGTTTGACAGAGCCACAAACCGCACGCCGAACAGCCGGATCATTGTCAGTATCAATCCCTCATCGCCACCACCTGCATGACTTCTGTCAGTTTACAGCGGCACCGGTATAAGCTTCAGCCTCAGCAGCATCATCAGCAACACCAGCAAGACGACCAGCATCATCACCAGCAGCACTCGCACGGAGCCCAATTTTTGATGTTGACGTCTCCATCCTGTCCTGCACGTTCATGAAGATCTGGTTTTTCCATGGAGAGCTGGACCCAGCTTCGCAAATGTGCACAACACCGAAAGCATGACAACACTGCACGGCCGGCCCTAAGCCTGACACGAGGTGGAGCAGACGTCGGGGCAGCGGTGCCTCAACGCAACAGGCTGTACCTCCCTGCAGTGCGCCCTGGCTTGGGCTTAGCCTCTTATCATTCTTGGTGCCCTGCTTTCTTTGACGCTGCGTGCTTGGCTGAACTACGCCGGAGCCTGCGGTTGGCGGATCAGAGGTCTCGGTGTAACAGGTTTTCAAGGCTTTTCGAAGTTCTTTACGGTTGATGACGAAAATCCTGTATTACCTTAAGGGCCCGAAACTATAGGAACTATGGGATGTTCCTTATTATGGGTCATGCAGGATTTGTATCATCAACCGTATCCCTAAAAAGAAACACCTTTCAACCCTTGCCTTTCCTGCGTCTTGACCTCCTAGGAGTGCCGAGTGGCCGCCACCGCCCGTTACCGGAATGTGAATCGGAAGCCCTCGACCCGAAACAGAGCATACCAAGAACTTGAACAACACCCGAAGCCCCGAACTCTACGTCGCAAAACCTAAACTCGAAACCGTAAGCCCCAAACCCCAAACTCTAAGCCCTAGGCCCTAAACCCCAAACTCGAAACCACCAACTCGAAACCCCAAACTAAACCCCTGAACCCTAAACCCTAAACCCCTAAACTCTAAACCCCCAAACTCCCCCAAATCCCCAAAGCCCCGAGGCTTGAGGGACCTTGAAGCGAAGCAGCTTATGGAGATGTGCCGCTTCTACCAGAGCCCGGAGGCCCCATCGGGGGGTTTAGGTTATTAGACTACTTAAAGGCTCATGGGACTTAGTAATGGGTTATTTTAGGGACTTAGAAGTACCATAACCCCAATTAGGGTCCCTTTTAGGGTACTTATAAGTCTACTTACTAACTACTTACTAAGTCCCCCGACCCCCCAAGTAGGGTTCCATGAAAGGGATCCTTTGAGGAATGCTACGAGGGTACTATCAGGGCGTAGGGGTTCAGGGTTTAGGTCTACGGTTTTTTTGGGCACACACATCGTAGCGGTTCGAAGCGACTATACGGTTTACAGATTTATGTTGTTGTTCTACCTGCCGACATGCAGATTTTGTTTTGAAGGCATTGCCATTGCTGTAGGAGTTAAGAGCGCGAGACCTTTGATTGAGGATTGGCTTTGCATGGATTGTTCGTGTTTGGGTGTTGATTTGTTTTCGGTTGCCAGGTGTCCTCAACCGCAAGCCCCGAAAACCCGAACACACCAAGCCTTCAATACAACCTTAAACCATAAAGAATACAAGCTCCAAGCCCCAAACTTGGCCTTAAACCCACCAGCCCTGCATCCTGAACTAAACGCCAAATCCAACACCACGCTCGAACCCCAAGCCAAACCTTAAAGCCTACAAACCCAACCAAGCCCCAAGGCCTTAGACCCTGAACCCGAAACCCTAAGCCCTAAATTTGAAGCCCATTTCGTGCATCTCACGGTGCTTTAGGCGAGGCCCTTGTTCTCAAAGCGTAGGGGCTTAGGGTTTAGAGGGGCACAGTGCACACTGCGGTTTGTGACTTTTTTGGAGAGGCTTTGAAATGAGGGTTTCGGAGGTACGGTTTAGGGGGTTTAGGGGGTTTAGGGGGTTTAGGGTTTAGGGTTTAGGGTTTAGGGTTTCGGAGGTGCAGCCTCTAACCCTGGAAATCCGTCCAGAGCTCGAAAGCTTCAACCGTTGCACTCCAAAGCCCCAACATCCGAAACCCTGAACCTCCCAATGCGTTTTCAGAGACTATACCCTAAACCCTAAGATCTAATGTAGGACCCTAAACAGCAGGATCCCAAGAGCCTCCCCAGAAGGGCTCCCAGATACCCAGAATCGGTTATGCACCCTAAACCCAAAAACCACCCTCAACCCTAAACGCTTAAAGCCTCAACCCTAAACCCTAAATCCTAAACCCTGAACCCTAAATTCTAAATCCTAAACCTTAAACCCTGAACCCTAGACCGTGCCTGTCGCAGGAGTTCATCGATGTACCAGGCTTCTACTTCTCCGGCTACGACGGCAGCTTCGGGAAAAAGTATTGTTGAAACTAGTGTAGGGGCCTTATTAATTACCTATACTCTTTTGGGGGTTCCTTATTATAGTTACAGCACAATGGGCCCCACAATCCTTGTCTAACGATGAAGGCCCCTATATTACATCCTAAGCTCTTTTCCCAAACCTTACGGTGGCCGAATTGCTGAATGCGTAGATTCCTAACCCCACACTGAGGTGGTGGTTTACGTGCTGGTGCTTTGCAACTTGAAAGTTTAGGTCCAGGGCTTCGGGATTCGGGGTCCCTAAACCATAAACCCTAAAACCCTAAACCGTTGATGGTCCCATACCCGAGCTACATCACAACATCGCCTAGCTAAAGATGCGCTACACCCGACACTACAAACCTGGAGGCTTCAAGTCTGAACCCTACAAATCCGGAATCCTAAAATTTTAAATCCCTAAACTTAGTAGCTGAGTGGATACACCTTACACTTTTTGGGATAATATTACCCACTATAAAGACTAAGTAAACCTCCCACCCCGAAGCTCCTAGCCTTACTTGGGGGTTCGGGGGACTTAGTAAGCAGTTAGTAAGTAGACTTATGAGTACCCTACAAGGGACCCTAATTGGGGTTATGGTACTTATAAGTCCCTAAAATAGCCAGTTACTAAGTCCCCTGAACCCTAAACCTTTACAGAATCCCTATAGATCCCTTTAAAGGAACCCTAAAGGAACCCGCTTAGAGTTACTAAGTCCCCCCGACCCTCCAAGTAGGCCCTGAAGACGAAGCGGCCTCGCAGCACCCAGAGACTCCAATATCCCTTGATTAAGGAATCTACCTTAAGTTATAATAGGATCCCTAATCTGAACAAAGGAATATTCCTTAATAAAGGGGTATTGGAGTCTCTGGGCAAGGAGAGGTGCTGACGGCCCCGATCCAAAGCATGTACTGCTCTGGAGCTGACAAGCCCCACGGTGGCTTGGCCTTTCGGGTTGAGGGTTTAAGGGTTTAAGGGTTTAAGGTTTGAAGGGTTCACGGGTCGAAAGGCTGGAGGATACAGGGTTTAAGGTTTAAGGGTGGAGGGTTTCGGTTCAGGGCTTAAGGGAAGAGGAACCATGAAGGTAATTATTGTAGGCGCCATAAGGGTGCGATCATGTTTAGGGTTTGTGGCTGTGTGCTTGGGGCTTGGGGCCTTAGCATTTGTGGTTCAGGGGTGACGAGTTGGTTGTCTGAAGGCCGGTCTTCGAACATCGAACCCTGAACTCCAAGCCTTCGCCCCTGGAGCGTTGGATTCGTGATAAACCCAGAGATCTTTGGGTTGTCCCATGGGCAGATATGAAAAAAAAAGCACCACACCCGGAGCCCCTTCAACCAGCCGAAGCCTTGATTCCTGAGCCCTTCAGAGGGTTGCCAGGATGGGAGCTGGGACCGGGGTGTCTTGGGTTGCCAGCCTATGGGCCTAGGGTTTGGGACGGTTTGGGATACACAGGGCTCTTGGGCTTGGATCTCTACCGGTTTCCTTGAGCGATGTTGAGTCGAACGTGGGGTCCTGTGGTTAGAATGTGATGACAATTTAAAAGCACGCCTCCCTAAACCCTAAACTGGCGAGGCGAGAGCTCTGACCATTGGCATGGGCGCTCGAGGCAGTTTGGGGGGAAGTATTTCTTTCCGTCATGGGAAAGACCACGGGGCCATGTGCCTCGGGGAAGGAAGGCTCCAAGAAGCGCCGCAACGTCATACCGAAGTGGGAATATTGGGCCAAGGCGAAGCTGGCATCCTACTGCAGCGAGGATGGCATTTCCTTCCACATCGGGCCGGTACATTTGGAGAGCATGCAGGGAACCAGGAACTGTGCCGGCGCCTGGGCATGGGCCGGAAGCTGGATGCCGCAAGTGTGGATGCCGGCTTCAAGCTCCTGGCACGGCAGTTTGCCGGTGACTGGCCCGACGACGTGAAGTACTTCAACAGTACGACAACTGAGAGGCTCTTCGGCGACAGCACAGGGTTCCTAGATGGCGAGTGAAATTTCGGTCTTGAACGCGTGGGCAAGTCCAAGCAACCCGACGAAAACGATGTGACGTGGCGTTTGCGACCGGTGCGACCGACGATCTCTTGAAGCTTGTGGTCGCTTGGCGTCCAGCTCGGCCGTCCTCTGCCTTTTCTCCGTGACCTTGCTCAAAGACCTGGCTCTCTTTAACGATCTGCCAACTGGGCCAAGACCATCGGAGGCAACCAGAGCAAATCGGTTCAGGCGTGGGAAAAACGGCTTGCCGACAAATACAGCGCAGCAACTGCAGGGAGAGGCAACAAGCGCTCAGGCCGCGCCCCACAGCTCGTCCTCGGCCGCTAGCACATCCGGCCCCAAGCCAACCAAACACAAGAAGGGCAAGAAGCGATCGGAGTCATCTTCATCGTCGGCCAAGAAGGAAAATCAGGACAAGAATGAGAAGAAGACAAAGACAAAGAAACCGAATAAAAAGAAGCCCCGATATGCCAAAAGAGGCGCCGCCGACTGCCCATGTTCAACCCGTTGTATCGCAAGCAGATCGCACCAGCGCCGGCTTGACCACCTGAGCGCAGGGAAGCAGCTCTTCGTCGCCGCGGTCGGCCACGGAACTCGGTTAATTATGTGAACTCCGGAGAACTTCCTGAACCAAGTGCCCGAACATGTAGATTTACATGATGACGCAATCGCATGATGAGTGGAGGACGTAGGGCTGCTCTGAATTGGCCTGTCCTCCTCTCGCCTTGTGTGGCGTGGGGTGGGGGGGAAAGAAGGAAAAACGGCTTGTAGACAGGCCTGCGCAGCTCATCGCCAAAACACCTGGCACAGCCTTGTCGCAAGATGTCGTCGCCTATGCGTTATTCCACGGCAAACCCTAACTTAAATCCGAAACCACAAGCCCTAAACCCGTGAATCGCCGCTTGGGTTCGGAGAGCTGAGGAGATCGGCCCATGATCCTGGGCTCCGTGACTAGAGAGTGGCGCGTTGGCTGCAAGGTTTAGGATCTAAAGTTTCACTGAACTGATTCTTTGTCAGGGTTTTTCGATGCCGGAGCCGAGACAGCAGAACATCCGAATGACAATGACCCTTCTGCTCCAGTTGCCGTCAGCCAGGTATGTTTTTGTTCAGTTTCAGGTCGTAGGTCGGACGTCCCAAGACGAAGGTATCCTCGTTTGCCTTTTCCACAGAGAGAGGGTTGCTTAGATCATAAGGATCGACCAAATGCTAATTTCCAACCCTTCGAAACATCACCACTGCCGCGAGCTTTACAGCATTGTCCTTTCAGATTCCAATGCCCATGAAATGCTCTGGTTTTCGAGCTTTTGCATGCGAGTCTCTTTTCGGACGACAGGTTCTGGGTCGTTATAAGGTGCTATGGTTGCAGGCCTTCACTTCGGGTGCACGAGCTTATCAGCCGGAGGATGCCGCGGTGTACCTAAAACCCTACCCCCAAAAACCCTAAACCCTAAACGCCAAATCTTAGTACCCTCGACCCGAAGTTTCAGAGGACTGGCCCAGAGACTCCAATATCCAATATCCCCTAATTTAAGAATATACCTTATTTACGGTATATTCCTTCATTAAGGGATATTGGAGTCTGCGGGGGGTTGGGGATCCCAAACCCGAATCCCTAATCCCTCATCCCGAATCCTTAAACCCCAAACCCTAATCCCTAATACCCTCAACCCTGAACCCGATCAGGAACGTCTTCTCTTTGTCCATGAGCCCTGCCGATGCCACTGGCGCCTTTCTGCAGGCGCCCGTTTGCTTTTGAGAAGCACTGTCAAGGTTTAGGGTTTAGGGTTATGACTCTGCTCAGTCATTGTTGGATAGGGTTTTGACACGATTGTTTACTGGTCTCGTAAGCGTATTGTCGGAACCTGGTTGAGAAACCGATGGTTCTTGCTTAGGGGTCTCAATGTGGGTTCTATCATCTAGGGGGTTAGGAGCCAAGCGCTTCCCAACAGTGTTGAACCGAAAACCTTGAACCGAAGACAGGGACATAGCAAGGATGGGGTAGCGAGATTTCGGATTCACAGGCGGGTTTCAGATAGAAGCAAGAAGTCTGAAGCCTTTGGAGTTCGACGGTGCTTGGGGCTTTGGGGTTTTAGGGTTCAGGCTTCGGGCTTAGAGCTTATGGTTGTAACCAGGTGAAGCTTTCGTAAACCCTAAACCCTAAACCCTAAACCCTAGACCCTAAACCCTAAACCCTAAACCCTAAACTTCTCAACTCCCCTTAAACCGCAGCCCGGCGTAGGAATGCTTCGTAGCTCAGTCGGTGACCTTCAACCCTTTTGCGTAGCACTCTACGTACCATCTGCAGCATTTGGGGGTAGGGACCCGGGAAGTCAGCAACTACGAACAGCAGAACTAGATCTCAGAGTTCAGGCCTTCCCAACTCTCGTCCCTCCACCATTCAGTATCCAAGACACCCCGTCAAGGTCTTGGCGCTTCAGTGCTCGGGGTTCAGGCTTTCTGTAACTCAAGGCTTTCGGGATCCCAAACCACTATAGACTGTAGAGGTGATTTCGTGCGAGCCCTCATTTCCCAACCCTCAGCCAAGCTCGAACCCCAAAACCCTACACCTCAGATCCCTGAACACAAAGGCGCTGGAGCCCCAAAGCCCTGAGGTTTAGGGTTTAGGGTTTAGGGTTTAGGATCTTAAATCCTGAAGCCCTAAACCGCGAGCCTCCCTGCCAAGCTCCCTGAGCCCGGATTTGTTTTTATGGAGTTGCTTTTCATTTAAGGGTTCATGCGGTTTCAGGGCGTTGGGTTTAGTGGTTCAGCGTTTTTACATTCAGGGTCCTATAATGCGGTTTCAGGGTTTAGGATGTGGGGATTTTCGGCTTTCAAACTAAGGCTTCTATAATTCGGTTTCAGGGTTGTTTTGTGAATTCCCGTTAAGACTTTGGGCTATAGGGCTTCCCGGGCTTTGGGTTTATGGGCATAGGGCACGGGCTTTCTTGAAAGCCCATGCCTGCTAGCTGCTGCCTTCAGGAGTTCAGCGATGGCTCGGCGCAGCAAGGTGGGAATCCAGCCCCGAACCAAAACGACAACAATGTAGTGGGGTTGCAGGAACCCCAACATCAACATAGACTGCAAATAGTAGGATCTTCACGTTTGCGTTTCTCGGTTCATAAAGTCTACACCAAAATCGAGACATGGATCGTAGTGGTAGTACTCGTCGTAGCAACAGTATTGTAGCAACAAGAGTGGTCATTGCAATCAGAATGTTATGTAAGTTGATACTAGGAGCAACGCACCGAGAACGCCACAATCGTAATCAGTGACTCCGTAGTCACAGTATCTCATGTAGTCATAACGTAATTACCTACAGTCTTTCACCCGTTCCTAGCTCCTCTAAACCAGTTAGTGGACCTTGTAATCAGAGTCTCTTATCTTAACCTCTGCCTCTCATATAGCCATATCGTCATCGCAGGCTTAGCAAGTCGAAGAAGTCAGAAGGGTGGTGTAGCCCTAAACTCTAAACCCTAAACCCTAAACCCTGGACAACCTGAGCCCTTAGATCCCACACCCTCAAGCCTAGTCCGAGGGCTTTCGGGTCTAGGATTTAGGAACCACCGCACGCCATGCCTGGAGGAAATTCTTCCTACCTGCAGTGTGCCAGGACCGCAGGCTCAGGGAGGCGTCCGGGCATACCGATCCCCAAAACCTAAACCTCCACAGCCCCAACTCTTCAGATGTAGCCCTAAAAAGCAGCGTTGCTTTCACTGCTGTTTGGGAACTTGATGTAAGCTACAGAGAGTCATTTCATCATAACTTACACCATGTTCGTGAACAAAAGCCTAGTGAGGTTCAGCCGCCCTTCCTTGCCAATTGAACCCCGAAACCCTTGAGCCTTACTTCACCTCCCTGAACCTGCATCTCTAAATCCTCAATCCCAAAACCCACACATCACTAAACCCTAAACCCCTGACCCCATCACTTAAATGTACACTAAACCCTCAACCTTACACCCCTTGAGCCCTTACCGATTACCTCTTAGCTCGGACCCTTCTTAAACGCGCGGCTCCAGCGCAGGAGTTCTCTCTTGGCGGCCACAGATCCTGAGCCCTGCCCAGCAGGCTCCGGTTATGGGTTTATAGGGTTCAGGGTTTAGTGACGTTGGGGTTGGGGGTATGGGGTCTAGGACTAGGATTCAGGGATGTAGGGTTTAGGGTTCGTACACGTACGTAGGTGTCGGAGCAATGGGTAGTTTCATTAGTTAGGGTGCCGATGTTAATCGCAGTTTGGGGTGTAATAAAGCATAGAGGTGTGAGTCATTTGTAGTAGTATCACTGTATAGTCCCCCAATATGGTCACGGTATGACTTGCCCCGCAAAGCCCTATTCTCATTATAAACGCCCCTACATTTCAAAATCCGACAGATAAAACATATTAGCCTTATCAGGCATCCAAGGACAGCCAGGGGTTCTTAGAATAATCCAACAATCATACGAGGTTTGGTTGGTTTTATTCAGAGTTGACTCGCTTTTTGTTTCAAGGGTCTTCGTAGGATGTTTAGGATATGTCCAAAGGCCTGGAACCGGCGATTAAGCCACCACTACTGCCCAAAGGATCTTGGGATGCATAATCATAGTATTGATGATGATTATGGTGGCCGCGCCTCACATATATATATATATATGTATATATCATATGTCTACATGTTCATCTGTTTATTTACGAACGCATAGACACCTACATATGTACAGGTATACACATGTAAAGACATACATATATACACACACACACACACATCCATGCATCCATCCATACATACAAGCATGCAAAGTTGTAAACAGACACACACGCACACGCACACATGCACACACGCACACGCACACATGCACGCACACACACACACACACATGCACACACACACACACACTCACTCACTCACTAACTCACTCACACTCACACTCACACTCACACTCACACTCACACTCACACTCACACTCACACTCACACTCACACTCACACTCACACTCACACTCACACTCACACTCACACACACATACACACACACAGACACACACACAGACACACACACACACACAGACACACACACACACAGAAACACACAGACACACACACAGAGACACACACAGAGACACACACAGAGACACACACAGAGACACACACAGAGACACACACAGAGACACACACACAGAGACACACACAGAGACACACACACACAGAGACACACACACAGAGACACACACAGAGACACACACAGAGAGACACACAGAGAGACACACAGAGAGACACACAGAGACACACACAGAGACACACAGAGAGACACACACAGACACACACACACACACACACACACAGACACACACACACACACACACACACACACACACACACACACACACACACACACACACACACACACACACACACAGACACACACACACACACACACAGACGCACACACAGACACCCACACACACAGACACACACACACACAGACACACACACACACACACACAGACACACACACAGACACACACACAGACACACACACACACACACACACACAGACACACCAGACACACACAGACAGACACACAGACACACACCAGACACACAGACACACACACACACAGACACACACAGACACACACACACAGACACACACACACACACACACAGACACACACAGACACACACAGACACACAGACCACACACACACACACACCACACACACAGACACAGACCACACAGACACAGACACAGACACAGACAGACAGACACACAGACACACACACACACAGACACACACAGACACACAGACACACAGAGACACACAGACACACAGAGACACACACACACACACAGAGACACAGAGACACAGAGACACAGAGACACACAGAGACACAGAGACACACACAGAGACACAGAGACACACAGAGACACAGAGACACAGAGACACAGAGACACAGAGACACAGAGACACAGAGACACAGACACAGAGACAGAGACACAGAGACACAGAGACACAGAGACACAGAGACACAGAGACACAGAGACACAGACACACAGAGACACAGAGACACAGAGACACAGAGACACAGAGACACAGACACACAGAGACACAGACACACAGACACACAGACACACAGACACACAGACACACAGACACACAGACACACAGACACACAGACACACAGACACACAGACACACAGACACACAGACACACAGACACACAGACACACAGACACACAGACACACAGACACACAGACACACAGACACACAGACACACACATACACAGACAGACAGACACACACACACACACACACACTTATATGTATATATATATATATATATATATATTTCCCATCTAACTGTCTCTTTGCCTATCTCATTGTCTTAGGGCTCTATGTTTTTACATCCTTCGAGAGGTCTGGTCTGGTGAAGACAAGCGGCTACTGTTGATGATATAAATCCAGCATTACCTTAAGGACCCTAAACTACGGGAATTACGATATATTCCTTATTATGGGCCATGCAGGATTTATATCCCTAAACCCTAACCCCTATAGATCCCTTAAAGGAACCCCTTAAAGGTACCATATAGATCCCTTTAAAGGAACCAACCGTAGTTCAGGGTTTTGGCACCTGGGGCTTCACATTTCTGGAGGATTCAGGGCTTAGATGTGCAGGTTTAGGGTTTAGGGCTTAGGGCTTAGGGTTTAGGGCTTAGGGTTTAGGGCTTAGGGTTTAGGGTTTAGGGTATAGGGTTTGGGGTTTAGGGTTTGGGGACAAGGCGTGGGTTTCTCGTTCAGGGTGCAGGAATTCCCATTTCGAGGCTTCTGGTTTGGGGTCTAGAGCTAGGTTGTCTGCTTAAGCAAGGGGTTGGGGTTTAGATGTAGGAGAACCCGACCCCAACAATCCGAAAGTTCCTGAAAAAGGAAACCCTAAATCCGAAAATACGAAGGCTTGAAATCCAAAGCCCTAGAAGCCTCCAACCCTAAACTCACTCGGCAGGGTTTTGGGAGCCGATATTGAGCGCAGGCGTTCTCGGCTGCGTTCTCACTTCTCCGGCGCTCATGCAGGCCCGGCCGACAGTGACGATGTAGATGAGGGAGACAAGCGTTCGTGTATTGCAGCTGTTGTTCTTCTTCTTCCTGTTTCTTCTGAGTGTCATTATACAGAACGTGATAGTGTTGATGTTAATGATGGTGTTCGCGATGATGAAGATGAAGATGAAGATGGACAAGAGTAGCACGATGCAGTTGGTGGTTCTGGCATTGGTGATGGTGGATTGTTTGGTACATGGTCAGCCTTGTTATTGTTGCATCACACTAGCGCACTAATAAGCGCCTGCGAATGCAACTAACTCACATGAGTTACAGATGCAAAGTTTGCTCCTGAAGGCTGCCACCGACATCTACAGCGCAGGGATCGCCCTGAGCCTAGGGCCCGGATCAGGCGCGGTCAATGTCAGGGTTGAAGTTTGGGGTTTGCCTTCGACTGGACCGAACAATACTGGCTGCGGGCGCCTCCGTGCGGCCACCTTCAGCACGACGGGGACGATGGCGAAGACGATAGGGACCAGAGAGGACGATGAGGATGAGGAGGAGGAGGAGGGGAAAGAGGACGGGACAGCTACGACGATGACTACGACAACGAAGACAACGACTTGTAAGACTTCATGCGACGAAGGCTTCACGCGACGACGACTATTACTACTAGAAGTAGTACTCCAGCCGCTGCTGCTTCTGCCGCCACCGCCGCAGCCGCCACCACCACCACCACCACCACCACCACCGCCGCTGCGGCTGCTACAGTTGCTACGTGGTTGCTACTGCTACCGCTAAGGTGGGTGAAAGTCAGCGGCAATAGCTTTAGGAGTTCTATACATGAACCCTAAACCCTAAACCCTAAACAGTAACCTTCAACCCTAAAATCTAAGCCGTAAACCTTGAACCGAGCACTTCTGGGTTTGTGGCCTTCGAACCTCAGGCCTCCGCTTAGACGAAGAACGCTCTCGAGACCCCGCAGATTCCAGCTTCTTTGTTTTGAGGGTACAGGGTTTGCTTCGGGTTTAGGGGTTTGGGTTTAAGGTTTAGGGGTTTAGGGCACTCTAACCGGCAGCCGAGACTCAGCCGTCGGAGTTGTGCCAGGCCCACGTTACCGATATCTTCTGGACACTGAGGCGGCCGGCAGTACTTGCAGCCGCTCGATAGGAGAATTCGGATCTTAATCCTGGGAGTTCCGCAAGAGGTATATTAGGTTTGTTTGGGGTATAATGAGAGCTTCGCCTGCGGTTTCTGATTATTTTGAGTTCTTTTTTGATGCGCTTAGACGTTTCGGCTCTGTACCGGGCTTCCCAGTTTCTGGTTTTCAGCCGTGGGTTCCGAGTCTCCGTTTCGGTGCAAAGAGCTTAGGCTTTGGGGGTTTAAGGGTTGTGGTGTGGATTCATGCTTACACGTTTTGGGGTTTAGGGGTTCAGGCGTTTAGGGCTCAGCCTAGACCCATCCCTTATAGGAACCCTGTAAAGGAACCCTAAACCCTACCATTTCTCCTGAGGGGGTTTAGCAGCTCCGCGACTTCCATCACATCTGTTTCGCGTCGGGGTCATCCTGTTCTCGGTTCCGGTTGGGTGGTTGTCAAAATTAGGGTCCCTTTTTGGGTCCCTATTATACTACGGCACCTAATATTTCAGGGTACCCCAAAAAGGGACTATAATTTTGACAACTACCCAGTTGGAGGTTCGTGGGGTTACGAGCATGCTTACGGTTCAGGGTTTTAGAGTCCCGGCAATTAGGACTTTAGGGGTTTAGGGGCTTAGGGTTCAGGGTTGTTAGAGTCCCGGCGATAAAGAATGTAGGGGGTTTAGGGTTTAGGGGGCTAGTTCTGCTTGCCTTCAGAACTTCTTTGAGGGCGTTGGGGGTCCATAATAGGGTTCCAGTTTGGGGTCTCAAGCCCTATACACCCGATTGAGTTGTAGATCCTGAGGCTTGAGTGCTGAGCCCGAAACCCTACATTTTGAACCCAAAGCTCTACCTAGACAAATCTCCTGAACCCAAACATTCCTCAGCAAAATCTGCTGCGCCCTAAAACTCACCCAAGGCTCCTGTCACGGCGCTGATATGGACCTGCACCCCGGCTTGTTCCTGTGACAGCTTCCTTATCATGCTGATCGTAGCACAAGAACCCTAAACCCTAAACCCCTAAACCCCTAAACCCCTAAACCCTAAACCTAAACCCCTAAACCCTAAACCCCTAAACCCCTAGACCCTAAACCCAGGGGATCTTGAAGATACTGTCCTGGCCTTACTTGTTTTGGGGCCCAGGGGGCTTGTAGTTTTTTCTGCGGTTCAGGGTTCTTAGGGATGATTTTTAAATTTCCCTCCAGCTACAACCCCGTCGAGACCTAAGCATTCTAGACCCCAAGGTGCTTCAAACTCTAACACACCTAAGGCTAAAGGCAACAACCCCGTCAACACTGAGCATCATGAACCCTAAGCTGCTCCGACCTTGGGCGGGAACGGGCCTTATGGAGGAGACTGCATGGCAGCCGCAGCTGCATGAAAGCTGTCGAACGTGTCGTTATTACCCCCTCCCACACCCTGGAAATAGTCCCTACTACAACCGGGTATCGGGGTTCCGGCTGTAGTAGGGACTAGTCGCCCCACACCCTCCGGCCCCCTCTACCCTCCCTCCCAAAGCCGCGAAAACTTCGACCTCTCCTGAAAAACAGGGCACAACGCCCCCAAAAAAGAGGGACCATGGGCTATATAATGGGTTTTGTAATAGCTATTTTAAGGACAGAACCCTTTCAGGATCTACGGACTGCGCTCACCTTTCTATGTGGGGCCGCTGCTTGGTCGAATCTTACTGTCCCCGTTGTGGAAGCCGTTTTGGTTTGGAGGGCGAGGGGTGGGGTATAGGGCTCGGGGTTGATTTTGGATTTAGGTTATGTTTTTTGCGTTGGACTCGTAGGGCACACTGCAGAGTCTGGGTGCAAGATTTGGAAGTGCTTGGGACAACGCCACGCACGTAGGAGCCCTAAAGCCAAAGTGCCGAAGCCAGGTGCCAGACCTGAAACTTGTAGCACAGCGGTCCAAAGTCGCCGCCGGACCGCAAACCATTGTATTATAGCATAGAAGGCTATTCATAATTGATCGTGATTATTGCGATGATTACTATGTTTAGTACAAGTGCCAGAAAGCCCTAAGTTGTGATCTCTTTGAAGAGGGGTTGATTACAGATGGGTCTCGACTGGGCGGTAGCTCTTTCTCATGGCTGCTTGAATCGCAAAGGTCGCGGTGAACCCACCAGGTTTTCAGGGCAGGTTCTAGCGTGTACATGAACGCCCAGAGCGGCACCTAAGGCCAGTTAATTAATTTCGGGGGCCCTAAACCCTAAACCCTCTAAAGGAAAGCAGCGGGATCCTTGCGTGAAGGACCCGCAAGTTAAGAAGCAACCCTGATTTGCCAGAATCCCTGAGTACAGAAACACAACCACACCCATATAAAGAGCGAATGAGTAGCAACACGCCTAGAAAGCCTCTTCCGCCTTTGGGGACCAGACATAAATGGGGTTTCCGAAAACAGAGGATCCCAATATCGTACCCTAAATAGCAGGATTTTTATTATAGGAACCCAGAAATCCTAATAAAGTACCCTGAATAGTAGGATCCTTGTTATAAAGACCCCAAAATAAGGTGCCCCCCTAATTTTCGGAAACTCCCTTTACACTTCTTTGAGGTCATACCCACAGGGGAGACTCGACGAGATGACCTCCATCTTGATGCAGCGCTCTTGCCTTTCCAAGTAAAGAAGGGGCCCCTGTGGTTCCGTAAGGCTTCTATCAGGGTTTGACAGGGTTTCCTTCAAAGAGCCCGGCAAGGATGTTGTATAGGTCTTATAAAGGGTTCTTTGGAGGGGGGTTTTCAGGTTTGGGGTGGGTCTCGGGGGTTCTTCGCGTTTAAGGAGCGGGGCTTGGGGACGTGGGATGTTGGGCTTCCCGTTTTTGAGGGCACACGGCCTGCAGATCCTTTGGAATTGCATTTATGCAGAGTTGGAGAAGCCGTAGTAGAACATGCCCGTCTCGAGATGCATATATATATATAGAGAGAGAGAGAGAGAGAGAGAGAGAGAGATAGATGGAGGTACATGTACACAAGTTTCTTCAGACGTTTCAACAGCTCAGGTACCTGGTCAGCTTCATCCTCACGGGAACGCCCACGGCGGCCGCCGGCCCGGCTTGGGCGCCCGTGGACCGAAGCGGCCCCTTGGGGCGCTTTAAAGGAGGGAGGAATTTTAGGGGGGCTTCCTTTAAAGGGATCTATCAGGGTTCCTAGTACCCTTGTAGACAAGGGGTTTAGGTTTTGGGTTTTGGGTTTAAGGTTTTCAGGTTTCGCGTTTTTTGTTTTTAGTTTTGTGAGTTCTTTGATAGGGTGTTGTGGGGATTTGTGGCATTTGATGGCAGCTTTACAGCGTTTTGAGGGTTTGGTTGGCATGATAGGGCGTGGGCATCGACAGGGTTTCGGGTTTCGCAGCTTTAGTTTAGCAGTTTAGCCATGTTCAGTCCTGTTCAGGTGAGAAGGACACCTATGGCACTCCTCTGATGCACCTTGGCTGACTCACGGCCAGGAGCCACGATGCCGAACATCTTCAAACCAAGCCTCAACCCCTTACCATAACCTTTACGCCCGAAGCCCAAAACCTCGAGCTCCAAGTGCTCACTCCAAAGCCACGATGAAAAGCCCCAAGTCTTCAGCCATTAGCACTGAAACCCGGAGCCCTGATGCCAAAATTGAAAGCCCTAAAGAAGCGCGAGCATCCAAGCCTACGGGCAAGCCGTTGGTTCCAGGGTCGAAACCTAGGGTCCTGGGGCCAATGGTTCTGGCCGCAGCTGCATCGTCCCAGCGGTCTCCGATGTCCTCGGGGTGATGTAACCATCCTTGGCAATGGCAGCTTGCACCGAGTCGGGGATCTGCTTCCTAGCGAAAAGAGTCGCCACCGCAGAGTGGAGACTCGCAATGTCCTGAGAGTAACCATCCGGGATCGCCTCCGGGGGCTTCGCCAAAGCTGGATTAACCGCCATGGGTAGGGTGGGCGGGCGAAATTTTCCAAGGACCCACGGTCCGAAATCTTGGGCCAAAATTTGGCAGACGTTTCCTGACATAACACTTGCAAACCGGCAAGCTCTCGCAAGTAGGGACCTTAATAGTTAGAATGGGGTCTTGAGTTATACAATAACTTTAGGTGTAAGAAGGAAGCCCAAAATAGTATCTGTGCAGCGAATACTATGGATGCAAGGCATTCTGTTAAGGGCGAAGGCTCTTCTAAGTATCTGGGAGTTTCAGCAACGGAGAGGTTCCATATGCAAACTCTAGATAATCAGAACCCAGTAGCAGGGCTCCCCAGTTTTGTGAACCTAAACCCTAAACCCTAAACCCCTAAACCCTAAACCCGAAACCCGAAAACCCTAAACCCTAAACCCCTAAACTCTAAACCCCTAAACCCCTAAACCCCTAAACCCCTAAACCCCTAAACCCCGTAAATTCTAAATCTAAACCGCCACAGCAGCTTCGTCTTCGAGGATCCTGATCCCCCTCAATCTCAAGCCCTTTGGACGGGCTCCCTGGCCTTTACTCTAAACCCCTCACCGAAACAAAGCTTAGGGTTTGGGGTTTAGGGGTTTAGGGTTTTGGGGTTTTGGGCTTTAGGGTTTTGGGGCTTAGGGGTCTACGGGTTCAGCGGTTTAGGGGTTTAGGGTCTAGGGGTAACATGGTTCTGCAAAACAGTGTAAAGAACCACAGGGGCCACAGTGCTTCGGCGGCTTTAGACTTCAGGGTGTCCGAGGTGTGCTTGCTTATTTTTTCGTTGGTCATCCAGAAGGGGTAAACCTGAAATACCCGTAAAAGACTAACAATAGCCCTATCGATAAGCAGAAACCCCAAAAGAACCCTTCCGAATAGAAAAATCGGAGTCACTAGCCCCCTTCTAGTTCCTGTATGATCATGGTATCATATACCCCAAAACCCTGTTCCAATTATCAAGCCCCTTATGATGAGGCCCCCTATATTGCGTCTCCCAGGGTCTTCAACCTCTCCGCACCCTCGATGGCCGCGCAGCAGCCCGTTGGCCCGAACCGCGCCGCAGCGCAGGAGGCAAATCCATGGGGCGCCGGGTCATAGTGAAGCAAGCAGAAGAGTGAGCAGGTACATGGGCTGACAGCATCTGTATGTGCTCATGACATTGTGTATAGTGTTTCGTTTGTATATTACTCCTCATCTTCTTGCCTTTTCTGTGTTACTAGAAAAGCTGATGTTCCTTTCGAACGTTCGTAGAGTCTTGCGTGCTTTTGCGGGCCTCTCATAATTTGAGTACAGTCTTGCGCTATCCTGCTGCGACCAAGCTTGTGCAGGTTTCTGGACATACTTGTGGCGTGTGATTCGTGTTGCTCGATAACGTTGCGCGAAGATCACCACCAAAACGTTGTAGGTCATAAATATGTGTACTGGTTTTTACTTTACAAATTAGGACAGAAATTTGCTTTTCTTATTGATATTCTTTGGTCTATTCCCTACACTACTTTGTTCCACTTTCACCGCTCACGCTTGACTTTGTTTTATTGTGAATTAAATAAGGAAACGAAATAAGTTGTAGATTTTTAGTTGTCTTTTTTCTATTGCACTTTCTCTTCAAGGATTTATTATATGAATTACAAAGAGATTTTATTAGTTCGCTTCGCTTGTGTTCAAATTAAAGAGAATAAGACAATGAAGTGAAGTGAAGCGGAACGAAAGCATGCTTATTTTCTTTAATCAAACACAAACGAAGGGAATGAGCGGTAAGAAGAATTACTAATGTTTCCTGTCATTCAGGATTTTTGGTATATTTCCACAACTAATCCATAGTGTTATAATAATCCTTTCATAAGTAGTTGTAAAAATATAACTAAAAACACTAACCATAAAATGTATGAGCGGAATGAGGAACGAATGAAGAGCGAAGAATGGGAGAAGCGAATTGGAAATTAATAGAATAAAGCAAAAACCACGCGCTCTTTCTTTCTGTCTTTCGCTTGTGTTTTTCTTTATTCAATTAATTTTCCCTTCTCTTCATTCATCATCGGTTAACCCTTGATTTGTGGTTCGCCAAGGGTAACAGGTTCTTGAATCCCAAGAGCTCCTACAAAAGGATTCTGATGGCACCTCCATGTCGGCTCATTATTGTTCGTTCCTTTGTTCGCCCTTGTGCTTTGTTTCATTACAACGCAGTGAAAGAAATGAAGCGAGGCAACAATATGACCTAGAATTATTAAGGATTTTTAGTTGTATTGTATTACTATTTTTAGGTGTACCTCAACTCTAAAACCATGAGCCCTAACTCTGAAACCCGAAACACTTTAAAGCCCATGAACCCAAACCCGTCTTCAAATCCTACAACCATTCTCCTGCAAACCTAAATCCTAAAAGCACCAAAACCATCAACCCTCAACCTTCAAACCCCAAAAAGTCCTAAAACCATGAGCCCTAAACCGTAAAACCCTCAGCCCCAAACCCCTCAAGCGCCTCAACCACTAGCCCTATGTAAGCCCTACGGTTTAGGGTTTAGGGTTTAGGGTTTCTAAACCCGAAAACCCCCTCAAACCCTGGGATCCTCCAGCCCTGCCCAGAGCGTCTCCGACGTCTTCTGCCAGCGCTCGCCAGCGACGGCCTGCTAGAAAAAGCGCAAAAAGCCCTTCAGTAAGGAGTAGGGTTTTTTTAGGGGTTAGGGGGTGAAGGAGTTCAGGATTATAGTTTAGGGTTTAGTGGTTTTGGGGGTTCAAGAGTTTAGTTTGAGTGTTCTTAGTAGTTGTCAATAGTTTTCTTAGGGTTCTGTATTGGAAGGATACTACCATATGCTCCGATACCCTCTTCTAAGTATTACGGCCCTACAGTACCCTGCCTTCAAGGATCCTAAAACTCTGTCAAGGTTCCTAGAACCCACAGCCTCAAATTCCGGTAGAGTGGGTATATTCCGCAATTGAGGGCCAACATAGAACCGGAACCCCTGCAGTACCTGATAGAGCCCGCATCCAGAACCCGTTGAACCCACGCGATACGCCCAGGTCCTGGCTCAGTTGCCGGAGCTTCCAGAAGATGCCGCAGATGGTGCGGTGGACTTCACGGTCAAGGCACTGAGGGCTTTAGGTCTGAGCTTTTTTGGTGTCTGAGTGCTTTTGGTGTTTAGGGTTTTGGGGGGAGTGTTTTGGGGTTCAGGGTTTTTGGGCTGAGTGCCTTGGGGCTTAGGGTGTGGGGTACTTGCGGACGATAGTTTGGAGACTCGTGTAGCCCGTATGGAACCATTCTAGAACCAGCTTGAAGCCCTTGTGGAGTCCGTTTTTAACCCTTCTAAAAGCCCCCTCTCGAAAGCATCTACCGGAGGCCTCCCTGCCGAAGCTGACGGAGCCAGCCCTCTCGGCGACCTCGTTGGGCGACTACCTCGAGGCTCATCCCTCGCCTCTCCTCAGGTCTTCTGGTATGGTAGAAGGGGCCTTTGGAAGAGATCTTTGTCAGGGATCGATGAGGGTGCTAAGGGGTGCCGGCGGGGTCTAAGGGGCCTTTAGAAGATCCATGAAGGCGCTATGGGGGTGCTATGGGGGTTTAGGGCTTATGGCTTCAGTTAGGCACCGGAGCTTTAAGAATTTATTCCTTGTGGTTCCTTATGACAACTGTACTATACTGCAAAAAGCACCAAAATTATTCATCAGGGTTCCTTATTGTGACTATACTATACTGTACCCCAAGAGCCCATTCGAATTGTTCAGCCACCTAGGTGTACTAGGGTACTCCGTTTGTACCTGTGGCTTCCACGTAGGATGGAGCCAGCAAAGTACTTGGGGGGTCGGGGGACTTAGTAAGTAGCTAGTAAGTAGACTTATAAGTACCCCAAAAGGGACCCTATTTGGGGTTATGGTACTTATAAGTCCCTAAAATAACCAGTTACTAAGTCCCCCGACCCTGCAAGTAAGGGCCTGGTCCAGGTTTCCGGTTCATGTTGGTGTGAGGCCCAGCAGTTCTAGATCCCGCAACCAACAGAGTTGTTCTTGCTATGCGATCCAGGCTGGGCCCTAAACCCTCTGAGCTGAAGGTTTGTCTACTTCGTCTGCTTCTGACTTGAAGTTCCGCCATCATTCTCTATGCAGTATTCGTCTTGTAAGGCTTTCCTTCAAGTGCAAGATTTGTCTTGTTCTTATGTCTTATGCCATCCTCATCTTTCTTTTTAAGGCAGTTGACCCTCCCGGCAACCTTGTCTGCAAAGGTCACTGAGAAAAGAGATTTGATTTTGTTCGGAGCAGCTTTCTTCCACGGGATGTGCCGGTATCGAATCAATGGGCTCAAAGAAGGCATCAAATTGAAGCCCATGCCGGTGCATGCATCTGATGCCATGGCAGACTCCACCCCGCAGGAATCGCAGGCGCGGAGGGAGCACTTGGCACCAAAATCAAAAGCCTCAACCCGCCTGAGCTCCAATGTGCAAGTTCGTTCTGGTCTTAGAGGGCTGAGGGATCAGGCTTGAGGATTTAGAGGGGTCTAGGCTTTGGGATTTTGGGTTTCGGGTGTCTTTTCCTTCGCTTCAGGTTCGGGTTGCGATGAAATCTGCCAGCAGGGCACCCTTGCATGTCTTCCTGAGTCTGAAGTCCCATGCTTGGAGGGCAAAATGATGATGATCAACAAGAGAGCACCAACAAGCAAACGTGCAGCACCGGTCGTCGTTGCAGCCTGCGAAGTCGCAATAGTCTTGGTCGTGTCAGTGCACGGGTGCACGTAATGACATGGGAGAGCTTGATCGCTGCATGCCGCAGTTGTTAGTTGTTGCCTGTTTGTGAAGTGTCGATTCCTTGCGAATTTTGACACCCACCCTCTCCGCCCTTCAAACAGTGGGGGTTTCTGTCGCCGTCCGCCCAACCTTTTGTTTGTTGGTGCGGACGGGACGACATGCAACGCCTCCTGCTGTGTGCTGCCAAAATGAGCGATGCACGAGTGAGTGTGCCATGTCTGTGTTGCGGGCTGCACGCTGTAAGCTCGGAATGTCGTTCTCACCCGCTCGCTTCCAATGCCGTCGTCGGCTCCAAGGTCACAGTATTGCCATGTTAGTCGCAAAGGTGCCGGTCGAAAAAGTGACAGCAACTCGTAATCTGAAGCGCTGCACGGAAACCCGACCAATCTACAGCCCTCAGGTCTGAAAGCCAGAAACTCTAAAGAACGCAAAAACTACCCGAATCCCTTCAACCTCGCTCTCCGTTCAGGTGTCTTGCCCGGTGTTGCAGCGCGTGGCCTTGGCCCCATTCGGCCGCTTGCGTGCCTGTGCTCTCAACAGAAGGGTGGTTGTCAAAATTATGGTCCCATTTAGGTCCTAATATAGTGCGGCATATTATTCACGGTACCCAAAAAGGGACCCTTATTCTGACAACCACCCAGAAATCTTCCAAAAGCACCCGAAGGCCTAAACCCGCACGAACCCGAAAAACGTAGGTTTGTTAAATGCTTTCAACTCCCTAATCGGGAAGCATTCCCCCCAAAAGCCTGGGCCTCGACCCTCAACTGTCGTGACATCAAAAGCACCGTAGCAAACTCTAACAGCCTTGCCTGATTTTTACGTGAAGAACTGTTTTCAGCCTTCTCAGACCCTAGAAAATCGCTTTTAATAAGACCCGAAAAGAAAGATCAAGAACGTTCCAGTCTCGATCTAATTGCTTGAGCCGTCCGCAAGAATGGGATCTTCAAGAACAAATGCCTTGCGTGGGTTTATACGGGTCTTCTAGGGCCTTATCAGGGTCGTGCATTCATATGGGTTTTATCAGTATCTTATCTGTCAAGGGTGTCCATAAGGGCTTTATGGAGCAACTAAGCCCCACGAAGCCCGAACACAGAGGTCTGGGTACTCAAATAATTATGTCCCCTTCTAATCCTTAGTTTTTTTAAGAAATGGTAATATATCAACAAAACCTCATTCTAACTACAAAACTCTGCCGAGGCTTTCAATCACAAAGGAGAGTCCAGGGTTAGGGCTTTGTGTTTGTCCCAAGACCCCCAATGCCCGGGAGGTGCAGACGATGTGATCTACTCACAGCCGAATTCGGTCGGTTTCCTCTCTTTCGGAGGCCAACACACCAGACGTCGTTTGTTTGGTTGCGATTCGTTCGCGACGGGGCTCAGGGTTTTGGTTTTGGCAGGGTATAGAGATGTGCCAAGGTTTGCATAGCCCTACGAGGTGTGGGGCTAAGGTTTTGAGTTCTTCGGTTCAGAGAACCTAGTACACAAAGTATATGTGTAATGTATGTAGTAATGCAGGGTTTGGAGGTTCACGGGTCTTCCTGGTAAGTGCATTGTCTTCTGACTCTGAGTTCGGGAGGTTCCAACCACTCGAAGCACCCGAAAACCTCGGGTTTAGACTGCCGAATTGATGTAATCCCCTCCACAATGCAAGAGTTGAATCCCTAAGCGGCACAGCCGTAATCCTTAAAGCCTAAATCTGCAGACAGAAAGGAGGCCAGCAAAGAAACATGTGGCTAAGATGGGTTTGGTCCCTGAAGCCCTAGGCCCTAGACCCTACTAGACCCTACTAGACCCTACTAGACCCTACTAGACCCTACTAGACCCTACTGGACCCTACTAGACCCTACTAGACCCTACTAAACCCTACTAGACCCTACTAGACCCTAAACCCCTAAACCCCTAAACCCTAAACGCCTAAACCCCTAAACCCTGAACCCCTAAACCCTGAACCCCTAGACCCCTAAACCCTAAACCCTAACCCCTAGGCCCCTGAAGCCGGAGCTCCAGGGCCCTTGGCTGGTGCGGAGGCAAGTGCATTGACATCGGCGACTGGATTCAACGAAGTGCTCAGGGTTGGGTCGGTAGCCAACAGTTTGTTTGGGAAGCTAGAAGAGCAGGCAGGCAGGCAGATGGCTCTGCAAGCCCCAAGCCCAAATATCACACAACACGACCCCGAGCCCTACTATGCACATAGACTCAGCCAAGTGCTTTATGGTTTATGGATTAGGGTTTGTCGAACCTTCGCGACGTCCCGAGGGCTTCACGTTGCAGGGAGGATGGTTTTGTTCGTTTGTCTGTTTGCTTTAGGATCTTGGAGTTTCCCTAAACCCTAAACCCTAAACCCTAAACCGGGCCCTGGGCCCTGGGCCTTTAACACCTTTCTGGAGGGTTCTGAAAACCCCTAACCCAAAGCCGAAAACCCTAAGACCTAACCGTTTAGGGTTTAGGGTTTAGGGCTTACCCTCCAAGCCCGTGGATAAAGAGCCAGTGCACTTAAAAAAAAACCCTCCAAACCCTGAAACCCCTAAGCGGTAAATCCCAAGCCGAGGAGACGCCCAGAACAGCTCGCGGGAGATCCAGGCCAGCCGCACGGAGTTGGTTTCGGGTTCAGGGCTTCGGGTTTAAGGGCTCAGGGTTTTAGGAGTGTAGGGTTTAAGGTTTCGGTGATTAGGGTTTAGGGCTTGAGGAGTTTAGGGTTTAGGATTTCGCTTAGGCTTTAGGGTCGCAGGACTTTTAGGGAGGAGCTTCGGGTTTAGTGCTTTAGGAGTTAAGGGTTTCGGGTTTAGGGTTTGGGAATTAGGTTTTCGGATTTCGGGTTTCGGGTGTAGGGTTTAGGGTCAGCCTGTCGGATGATATAGGGATCCTACAGGACCGTTTTGTCGATTTTCTAGGGTCTCAGGCAATATCGTTTCTAAGTACTCCGACAGGGTACCCAGTCGTCCCAGACTTCAAAAACCAGGTTTCCGAGCTCAACAGACACATGGCCGCTAGAGACTTCAATGCGCAGTCGCTTCCACCCCCATAAAACTTAAGAAAGATGCATCAGATCTTTATCGAGGATCGCCCTGTAGGGGTACATCCGTTGATTCTGATTAGTCAGGGAGTGTGGTGCAAGCCACATCAGAGATACCATGATAATTTCAGGGTATACTCCTGAGTTTTAAGAGCCTCTGAACACCTTCACATCCAAAGCCCCAAGGTCCAAGGATCCAAAATCTTACCCCGTACATACGGGTGGTTGTCAAAATTATGGTTCCTTTTTGGGTACCCTAAATAATAGGTGCCAAACTATATTAGGGACCCAAAAAGGGACCATAATTTTGACAACCACCCATAAGCTTCCTAAGTCTTAATACCTCGGAAACCCCAAATCAGAGCCCCCAAAGCCTTGTAACGCCGTAACAGAACCCCGAAGCCCGAACGCAACCCCGGAATCCTACACCTTCAGCAAAGCACACCAGCCGTTGAAGCCCTTCAGCCCCTGAAAACCCTTCATAACCCGTCAGCCCTCGAAGCCCCTACGCCCTTAAAGTCATTAAAGCCCTTCACCCTAAACCCCCAATATAGGGGGGCCTTAATAATTACCTATACTATTTTGGGGTACAATGGCCCCCAGACCCTATTCTAATTATTAAGGCCCCTACAGTATAGTACCCTTATAGTATCCATTATAGTAGCCCTTTTAGACCCCTTTAAAGCACCCCTATTCCTGCCAGGGCCGAGTCGGTGATGCTCACGCCCGAGACCCACGGGGAGGCCAAAGAGCGCTGTCGGCTACTGCGTGTTTGTTTAAGACATGTTGTTCGCTCCGGTACCACTAATTTGGGTTTTGAGTACCTTTAGTATTGCTGCTTTCCCGGTTATCATGACAGTGTGATGACAATCCTTCTGATGACATTGCTAGTATCGTTGTTGCTGGTGGTATTGCTGGAATACTGGTGATGGGAACACGCGGAATAGCAATTACAAGACTGTCCACAAATTTTTAGCATGGTGATCGGCGCAGGCGCTCCAGCCCGTGCTTCTCGGGCCTTTAAGGGTCACTCTTTAAAGGCTCCCTTTTTCCGGGTTCTTTTTCAAGGGCTTCTTTCCTTTAAGGGCTCCTGTCAAGGGCTTGTTTCAGGGCTCCTTTTCGGGTTCCTTTGTGGGGTTGCTTTTAGGTCCGGTTTCCTCTAAGCGTTCCTTTAAGGGCTCCTTCCAAGGGCTCCTTGTACTGGCTCCTTCTAAGGGCTCCTTCTAAGAAACTCAAGGTTCTACGGTTGATGATATAAATCCTGCATTACCTTAAGGACCCTAAACTATGGGAATTATGGTATATTCCTTTATGATGGGGAATGCAGGATTTATATCATCAACCGTACCGGTCCCTCGCAGGGTTCCGTTTAAACTTGCAGGGATTTGGGGTTTTTAGGGGGCCGGGCTCAGGGTTTTGGTCGAGCTTAGGGTTTTGGGGTGGAGGGTTTTAGGGCGTTAGGTTTAGGGCTGCATAGATATGGGTTAGGGGCTGGGAGGGTTTCGGGTTCAGGGTTTAGGGCCTCAGGCGTGAGGGTTTGGGGTTGAGGCGTTTGAAGTTAACGAGTTTTAGGTTAAGATTTCAGGGCGGCCCTAGCAGTGCAGGGGCAGTGGATTTTGGATTTTCAATGAGTTTTGCCTGGTATGGGGTTCGGGGTTTTAGGGTCTGGGCATTTAAGGTAAGGGTCTAGGGCTTTATCGTTTAGTGTGAAACATTAATATCTACCGCACTCTTGGAAGGCAGTTACCAGACTCGAAAGAATATGGCAAATCAGGTGTTGTCCTCACTATGAACATAAACATATGCATCCCGCAACAAGAACTAGGCGAATTCTAGGCCCCTGGGTGCTATAGGGTTCTAAACCGTGCGCTTCAGTGCAAATTTCAGCGTTTCGGGTTTGACAGTTTGGGGTTCAGCGTTTGGGAAGTGGCGGGGGTTTTGACATTGCATGTGTGCAAACGAGCATATGGCCCTTGCTTTGCAAGCTTAGGAGCTCGTCCGAAGATGAGGGGTACCTTATTCCGGGGCCTTATAAAGAGGATCCTAGTATTTCGGGTGCGATAAACCCTAAACCCTAAGGAAACACCCAGCTGAGGAGCTTGTCCGAGGATGAGCCGCGCGCATCAGCCCTTGCTGCGCCGTCGCAGGCCCTGTGGATGTTAGGGGCTGTCAAGTTGAAGATCGCAACCTCAAGATCTCAGGCCGTGGGCCCTTTAAGGCAATAGGGTTTTGGTGTTCAGAGTTTAATTAGGGTTTAGGGACTGTAGGGATATATATATATATATATATATATATATATGTATTCGATGTACAAGGGTTCCCTGAACCCATCACCCAATGAGTTTTAGACACCCCATCTGCCTTGTCTGGCTCGCTTCGACTGTGAAGCCTGGGCATACTGTTGGCATCTCACAATTAGCATCTTTGTTTGTTTTTCCACTCCATGCTTGTCACGGGCTGTTGTCAATCAAAGGTTAGGCAGTCGTTTAGGGTCCCAGTGCACGAAAACGGGCCTATCAATCCAGAGCACCCTTGGCCCCGAGCATTCCGAAGCCCTCCAAGAAAGGTGAAGCCATAAACACCCGTTGGTTTGGGGTGTATGGTTTAGGGTTTAGAGCTTCGGGTTTGACAGCGTTTGAACGTGATGTCTTGGGACACTTAAACCCGAAGCCCTAAAACCCTAAACCCCTAAACCCTTGAACCCTAGACTTAAAGCGGCCCTGAGGTGCTCCAGAACGTCCAGGAGGATGAATGGCACCCGGAGGAAGTGCCCAGTCAGGCTCGGTGTGTTGCGATTCCGGGTGTGAAGGGAGTATAACGCAGGGGTCTAACCCTAAACCCTAAATACTAAGTTCGAAAGCCTCAAATCCTGCATCCTACCCCAAACCTGAACCCTAAACCCTAAACCGCAAACCCTAAACGCTTAACCCTACCCCTAAACCCTTCATAGTTGGATTAGGGTTTGGGGATAGTAGGGATTGGGGCTTTGGGCCTGGGATACGGCTTCCTTTTCCGGATGTATGAGGGTTGCAGGGAACCTAGACCTGGGTCATAAGAAGGTTCATTTTCTTTGCATGGGAGACTTGGGAGTCTTTGGGTGCTAGACCCTATTTAAACCCCAAAGCCTTAACAGGCTTTCCTTAGGGATATCGGAGTCTCTGGGCACTGCGCAGATCTTGAAGCACTGATTTGAAGGCTCACGGAGCCTCTACCATCACACTAATCATGGGGCGCCTTGCGCTTATTCTGCGGGACCACAGAGGGGCTGTATTATGCGAACCCGCCTCCTTTCTGCTCCCGGTCTTGACTGAAAAACTGGCACAGACTAAGGGCGAAATGATGCAGTATATTCGCTTGCTGGGCCTGGAAGTGGAAGAAATGGAAAAGGTTCTGACAGGCGTGGTCAAGGTCCAGGCGCTCATCAGGCGCGGTATGTTACCTCTGGCCGAGGGCATACCGATGTGTCTGCGAGATATCCGGAACCAGATGGAGATGATCCGTAAGGGACTGGAGGCGGACACCAGTGCACTGTACGGCGCCCTTGAAAGGCTTGAAGCCCGGCTTCTCCAGCACCGGCAGGAAGCAAGAGCTGCCACACAGGCACTCGAGGTAAAGGCTTTCCGAAACCACCGAACTTAAGTTCAGTGATCATGTCCAGGCGCAATTCAGAAACCCAATACCCCATGCCGCCAATCCTGCAGTCCTACGGTGAGTATCTGACGAAGTCACAGTGGCCCCACATAGTCCCGCTGCTTCTTGAATTACAACCCGAAGCCGCAAAGCCCTGAAGCCCAAAACCCTAAAACCCGACCCCGAAGCCTTACTCTACTGAGCGAAGGTCATCACGTGTCAAGGGGGTCCGCAAAAGTGTCTTTTAGAACCAAATTCCGTCATGGCAGTATGTTCCCTAAACCTTGATTCAATCCTGGTAGTATATGGGAGTTTCCGAAAATGGGGGACCTTAATATATTACCCTATAATAATAGTAAGATCCTTATTATAAGGACCCCAATAGGGTACCCCTAATTTTCAGAAACTCCCATATAAGCACCCTTCGCGATTGCAGTCAAATCCTTGGAATCCTGGGGCCCCTGAGCTTCAGAGCCCTACATCTCTTTAGGGGCCTCTAGTGGGGCTTTTGGGCGTTTTAAGCTTTTAAGGCTTCCAGGGTTTTTAGGGCATTTTTAAGGGCTTTTCGGGTTGAGGGCTTTCGAGGGTTTAAAGCTTTTGCGGTTTGAATCCTTCACCGTGCTAGGGGCTTTGGATTTTTATGCGGGGTCAGATTTAGGCTTAGGGTCCGCGGATCAGGTGTTGATAGGGTTTAATGTGCAGGGTTGAAGGTTTAGGTTGGGATTCCTTCCCCTGGCGAGGAAAAAGTTTATCTTTGGACTCCAAGCTTGGCGAGCCAACAATCGCCCTCGCTTTCCTTGAACTTCCCTGTGCCTCATGGCTTGACTTTTTGGGTTTAGGTTCAGCGCTCAGGGTCCAGGAGTTCGGGTTCACGGTTGAGGGCTTACCTGGGCTTACAGTTAAGGATTCAGGGCGCAAGGCAGATAATGATGCCATAGCTTTGCGGATCAGTTGGGTTCAGTTCAGGCTTGAGAGATGGACTCTGATTTATATGTGTTTCAGCTCGGTGCCCTGCATACTCTAAACCCAAAAACCCTGATCCGTAAAATTAGGATTTTATTTCTCGCGTCGAAAGCATTGAGGCTCAGCCACAACCTGCTAAGCCAAATACTGAATGGAACAGGGGCTTGAACACTTCATGTCGAGTCATTCTGCAAGGTTCCTTTTGTATCACTGTATTATGAGATACCCCGAACCGAACTCCTCATACTAAGACCCCTATATTACTTGCACGGTTTTGTTTGCCCGTAGACACACTACCTTGAATCCCCTACACCCTCCTGATCCTCTGCTTTCAGCCCCGAACTCAAAACTCAAAACCCCGCACCCTAAACCCTACGCCCCAACCCCCGGAGACCCCCAACCTGTATCCAGAGACTCCAATATCCCTGAATCAGGGAATATACCTTAAATCTTAAATAAGGATCCTACTGTAACTTAAGGTATATTCCTTAATTAAGGGATATTGGAGTCTCTGGGTAGCACGGAACCGCACAAAACCTTCAAACCGAACTGCGAGCCACACGAGGCTGCAGCCGATTCCGACTGTCCGCTCCCCCTTCGCGAAGAAGGCCGCAGGGTTTTTTTGGGGCTTCTATGGGCTCTTGACTAACATGGTTTTCATCTTTATAAGAGCTCTCTCGCCTTGGCCTCAGGGCCAACCCCGAAAAGCCCAAAAAGCCCGTAAAGCCCCAAAGCAAAACACTTAAAGCCCCAAAACGAAGCACTTAAAGCCCCAAAACAAAGCACTTAAAAGCCCCGAGCCTTCAAAGCTCCAAAGTTTCAAGGCCCCTGGGCGCCCGAGCATCCCAACGTCTCTGACGCCGATGAAGCCGCCGCGGCCAGCGCAGGAACCTACGGGCTTTGAAGGTTTTTAGGGATTAGGGTTCAGGTTTAGGGTTCAGGGTTTAGGGTTCAGGATTCATCAAAGGTTCCTACTAAGGGTTCCTGAAGAGGGTTTAGGGTTCAGGTTTAGGGATCAGGGGTTTAGGGTTTAGGGACTAGGGCCTTGGGGTTTAGGGTTTAGGGATCAGGGATTCGGGTTTAGGGACGAGGGTGTAGGAATTACAGGCATTGGGGTTTAGGGAGGCGGGCGTGGGGATTATCAGGATTAGTACGGGTTAGGTATGACTTTCAAGCGGGGAAGCAAAGCCCCCCTAAACCCAAACTACAACCTCAGACCCTGAAGCCCTAAACAAAAATCCTTAGCCCTGAACCCAAGCCCTAGGCCCTAAGTCCTGAGCGCTGCCCACACAGGTGCCTTATGAGTTCTGCTCCAGCCCTTCACAGCATTCTAAAGCCAACGATCCTCAGAGTTTCGAGGCTCTTAAGTTTGCAACGTGAGAAACGTACGGGCAAGAACTTGTCGCTCCTCTTAGGGAAGGTGCAGAACACGAGCATATCCAAAAACGATCGTAGGAAATGATGATCGTCGCCCTCATCGTCGTTGTTGTGTTCAACGTCGTAGTTGCCGTCGTTGTCGTCGCGGCCGTAGTCGTAGTGCTCGTACAGGTAGGAACAGTAGCAATAGCAGTGGGAGTAGCAGAGTAGCCGCAGTAATGACTCAGTAATGGTGATGAGAATGCAAGTAGTGCCAGAAGGCTCACACAAGCCATGGCACCATCTGCTGCGCCAGCTCTGGTAACGATAAAATGGCAGAAAGCCTAGCCTGAAGCCGCAAAAAGTGTCGGATTTCGGGTTTAGGGTTTAGGGGTGGAGGGTTTTGAGGTTCGGTTCAACGCTCGGGGCTTTGGCAAACCCTCTTTGCATGCTTAAGGCCTTGAGGGCACAGAGCGGTGGAGTCGCTTTCACCCTCAACCCTGGCACGTAAAGCCTCAGCCTTAATATTGGGGCCTAAAGAATTACCAAAACTATTTTGGGGCTCCTTGTTATAATGATGCCTATAGTTTGATGCCCCAAAACCCTGTTCTAATTATTAAGGCCCCTATATGACCCCGAAGCCGACAGTTGCGACCGGCAGCTGCAGTTGAGCCGTGGCCGGACGCTCCAGTGGAGGAAGCTCATCAGCAGTGTTTATGTCCTCATAATGTAGGAACCTGAATAAGAAACCCTGGCCATATAACCCCAATATGTTAGGATTCTGTTATACAAAGAACCCGAATAAACACCCAGGCTTTCTAAATCAGGTTCCTACGCTGGAACTCGTATAGAACCCTCAGAACACCTTACTGAACCTGCACCCCTAAACCCTAAACCTCAAACATTAAACACCAAAACCCTAAACTCTAAATGCCTGTGTGTCTAAGGTACCCCCGATGGCTTCAGACCTACCTTCGCTGCCACCGCATGAGGCTGTCCACCTAGAGATCCCAATACCCCTATTTAAGAAATATACCTTAACCCATATTGGGGATCCGATTATGATTTAAGGTCTATTCCTGAATCAAGGGGTATTGGGATTTCTGGGCAAAGATGGTCTTCGCAGGCTGTTAGGTAGGGCTTCGGGGTCTTTAGAGTTTGGGGTTTGGGGGTTTAGGGTTTGGGTTTTCGAGGGTTAAAGGTGACAGTGCCCGTGTTGTTGAAAAGCCCACCAAAGCTACGCTAGCAGCGAGGCTTGAACACGCGGGCGCAGCCCAAAAGGCAGTCCTCTACCATACTATTCCATATTATTACTGCCATACCGTTTTGAAATAGCTGTACTGGCCAAGTAGTACTTGTCCAGTAAAAGAAGCCGGAGCACTTACACTCACACGATTGGATCCCATCTCTAGAGCCCAACATTGCACCCAAAGTCATGAACCCTGATTTGGGGTTTAGGGTTTAGTTTAGGGTTTAGGGTCCCTAAACCCCTGAACCCTAAACCCATCGAAGACAAGACTGACTAAACCTCTAGGCCTTCCGATGACAGCCCTCTCTTGGACGAAAAGTCCATTGCAAGAGCATTCACAGCAACAACCATCACGGCTGTAGACCTAAACCCTTAAACCCTTAACCCTGAGCAGCTGTGCCCGTAAAGCTTTTAGCAACACCCCAAACCCAGACCCCTAAATCCTACACCCTAAGCCCCAAACCCATGAAGTGAATCCTAATGCCCACAAGCCTAAATCCTAAACCGAAAACCCCTAACCCTTAAAGAACCCTTATGGGTTTTTTATAGATCCCTTGCAGTCCCTTCCGTGCGTCGCTGGCAGTTGCCACCTGCACGGAGCCTGCTGGACGAGGCTTCCGATGTCTGGGTTGGGGGCTTCAGAGCTATATGGGTGGTTGTCAAGGTTATGGTCCGTGTTTGGGTCCCGAATGTAGTACGGCACCTAATATTTAGGGTACCCAAAAAGGGGCCATAATTTTGACAACCACCCTTTTAGGGGCCTAGAATAATTACCTATGCTATTTGGGGGCTCCTCTTTATGTGTGGAGTATGATGGGCTCGAGAACCCTACTCTGATTATGAAGGCTCCTAGAGTTTGGGGCTTCGGGGCTGCAAAGGGGTTTAGAGTTTAGGGTTTAGGGTTTAGGGTTTTGGGTTTAGGGTTTAGGGTTTAGGGTTTTGGGTTTTGGGTTTAGGGTTTAGGGTTTTGGGTTTTGGGTTTAGGGTTTAGGGTTTAGGGTTTTGGGTTTTGGGTTTAGGGTTTAGGGTTTAGGGTTTTGGGTTTAGGGTTTAGGGTTTAGAGTTTAGGGTTTAGGGCAAATTTGTCAGCGGACAGCCCAGATGCATTCTGCATGGAGCAGCAGTCGAGGTGTAAGATTTTCAGATGAATAGCCTTACACCCAAGAGCTTCTAACCTGCAAAGCCTAAACCGTCAACGCCTAAGAGCCGCACGATGCACGGTCTGGAAGCTCCTAAGCTTTGAACGCCTGCCCCCGTAACCCCAACTTGCGCAGTTGCAAGACAATTGTCGCTGCTATCATTTACTGTTTGTGCCTAGGTTTAAGGATTAGCGGTTCGTTGGTCACCAGCCATTGTCAAACTGTTGTTATCATTGCTGTTGCCACTACTGAAACTCAGACAGCCAGGTGCTTCCGCCGCCTTCAGCAGATTTGCTTCTGCTATCGCAGCAAGAACTAGTCCAGGCGTGCCGTTGACACAGCCTTTTCAATTGCTACGGCTACTGTTACTGCTACTCCTACTGGTACTGCTACTGTTACTGCTACGCTACTGCTACGGCAACTGCTCCTGCTGCTGCTGCTGCTCCTGCTCCTGCTCCTGCTCCTGCTCCTGCTCCTGCTCCTGCTCCTGCTCCTGCTCCTGCTACTGCTGCTGCTGCTACCGCTGCTGCTGCTACTGTTACTGCTACTGCTACTGCTATCGCTACTGCTACTGCTGCTACTGCTACTGCTCCTGCTGCTGCTGCTGCCGCGGCTGCTGCTGCTGCTGCTGCTGCTTATGCTGCTACTTTCACCGCCGCTGCCGTCTCTGCTGCTTCCGCTGCTTGCTGCTTTGTTTTGGGTTTCATGACCCTCACCCTACACCCTACAAACCCTAAGATTGGTACGGGAGTTTCCGAAAATAGGGGACCCTGATCCTCATAGAATAAGGTACCTAAGGTACCCCTAATTTTCGGAAACTCCTGTTCGGAGGATCGGCAAGAGCCATTGTGGGTGGCTTCGCCCACGCCACCCTCGCTGGGAGCAGGAGATCTGGAGGACTTCGCAGTGTTCGCTTCGGTTGCTGTAGTCTGCTTGGGAGTTATTCTGTATTTTTGCACATATAACGCCCAAGAGAGTATTAAACATAGTATCTTCTTTACGGCTCTAAGGGGTGTAGGGTTGTTGCTAGTACCAGTTCTGGCATGATCCGTCTCAATCGGTCCTCTGCCTTTCCATCGGTTCTACTCGGTCATTCCGTACAGCTGTGTATACATGCATTTATGCACGTTTGTATGTCTGAACTTCGTATGCATACAGACATATATGTAGATTTACACATACTTTTCCTGTACAAAGGCGTGTAAATGTATGTCGAGGTGTATATGCGCATACATACCTGTGAGATTTCTCGCACACAACGAAGAAAAAAGGTGCACATGTTTCTGCATGTCGTATGTATGCGTGTATGTGTGTGTGTGTGTGTGTGTGTGTGTG
This sequence comes from Symbiodinium sp. CCMP2592, assembly GCA_905221615.1. Lineage (NCBI taxonomy): Eukaryota > Dinophyceae > Suessiales > Symbiodiniaceae > Symbiodinium > Symbiodinium sp. CCMP2592. The sequence goes on from CAJNDT010002779.1 coordinate 72,389, forward strand.
TTTGGAGGACTGCCTGCTTGTGTTTGTTCAATCAAGCGTTGGTGCCCTTGAGATGCACTTTGGGTGCTTGGGCACCATCCTCCACAACGACAACGGTCTGCGGGGAGCGGGCGCGCGGCAGGAGGCGAGCTAGACTCGAGGGACCGGAGCAATTGGGACCGGTGCACGGTCAGAAGCTGCAAAATTGCAGTGCTGCAAGCTCAAAACTGGCTCGGAGCTTTTCTTGCGCGTTGGACCTGTGTGCAGTATGCCGGCTAAACACGGCCAGTGCGCTGAGTCTTCCCGAAAACCTTGAACTTACAGCTTAAAGCCCTAAAACCAAACTCCAACACGGTTGTTATGAGTCTCCTTGCACATGTTCGCATACACATTCCTCCGTATACCTTCACAAATGTACACACATACATTTGCACCATATTTTGGACACGAATGTGTGGAACAAAAGATTTGCTTTTTCATGGCATGTACCGGCACATGCAGACGCCCAGAACCATGGGTATACAGAGACGAGTAAGAGCAACCAGCACCCTAACGAACGAAGCCCTAAACCGGCAAACCCTCGGTATGCACCCCTAAACTCCTAAACCCTAAACCCTACACCCCTAAACCCCTGAACCCCTAAACCCCTCAACCCTCAAACCCTAAACCCTACGCCCTAACCCTTAACCGTCAAACATTCAGCTCTTGAGCAGGAGTTTCTTCACTAAACTTACACGCGTTAAGGTATTGAGTTTCCTGTTTTCGGGCTTACATATTTCTTATAAGGTGATTTAGCTTTACAGGGACTCTGGCATCTAGGGTTGAGGCATCTGCGGTTTGGTTTAGGGGTCTACGGGTGTAGGATTAGGCGAATGTGTAGGGTTTGGCACAGCAATTTGGGTTTTGTATGCACTTAGTCTAATTGAGTTCCTATCGTGTTAGCATGCTGTTTTATCTTGTGGGCAGGATGTGGCATCTTCACAAAAGTATGCGTGGAGCATTCCCGCACCCTCAGATGAGGCCATTGCTGGGGATGGTGAGTTGGTTGTGGTTCTGTGATTGCTATTGGAATTGATGCAAGCATTCCCCCATTTCTACAGCTCATGGTGCGCCGATTGCCGCGGCCGGAGCTTGATTCTTCTTTTTTCGTTTTCAGAGTGACAATCAGCTGCAAATGTGAGTCCCACTACCTGCTGCTGCTGCTGGTGCTGCTCTATGCAACTGCCACTAGAACGACGACGACAACGACTACTACCACTACTACCACTACTACCACTACTACCACTACTACCACTACTACCACTACTACCGCTAGTACTGCTACTACCACCACTACCACCCGCTACCACTGCTACTATCGCGACCACAACTGCCACTACTATCACTGCCACTACCACTACTACCACTACCACTACTATCACTGCCACTACAACCACTGCTACTACAACTACCACGACCACTACCATTATCACTACCACTACCCCTACCACTACTGACACCACTGACACCACTGACACCACTGACACTACCCCCCACGACTACCACTGCCACGACGACTACTGTTGATATGGCTACGACGCACACAGCTAACTCCATGACCATCACGATTCAAATCATGTCGCGAACTACGCGCATGGCCTTTCCCCGCACTGTCAGAGCGTTTGTGACCGTCTCCGCCAGTGGCTTGACTGCGCCGCGCCAGTACTTCAGGGGCCTTAATAATTACCTATACTATTTTGGGGCTTTCTGATTGTAATTACGTAGTATAGTGGGCCCCAAGACCCTATTCTAATTATTAAGGTCCCTATATTAGACGTTCTTCCTTGGTGCCCGATCGCACCTGGAGCCCTGAAAGGACGACGACATGGCGCCTGCCCGTGAGATCGCCTCCGAGGAGGTCCTCAAATCCTGAAAGCCCTGCTTAGAGGTTCATGGGACTTAGTAACTAAGGTTTTAAATAAGGTAACTTTACTTATAATTGGTTATATCCCCAGTTAAGGTACTTATAACTGTACGTACTACGTCCTATGAGCCTCCAAGTACACCCTCAAAGCCCTCAAACCCTCAAAGCCCTTCCCTAAAGCCTGAACCTTAAACCTTACTTGGAGAATCATGGGACTTAGTAAGCAAGGTCATTAGTACCGTAATGGGGGTTATAAGTAATCATAAGTATAGTTTCCTTAATTATAACCCTGGTTACTTAGTCCCATGGCCCTTTAAGTAATCCCCTAAACCCTAAACCCTATAGATCCCACTAAGGAACCCTATAGATCCCTTTAAGGAGCCCTTTAAGGAACCCCCCCAAAAAGAACCCTTCAAGCCAATGTCTGTGCTCCAGGAGATTCCTCCGGGGCAGCCGAGCCCCGTGTCACCGCGAAGTACGCAGCGCCGGTCAGAGGCTCCACGAACCCTACTTGGGGGAGTCGGGGGACTTAGTAAGTAGTTAGTAAGCAGACTTATAAGTACCCTAAAAAGGACCCTACTTGGGGTTAAGGTACTTATAAGTCCCCCGACCCTCCAAGTAAACCCTTAAAGTAGGGTTGCTTTCTGGGCTCCTTTAAGGGTGCTCTTACGGGTTCCCTTAAGGGATTTAGGGTCTATCGGCGCGGCAACAGCGAAGCGCCTTATCCTGTAGGATTTGTCATGATGTTATGCACCGCGGCAGTAATCGTGGTAGTGGACGTAAGCAATACTGGCAACAATATTGATCACAGCAGTTGTAGCAATAGTGCGGACATGAATGGTGTCGTTCGTAGTCGCAGTACCTGTAGTCATAAAACCACGGCAATAATAGCATGATGCCTAAGTGTCGCAATACCTAGTCGAATAAACATGTAATCATCCAACGGGCAGCGTTGGTGAAATGTTCATCGCGAGGAAAGTTGCAATGCTGAGCCGTAAACCTACAAGCTGCTTTAGCCACCCAAAGGCTCAGCGCATGCATTTTAGGACTCGTAGTATGGGTCGCGAAGGTAGGAAGATGGGAGCAATCGACAACAGTGAGGAGAGTGCTTAGGGTGTAGGGTTGGGATGTGATGAGAGTAGTATCCGATGTCATTTTGGTAGTAATTGTAGCGGCCGTAGCAGTAGCAGTAGCGGTAAGGGAAATTGCGATGAGCCGGCTCTTCGCCTCGGAAAGATAACCGTGCTAGTACTCCACGATATGACAGGGAAGTGATAGCAACAGCAACGGTGATAGCCATAGTGACAGCAACAGCAACAGCAACACCAAGCCGACGCTGACACCGACACCGACAGCAACACCAAACAACAACAGCAACAGCTGCAACAACACCACCACCACCACCACCGACAACAACAATTGCAACAACTAAAGCAACTGCAACAACTGCGACTGCAACTACGATGGTAATGTGGATGCGCTGGTGGCGAAGACAATGACGATGGTCAGGGTAATTATGCTGATGACGAACATAATTGTTGTGATGCTAGGCTATGATGATATTGCTGCGGGTGATGGCTATGGCGACAGTGCTGGTGATGACGAGGGTGCTCGTACTGGCCAGCATAGTAGAACGACCCACCCATCCTCAAGTCCTATCCTGCTGGCAAGCTGTGGTAAGCCAGGTTCCCGGCGCCAAAGTGTCTTTTGTCGTCACTTGGTTAGGGTTTAGGGTTTAGGGTTTTAGGTTACCTCTGCATTGTTCCTAAACCAGTGCCTTCATAACATGAGTTGGAGTTGTGAATGCAGATAACCCCAACTCCCGCGCGGTAAGCTCTGAGCCCGAAACCGCAACACAGAACAACCTTCAGGGTTCAGGGTTCTCGGCTTCGGGTTGAGGATTAATGAATGCAAAACCTGCTAACATACGGTTGATGATATAAATCTGCATTACCTTAAGGACCCAAAACTATGGGAATTATGGTATACTTACTCCTTATTATGGCTAATGCAGGTTTTCTATCATCAACCGTAAGACCAATCCCTAAGCCCCTGAAGCCCTCGACGTTGCACGAAGGCCGCCTCGCCAGCGGAGGAGCCGACGGGACAGCAGGTGCCTTCGATACCATGCCCCCGACCACCTTAGATGGAATGAATACAGGGACCTGACGAATTTTCATTCTTGTTCCTTATCGCAGTGAGAGCTTCGTATCCCCCAAAGCCCTACTCTACCATCAAGGATCCCGTGTTAGACGCTTTCCTACGACTACAGGTCCCTCTGTAGCAGTCTTTATGTGTGTGAACCTGCACACCATTACGGAACTATATGCAGAATGGGAAGACCTCACCACGAACCGAAGTTTGAACTGAGTAGTACAGAGGCCTGCATAACGAGGCTTCCCCCATAAAGAGAACTCTTATAGAATAACTTCGTGTAAAGCCCGTAAGAAATCCTGTGAACAGTTCTTGGGCTTACGGTTCTTGGGGACTCATCTTCCCTGGCTTAGATGATAAGGTTGGCCTTCGGGCTTGAAAAGTTTGGCCAAACATAGGCACGAGTGCAACGCTGCCAGGCAGAGCGGCACAGAGCTGCAGAGGCAGCCGCAGAGAAGGAGCGAGTTGAGGCATACTGGCGGTATTGCAACACATCCAAACCCCAGAACCCCCACATTCATAGCTTCCTCAGCGCAACGCTACAAGGCGGAGCGCTGCAGAGCTGCAGAGGCCGCCGCAGAGAAGAAGCGAGTGGAGGCATACTGGCGGTATTGCAACACTTCGAAACCTCATAACCCCCATACCCACGGCTTCCTGGGTGCGACGCTGCCAGGCCGAGCGCCGCAAAGTTGCAGAGGCAGCAGAAAGGGAGCGAGTGGAGGCGTCGTGGCGTCTTTTAACACATCCAAACCTCATAACCCCACACCCATATTCCGGGGTGCGACGCTGCCAGGCCGAGCGCCGCAAAGTTGCAGAGGCAGCAGAAAGGGAGCGAGTGGAGGCGTCGTGGCGTCTTTTAACACATCCAAACCTCATAGCCCCACACCCATAGTTCCGGGGTGCGACGCTGCCAGGCCGAGCGCCGCAAAGTTGCAGAGGCAGCAGAAAGGGAGCGAGTGGAGGCGCCGTGGTTTCTTTTAACACATCCAAACCTCATAACCCCACACCCATAGTTCCGGGGTGCGACGCTGCCAGGCCGAGCGCCGCAAAGTTGCAGAGGCAGCAGAAAGGGAGCGAGTGGAGGCGTCGTGGCGTCTTTTAACACATCCAAACCTCATAACCCCACACCCATAGTTCCGGGGTGCGACGCTGCCAGGCCGAGCGCCGCAAAGTTGCAGAGGCAGCAGAAAGGGAGCGAGTGGAGGCGTCGTGGCGTCTTTTAACACATCCAAACCTCATAACCCCACACCCATAGTTCCGGGGTGCGACGCTGCCAGGCCGAGCGCCGCAAAGTTGCAGAGGCAGCAGAAAGGGAGCGAGTGGAGGCGTCGTGGCGTCTTTTAACACATCCAAACCTCATAACCCCACACCCATAGTTCCGGGGTGCGACGCTGCCAGGTCGAGCGCCGCAAAGTTGCAGAGGAAGCAGAAAGGGAGCGAGTGGAGGCGTCGTGGCGTCTTTTAACACATCCAAACCTCATAACCCCACACCCATAATTGCGGAGTGCGACGCTGCCAGGCCGAGCGCCGCAAAGTTGCAGAGGCAGCAGAAAGGGAGCGAGTGGAGGCGTCGTGGCGTCTTTTAACACATCCAAACCTCATAACCCCACACCATAGTTCCGGGGTGCGACGCTGCCAGGCCGAGCGCCGCAAAGTTGCAGAGGCAGCAGAAAGGGAGCGAGTGGAGGCGTCGTGGCGTCTTTTAACACATCCAAACCTCATAACCCCACACCCATAGTTCCGGGGTGCGACGCTGCCAGGCCGAGCGCCGCAAAGTTGCAGAGGCAGCAGAAAGGGAGCGAGTGGAGGCGTCGTGGCGTCTTTTAACACATCCAAACCTCATACCCCCACACCCATAGCATAGTTCCTGGGTGTGACGCTGCCAGGCCGAGCGCCGCAAAGTTGCAGAGGCAGCAGAAAGGGAGCGAGTGGAGGCGTCGTGGCGTCTTTTAACACATCCAAACCTCATAACCCCACACCCATAGTTCCGGGGTGCGACGCTGCCAGGCCGAGCGCCGCAAAGTTGCAGAGGCAGCAGAAAGGGAGCGAGTGGAGGCGCCGTGGCGTCTTTTAACACATCCAAACCTCATAACCCCACACCCATAGTTCCGTGGTGCGACGCTGCCAGGCCGAGCGCCGCAAAGTTGCAGAGGCAGCAGAAAGGGAGCGAGTGGAGGCGTCGTGGCGTCTTTTAACACATCCAAACCTCATAACCCCACACCCATAGTTCCGGGGTGCGACGCTGCCAGGCCGAGCGCCGCAAAGTTGCAGAGGCAGCAGAAAGGGAGCGAGTGGAGGCGTCGTGGCGTCTTTTAACACATCCAAACCTCATAACCCCACACCCATAGTTCCGGGGTGCGACGCTGCCAGGCAGAGCGCTGCAAAGTTGCAGAAGCAACAGAGAAGGAGCGAGTGGAGGCGTCGTGGCTTCTTGCAACACATCCCAACCTCTGAACCCCCACACCCACTTCTTGGGTGCGACGCTGTCAGGCAGAGCTCCGCAAAGTTGCCATGGCAGCAGAGAAGGAGCGAGTGGAGGTGTCGTGGCTTGTTGCATCACATCCCAAGCTCTGAACACCCATAGCTTCATCGGTGCAATGCTGTCAGGCAGAGAGCCGCAGAGTTGCAGAGGCAGCCGCAGAGAAGCAGCGAGTGCAGGCATGCTGCTGGTATTCCACCGCATCCAAACCTCGGAGCTCCTACACCCTTAGCTTCCTTGATGCCACGCTGCCAGGCAGAGTGCCAGGCAGCGGCTGAAGCGGAAGCGGCAGAGAAGGAGAAACCACTTAAGGCAGACTTGAACATTGAACTGTTGCGTTGAGTAGAGTTTGCCGAGGTTAAGAGCACGTTGGAGCTTGAGCAAATCAAGGGGTCCTAGTAATACGGATCAAGAAGCAGCAAGTGTTGGCAACGCATCCTTAGAACAGCGCGAAATCGTCGGACTCCTCGATAGATGGGCACCCAAAAAGGGCAGAGACACTGGGAGAAGACGTGGTGGTTTGCGGTTTTTGCTACACCATCTCCCTTAACTTGGCCCTTAACGCGTAGATCCTGAACCTACGCCATATCAAACCCCCTAACCCTAAACACTCAGATATTCGGGTGGCTACAAGTGAGTACGGTTGCGTGCTAACGACACACCTGCCTTCAAATGGAGTGGAAAACTGTTTCATAGTCTGTAGATCGTTTGGTGTAGGGGGTTTAGGATTTAGGGGTTTAGTTCGTCTATGGATACCCTGCGGAGACCCTGCAGCAAGCTGTTGCAGGCCTCGCACTCCGCACCCGGAACTGTGTGCCAGTGGCTGCAGGTGCTCCGCAAAGGTTTGCACAGGCTAGGATAAGGTTTTGGTATGTAGGGTTACAAGTCTGATTTTGAGTACTTCAGGGGGGGTTCAACGAATAGTGCAAGACGTCTATTTGCCTTCATCATAGCCGTAGTTACCAAGTCTCTTGAGCATGTCATCAGAGACTCCGAACACCCCCAGAGACTCCATTAGCCCTATACCTGACAGTATAGTAGGGGTCCCTAATATGATTTGTAAGGTATATTCCTTAAATAAGGGATAATGGAGTCTTTGAGCCGTTCATCTAGCCGGAATCCCTGAAGCCAAGTCGGATCAGTGGCTTAATTTGCAGTCCCGATCGAAGGCCTTTCATGTAGCCGTGGCTCCATAAGTTATGGTCGGTTCAGGGTGTGGGGGGGGGGGCTGACGGGCTTGGAACCCTAATACCCTAAACCTAAGGTATCCTCAGGAATTGGTTTTTATTTTTGTTCATATAAAACCCAAGAGAATCTTAAACATAATGTTTTTATTATGCTTCTAAGGGGGGTATAGAAACCCTGCTACCTCAAACCTCTTACCACCCACAACCCTAATACACGAACCCCTTAAGCAGTTGAAAAGATGGTCCCACCCTGGCTTCTATGTGGCCATTAAGCCCGAACTTCACTTCTAAGCTCCTAGCTCCTTAGGGTTTTAGGTTGAGGGCCCAAGCCCTAAACCTCCAAACTCCATGCAGAAGCAGAGGTCAAAGCGGCAGGGAAGGCTGTGGTCGGAATAATTGCAGATACTCGTAATACCGACTTTATAGTCCCAAGTAGTCATACCATGAGATACTCAAAGTATATTTTCATCAAAAGCTCTTGGCCCGTGAAGCTCACCAGCAGATGAGCTCTGCCATATTGCCAGCGTGCAGTTCTGGCTACATAGATTTCATGATCGCTGTTTTGGGGTCCTTGCAGTAAGTATCCTATGACGACGTGTGGTTGATGCTAGGGTCCTCTGGCCTCCATACTCAGACGCGAGACCCGAAACTCTAGGCCCTAAGCCCCAAACCTCGTATCCTGAATCCTTAGGCCTTAAGCCGGAGGCCCTTGTCGGCTGAACCTTAACCCTCTAAGCAATGACTGGATTAGGGTGTAGGATTCAGGACTAGTACTCATACACGTTAGTCGTCCCGATATACCTAAACTATAATATGCCCCAGTTGTTGTGCTCTGAGATGCAGTCCCCAACCCTACATGCCAAAGTTCAAAGCATCCAAACCCCAGGGCCCCTGAAGCGCTAGGCCCCTTGCAGCCCCCTAAACCCTTAACCCTAAGCTCATGCCAGGCGGAACGCAGCAAAGCCCTAGCAGAGACCGAGGCGACAGAGAAGCGACTTCAGGCGGACCGGAAGGAACGCTACTACTGCTTTAAGGTTTAGGCTTTAGGGCTCTTCTTCTTCTTCTTCTTCTACTACTACTGCTACTACTACTACGACGACTACGACGACTACTACTACTACTACGACGACGACGACGACTACTACTACCACTACTACGACTACACTGACATAGAAGCCTGAAGGACCACTACTGCAATTATTTAGGGTTGTCTTCATTATCATTATACGGTAAGTTCCCCCCAATCAGTTTTTTTTTTTCAGTTTTTCCGGCCCCTGCATCACCAGCACGAACTGTTCAGGCCCCTATGTGCGTCTTCAATCTGCAAAAACCTGTGAAGCCGCGGTTGATGCCTATCACGACCTTCTTAAGACTCAGACTGTCAGACGCATTAAGCTGGTTCGGCCCCGAAACTATCGACTATTCACAACACCTAAAACCCTATTACCTACTATTCGCTAGGATTCCTTATGATACTGCAGTGATGAGAGCAGTCCGACGTGATCTGTCACTTCAATGTCTCAAGGATCCCCTTCTCCTTAGAGAGATCCCGTCTTCTATTGGTTTAGGGTTTAGAGCTTACGGGATTTAGGGTTTAGGGTTCAACGGGGGGTTTCGAGTTTAGGGCGGGTGGGTACAAGAGCCTGAATCGTTGGGTCCTTCTTGGGGTCCGGGAAAAGTACTGTAGGAGCTTTCTATCGCTGTTACTTGGAAATCCCTGCAGGTTCAGAGGTAGCAGAGCTTAGATTGTAACTTTCCATACTAGGGATATCAGCTAAGTAGGCTGCTTTTTGAATTCTGGTACTTTGTGTAAAGGTTCCTGAACTTCCACTCCCCCGCCATACTTAGAGGTTCATGATACTTACTAACTAGGGTTATAAATAAGAAAACTTTACTTATAATAGGTTATATCCCCAGCTAAGGTACTTATAGCTGTACTTACTAAGTCCCATGAACCTCCAAGTAGCTCCGGTAAGTCCCAACCTGCAGCCCACCCTAATTCCTACTGCCTGAGCCCTGAAGCCTGAGGCCTCAACCCCAAACCCTAAACCCTAAAAGCAGATACGAAAGCCCAAAACCCTAAACCCTAAAAGCAGACACGAAAGCCCAAAACCCTAAACCCTTTAAAGCCTAAACCCTAAACCCAAGCAAACCTGACTTATACCAAAAGCCCACAGCGATGCACGGAAAGGAGATCCATGAGCGCTGAGAAAAGTCGGTAGAGGACGACAAGTTAGGGACCCCCACAAGGACACAAGCATTGTATAGGTACATCCCGACCTTATATTGGGCTTCATTAAAAAGGGGGGTGTATATGGGATAGAGGACTTCAAGAAGACCCGACGCCTTGACTACCCTTCGGGTTTAGGGGGGTTTTGGATGGTTTAGGATGGTTTACTGTAGGGGTTTAGGGTTTTAGGGGCTTCGGGGTTCAAGGTTTTTCCCAGCCAAAGGCCCGACAACCCTCAAACCGACCGGCAGGTTCTCAGACAGGCACGGCCATGCCGTCAGCACAGCGAGGATGAGGCGGGACTCCGGCGGGACCCGTAGCTTCGGGTTTAGGGTTTAGGGTTTAGAGGTTTAGGGTAAGCTAGGGTTTTCAATACGTAGTATGAAGGAGTGTTAATATACCTTCATAGCTCCTGAACACCGGATCTCCAAACCCTAAACTCTGCACCCTAAGCCATACTATGCATACGATTTGCTCAAGAGCCTTAATGTTTAACTTTTCGTATCGTAGTAACCGTCTGGTATACAGACCAGGGGTTACTACAATGATAGTAGCTTTATAGTAGCCTTCTTATACGGGTTACTACGATTATAGTACCCGTCTTCTTTGTAGTAAGCTTCTGGTTACCTTCCTCCCATAATTCAGGAATATACCTTAAATCACGTGAGGAATCCTGCTATAAGGAGGAATCCACGCTATAAGCTAAGGTATATTCCTTAATTCGAGGATTTCGAATCCCCTAAACCCTAAACCCTATAGTTCCGGTAAAAGAACCCTTATAGATCCCGTCAAGGAACCCTGAGGATTCCTTACCCCTTTTGATCCCTTAAAGGAGCCCTTATAGATGGATCCCTTCAAGGAACCCTAGGTATTCCTGACCTTAAACCCTATAGTTCCCTTAAAGGAACCCCTATAGATCCCTTCAAGGAACCCCTAAACCCGATACATCCCTTAAAGGAACCCCTTGTAGATCCCTTCAAGGAACCGTAGGTGTTCCTTACACTAAACCCTATAGATCCCTTAAAGGAGCCCTTATAGATCCTTTCAAGGAAATCTAGGTATTCCTTAATGGAGGGATCCTCGAGTCCCTGGCTCCGTTGAGGCGCGTGAGGCGCAGGGGAAGGCCGCCCTCCTGGCTGACGCCTTCAAGCGGAAGCTGCAGGAGTTTGGGGATTGGTTTAGGCCTTCGGAGTTTGGGGGTTGGTTTAGGGTTTCAAGCGGAAGCTGAAGGAGTTTGGGGGTTGGTTTAGGGTTTAGGAAGCTATCCTAAACTCAAAAGCCGAAACTTTAGGGGTCGAGGGTTTAGGATATGGGTTTAGGGTTTAGGCAAATATCTTAAAACAAAGAGCCTAAACTTTATGTTATGGGGTTTAGGGTCTAGCGTCTAGGGTTCAGGGTTTAGGGTTAAGGATATGGGTCTAGGGTTTTGGGTTAAGGATATGGGTTTAGGGTTTTGGGTTTAGGGGTCTGTTTAGATTAGTTTTCAGGGTGGATTGTTTTTTTCAGGCTTTGTATTGCAAGGTGCAGGAAGAGGGATTTCCGGGGTCGTAGTGTTGTCGGGCATTGGAAGTTTTTGTTTTCGTTTCTTCTGGATAGTGGAGGGTCTTGCGGGGATCAGGGTTCGGGGGAACGGGGATATGTTGGAGTTTCCGAATGTAGGGGACCCTAATAAGGTACACTGAATAGGAGGATCCTTATCATAAGGACCCCAAATAAGGTACCCCTTTTTTTCGGAAACTCCCATGTAGATACTGGTGGTGTTCCCTTTCCTCCAGTGCTGAGGAGTAAACCCCGGTGACACCGCACCTTCTCCACGGGCCATAGTAAGAGATGTAATATAGGAACCTGATTATGAAACCCGGGTCCTGTATCCCAAAATTATTAGGTTCCATATGTGTGGTTGTCAAAATTACGGTCCCTTTTTCGGTACTTTAGATAATAGGTGCCGTATTATAACAAAGGGACCCTAATTTTGACAGCCACCCATATAAGGAGCCCAAATAAAGACCCAAGGTTGCTAAACCAGGTTAAGAGGTTTGTTTAGGGGCAGAGAGATAGCAAGCAGACAGGGGCTTTGACAAGTGTGGTTTTGGTAGTGAGCGATACCATCGTCGGGATCATGCTACGGAATCCCAAGTTCGACGCCCTCAAGCGCACCTTTGGGCTGCAATCATTGAGGGCTTGCAGTCTTCGGCGTTTGAGGGTTCAGGGCTTTTAGGGCATAAATGGCTGAGCACTGATGGTTGAGGGTCGAGGGTGTAGGTTGGGGATCAAGCTTCCAGGGTTGCAATTAAACACTAAACCTAAACCCGAGACAAACCTAAACCAGTCCCCCGATTGGAGGAGCTGCTTGCGGGTACCGGGAAGAAGGCCTCCGGACGAGTGTTTCGGGTTCAGGAATTACCTGTGCCCGAAGGAACCTCAATCTTTTTGGGGTTTTTGTTGTGAACTTAACAAAGGTAGGTTATTGGAGTTTAGGTGGGGTTTAGTTTAGGACGATAGAGGCTTGAATAATGGGCAGTATTATTCATTGTAGTCAGTATGTAATGAAGATTAGCTGTCATTCGCCCATCACCAACGCACTTTCTGTTTTTCCTGCTAGTCCCCTATATATGCTACATCATAGACCCCCCAAACTCAACCTATTATCCCGTGTGTTCAGTACTTTTTGAAGCATACCATACCACCCAAAACCTCCTGTGACTATTCAGGCCTCTATACTACAGTCAAGAGGTTTAGGGTCTAAGGATGTCCTGCGACCAAGCCCTCAATCTCAAGCACGGCTTCTCGCCAGTTGCGACAGAACGCTGCATTGACACCCTATTCCCCTAAACCCGAAACCCATTCAAATTTCAAGGACTACTTTTCATGTCAGGCCGTGAGTTCGTTGTCCTCTACGATTTCTGTGCATCCTTACAAGCAGACTATTACTATTCAGGTTCGGCGCTACGGTTCCTTGTAATCACGCCGGGATACAAGACATGGAGTGCAGGGTCCAGGGTTTAGGCTTGAGGATTTTGGGGCCAAGGTTCCTGAACCAGGGATCCAACGACTCCAAAAGAACGTCATGAATGAACGTTTCTATACGCTAGCCTTGAGTCTAAGGATCAGTCTGTATTCGAAGGGTCTTATGGTTTATTGACTCCCCAAATCGAGAAATGGGGGGTATCCGCCAGGGCCATGTACCCCTACAGTATAAAATGTTGCCTTAGGCCTACCGAAAAGGAGGCCCCCCCGTTAGGGATTATCCTGACAGTCTCCTTATGATGAAAGCATTTTATGCAAGCGAAAACCGATTCCAATCATCCCGGGGCCTCCCGAAGCCTGCAGCCAGAGACCCTAAGCCGTAAAACGCCTCGAGAAGCCCTGATGGAACCGTCAAATGAACAATCATAGAACCCTTTAAGGAAGCCGGTATGCAACCTTGAAGGAACCATAAACCCTAAACCCTAAACCCTAAACCCTAAACCGTCATCCAACCCACTGTAGCGCCGAACCCTCGGGGTAAGTCTGCATTGGGGACCCGTGCCCACACAGCCCCGCACCAAAATCTGTTGAACCCTTGCAACCCTACCCTAAACCCTAAACCCGAAACCCGAGACCCTAAACCCGGAAACCCTAAACCAAAAACCCTATACCCTAAACCCTAAAACCCTAAACCCTAAAACCCGTTAAACCCTAAACGCAAATCCTTCAAACCCAGGTGCCTTTGGGCTTGCGTGGTTCAGCAGAGATGATACTGTAGGGGCCTTCATCATTACCTATACTATTTTGGGGGCTTCCTTCTTACAATTATGGTATAATGGGCTCGAAACCCTATTCTAATCAGCTCCGATCTATTTGTCATCCTTCAGCCACCTCTCCTGAACTACGGCCCTTGATGCCTGTGAGCTTCTCTGTGCTAGGCAGAATGCTCCGAAGCGGAGGAAGCAGAAACAGCAGAGAAGAAAAGACGACTTCAGGTGGCCACGCTACCTGCACTAAACCCTACGGGTTCCTTTAAGGGGAACCCCATCATAGAACCCCGTAGTGCCCTTTAAAGGGGACTGAAATTCTAGAACCCCATAGTACCCCTTCAGGGATTCTTACAAAGCTCAGAGTTTCTCGGCCCTTGTTTAGTCGGTGCACATTACTGGGAAGAGCTTCGCAAGGCCGCGGAAGCAGAAGCAGCGGAACAAGAAAGGCGGCTTCAGGTGGACCGGCAGCTTGCACTAAATCCCACATGTTCCGGGTTTCGAGGCCGCTGGTTTCTGCAACCCTGCCAGGAAGAGCGCCGCAAGGCTGCGGAAGCAGAAGCAGCAGAGAAACAAAGGCGGCTTCAGGTGGATTGGCGGCTTGCGCTTATAACTCCTGCATGCGAGGGGTTCGAGGCGGTTGGTTTCTGCGTGCAGCCCTGTCAGGAAGAGCTTCGCAAGGCCGCGGAAGCAGAAGCAGCGGAACAGGAAAGACGGCTTCAGGTCGACCGGCAGCTTGCACTGCATCGAGGCCGTTGGTTTCTGCAACCCTGCCAGGAAGAGCGCCGCAAGGCTGCGGAAGCAGAAGCAGCAGAGAAGCAAAGGCAGCTTCAGGTGGATTGGCGGCTTGCACCTATAACTCCTGCATGCGAGGAGTTCGAGGCGCTTGGTTTCTGCGTGCAGCCCTGTCAGGAAGAGCTACGCAAGGCCGCGGAAGCAGAAGCAGCGGAACAGGAAAGACGGCTTCAGGTCGACCGGCAGCTTGCACTACATCGAGGCCGTTGGTTTCTGCAACTTTGCCAGGAAGAGCGCCGCAAGGCTGCGGAAGCAGAAGCAGCAGAGAAGCAAAGGCAGCTTCAGGTGGATTGGCGGCTTGCACTTATGACTCCTGCATGCGAGGGGTTTGAGGCGGTTGGTTTCTGCGTGCAGCCCTGTCAGGAAGAGCTTCGCAAGGCCGCGGAAGCAGAAGCAGCGGAACAGGAAAGGCGGCTTCAGGTGGTCCGGCAGCTTGCACTAAATCCCACATGTTCCGGGTTTCGAGGCCGTTGGTTTCTGCAACCCTGCCAGGAAGAGCGCCGCAAGGCTGCGGAAGCCGAAGCAGCAGAAAAGCAAAGGCGGCTGCAGGTGGATTGGCGGCTTGCGCTAAATCCTACATGCGAGAGTTTCGAGGTCGTTGGTTTTTGCGTGCAGCCCTGTCAGGAAGAGCTTCGCAAGGCCGCGGAAGCAGAAGCAGCGGAACAGGAAAGGCGGCTTCAGGTGGACCGGCAGCTTGCACTAAATCCCACATGTTCCGGGTTTCGAGGCCGTTGGTTTCTGCAACCCTGCGAGGAAGAGCGACGCAAGGCTGCGGAAGCAGAAGCAGCAGAGAAGCAAAGGCAGCTTCAGGTGGATTGGCGGCTTGCACCTATAACTCCTGCATGCGAGGGGTTCGAGGCGGTTGGTTTCTGCGTGCAGCCATGTCAGGAAGAGCTTCGCAAGGCCGCGGAAGCAGAAGCAGCAGAACAGGAAAGGCGGCTTCAGGTGGACCGGCAGTTTGCACTAAATCCCACATGTTCTGGGTTTCGAGGCCGTTGGTTTCTGCAACCCTGCCAGGAAGAGCGCCGCAAGGCTGCGGAAGAAGAAGCAGCAGAGAAGCAAAGGCAGCTTCAGGTGGATTGGCGGCTTGCACCTATAACTCCTGCATGCGAGGGGTTCGAGGCGGTTGGTTTCTGCGTGCAGCCATGTCAGGAAGAGCTTCGCAAGGCCGCGGAAGCAGAAGCAGCGGAACAGGAAAGACGGCTTCAGGTCGACCGGCAGCTTGCACTGCATCGAGGCCGTTGGTTTCTGCAACCCTGCCAGGAAGAGCGCCGCAAGGCTGCGGAAGAAGAAGCAGCAGAGAAGCAAAGGCAGCTTCAGGTGGATTGGCGGCTTGCACCTATAACTGCTGCATGCGAGGGGTGCGAGGCGCTTGGTTTCTGCGTGCAGCCCTGTTAGGAAGAGCTTCGCAAGGCCGCGGAAGCAGAAGCAGCGGAACAGGAAAGACGGCTTCAGGTGGTCCGGCAGCTTGCACTAAATCCCACATGTTCCGGGTTTCGAGGCCGTTGGTTTCTGCAACCCTGCCAGGAAGAGCGCCGCAAGGCTGCGGAAGCAGAAGCAGCAGAGAAGCAAAGGCAGCTTCAGGTGGATTGGCGGCTTGCACTTATAACTCCTGCATGCGAGGGGTTCGAGGCAGTTGGTTTCTGCGTGCAGCCCTGTCAGGAAGAGCTCCGCAAGGGGGTGGAAGCGCAGGCGGCACTGAAGGAACAGCGGCTTCAGGCGTACTGGTGCTGTTGCAGCACATCCATAACTTCAGCAGAGTTTTTCGTGCCAGGAACAGCGCTGCAGAGCTGCGGAAGCAGAAGCAGAAGAGAAGGAAAGGCAACTTCAGGTCGACCGGCGTCTTTCACTGAACCTTATCAACCCTTAACCCGATGCCCAGAGTTCCGAGGCTCTTGTATGTCTGTCTGCTCGGACTCTAAACTGACTAAACCCGTACGGTACCCTTGTAGATCCCTTTGAAATTTGCAGGAACCCTCATAATCCCTTTTGTGAACCCCCACCCTAAACCCTAAACCCTAAACCCGAAACCCTGCCAGGAAGAGCTCGGCAAAACCGCGGCAGCAGAAGCCGAGAGGGGACAGCGGCTTCAGGTGGATCGGCGTTGCAGCGGGTTAGGGTGCCTTGAAGGGGTCCTTTTGGAGGATTTGGGTTCCTTTAAGGGGCTCTTACGGTTGATGATATAAATCCTGCATTACCTTAACGACCCTAAACTATGGGAATTATGGTATATGCCTTATTATGGGTCATGCAGGATTTATATCATCAATCGTTGCAGAGGATTAGGGTTTGGGGCTCAGGGTTTAGGGTGTAGGGATGCGATAAAGAGTTGCAAGCATGCTACTTCAAGTCCAAAAAAAACTTTTTGTCGCCACGCCGAGCTGGCCAGCCTGCCTTAACCCGGAAACCTAAGCTGGGGTTGCGGGTTTAACTCAGGGGTAATTAGAAAAAAATTTTGGTTATGATAATCCCTAAGAAACAGCTAAAATTACAATTGTTGAAAGGGTTCTAAGTTCAGTATAGTTAAGGTTGCTTATCAACCCTGGAGATTTGAGGCGCTTAAACGGAAACCCAGAGAACCCTAACCTCTAACTCTAACACCTGCTGAGGGCGTTGTTGCTGCGGCCGAGGCTCCGTTCAATTCATATGGAGTTTCCGAAAATTAGGGTACCTTATTAGGGGGTCCGGATCCTACAATTTAGGGTGCCATATTAGGGTCCCTATTTTCGGAAACTCCCATATTGAGCCTGATCTACTGTACCACAGAAGAGCGTGCATGAATTCGACTCATCGTACGAAGCCCAGTATTATTATCTATGTGGTATTCCTCGGGTCGCAGTACCCAGAGATCCCAATACCCCGTAAGAAGGAATATACCTTAAACCATAAGAGTAAGCCCCCTATTTTTCAAGGTAGATTTCTCAATTAAGGGCTATCAGAATGCCCTAAACCCTAAACCCTATAGATCCCTTAAAGGAGCCCTTTTCAGGAACCCTAAGGTATTCCTTCATTAAGGGATTACTTGGGCTCTCTGGATACGGCATCCTGTCGACTTCAAGGCTTATTCCGGGTAGTTTCCTCAGTCAGCGGGTTTCGGAGTCCCCAACCCCTTCATCAAGGAATATAACTTAAATAGTAGGGGGCTTAAGATTATGGTTTAAGGTATATGTTCGAAGCTGCCCCCACCCTGTAATAGTGACTATAAGGATTATATTAGGGCCTTATTACATTCCTTTACAGGGTGGGGGCCCCTTCTAAGGTATATTCCTGAATTACGGGATATTGGGTGGGCAACGATCTTCGTTGCGGGTTTGGTGGCGGCTTACTGGTTCCCAGAGATCCCAATGCCCCTGAATGCTCTAAACCGTCTCTGTAGACCTGGTGATGCAGGTGGATTGGGACTGCTTGGAGATCGACGAAGCCCAAGCCCCAAGATCCGAGACCTCGTCGCAGTGGGTTTGGATCCTAGTTAGGGCCTTACTGGGAGGTTCATGGGTAGTTATAAGTAGAGTTATAAGTAGGGTGACTGTAGTTATAACCCATATTGGGGGACTTATAACCCTACTTATAACTACCCATGAACCTCCAAGTAGGGTTTAGGGTTCAGATCTTGAGGTTTAGGGTTTAACGGAGCTGCAAAATCCCAATCCCGAAGGCCTAAACCTGTCAGCGCTACTATGGGGTTTAATAATTTAAGGTTTGGCGTTTCGAAGGAAGTTTAGGGCTTTAGAGTCCATGGCTTTTTAGGGTTCAGGGTTTTTCGCAAGGCTCAGGGTTTGGAGTTCGAGAGCTTTTTTGGGGGTTCTTGAGGCTTTGTTGTGTGCTCTCCTTGGATAAGTAGGAATGGCCCCAGCTGGGCTCCTGTGAGGTTCTCCTTTGCGGGTTCCTTCAAGCTTTTTTGAAAGGTTTGTGCCCTTAAACCCTGAAGCCCTGGATCTTGAATCCGTCTGAACAACGTCTTGCAAAAGTTTCACACGAGCTCATCCACAACCATTAGACATGACTTGACACTCCTTTCTGGATCCCTGCTAAAGCCCGAGAAATCCTTTCACGCAGCGGCAGCACCCTGAACCCTCAAACCTGCAGCCCTCAACCCCAAAACTGCCTGGAATCCTGAACCCCCAAACTCCCCTAACCCCTGAACCCCCAAAATCCCTATACCCTAAACCTTTATAGATCCCTTACAGAACCCTTAAAGTTTGAAGGAACCCCCTAAACCCCAAACCCTCGAAGCCCAAAGCGCCAAAGCCCAAAGCCCTCCCTGCACCGAGGCCCTCTCTGCAGAGGACCCGCTCCCAATGGCGACACCCACCCCTCCTACGCCCCAATCGACCAAGGCACCAGCGCTTTTTTTGAGCGGGTGTGCCCAGAGAACCCAGTACCCCGTAATTAAGGAATATATCTTAAATAGTAGGTGCCTTAACATTAGGGTTTAAGGAGTGTTCGGTTCTCTGTGTAGTATGCATAATTTGGGGCCTAGGGTTTTCTGCTTGAGGGTTTGGGAACTTTAAGCCCTTTGGGAGTTTTGCTTTTGACGGCTTTAAGAGATGTGAGCACAAGGCCCCCCTTTGCAGAGCCTTGAGTCAGTCGCTGCTTGTATTTGAGGGTTGAGGGTTTGAGTAATTCTCTAAATTAGGGTCCTTTTTAGCGGTCCTTTTTATCTAAGGGTGCCGTACTATGTTTCGGAAACCTGAAACGTACCCTGATTTAGAGAACTACTCATATTCTTCTAGCAGCTCATCGAGACCTTGCGATATCTGGCAAGGCAGCGGCAACACGACAGCAGCGGCCCCTTTAACCGCCTACTCGTACACCCCGGCAGTGGAAACCTGATGGCCCTAAAGCCTAAACCGTCGCATAAACCCCTAAACCCTAAGCCCTTAATTGAGGACCTTAAATGATCGTAGGGATAATTTAAGGTAATATCCCTTACTTAAGGAATATCCCTTACATGGTAGCAGGGATAATTTGAGGTAATATTCCTTAATCAAGGGATATACCTTGAATGATCGTAGTGATAATTTAAGGCATATTCCTTAACCAAGGGTTTTGGGAGTCTTTGGAAAGCCCCTTGGAACAGACGCCTTCGCTTCCAGCGGCACAGCCTTCACCGCCTTCCGATGCGCAGCACCCAGGGCAGCGGCTGGGATTTCGGGCTTGGGTTTAGGGTTTCTATTTTCTATGGTAACCCGAACCTTTGATTTCCGTGTTTGGGTTTACGGTGTATTGTTTTAAGGGTAACTCGAACCTTTGATTTTCGGACAAAAGTTTATTTTGAAATCCACCCCTTGTTTCTTCTCGTTCCAATCAAACCTGGACAGCTACTGTCTCGGCTCCGCCTATGGCAGTTTTCTAAATGTCTGTAGGGCTTTCGGGTTCTACGGCACCGACGCATCAACAAGCTTCTAAACCCACTTATCCTTAATCCTAAACCCTAAACCCACTTACCCTCAATCCTAAACCCTAAATCCACTCTCCCTAAATCCTAAACCCTCCCTTGCTTCGTCCTAGAGCCTCGGGCCAGTCCCGCACCCAGAGGCTCCAACAGTCTTTGAGCGACAGTCTTCAAGACACATGATATCACAGTGGTTCTACTCGTCACAAGCTTATTATACTATTGGAAGCAGCATTAGCTATAACAACTATCATAGCTGAAAGAAGCGTGCAGTTCTTTGTACCGCGAATGGTTGTTGCCGATACTTCAAAGTCTTTAGGGTTCAGGCTTTGGCTACACTATTTATCTTCCCCTCTCCTTGGTCCCGAACCCTAGGTCCTAGCCTGCATACCTGACTTCAAAGCTCCTAAAGAAGATGCTTGGAGCACTAGTGACGTAGTACCATGTCCAAAGCCGCCAACATAATTAGGGGGTTGACTGATGCTTCATGGCATCCCCTTGTCGTCCCGGAATAGTATCCATAACATCATGTTAGGAAGGTGAACGTGACCCCATGGGGTGCGGCGTAGTCTAAGGCAAGATGCTGCACCACAGTCTCATGCATCTTTTTAGGACTTTGCGTTTGGGTTGTCCGTCTGTCTGTGCGTGAGTCCGTTTGTTTGTCTGTTTGGAAGTAAGGAGGTCTGAGCAGAAAAAGCAAGAATTTACGTACAAGCATATTCAGAGATTGAAAACAAGCATGGGGCAAACCATGGAGGTGGTTCGCAGTCTTTTCTCATGATGTTCGTACATGCTGCACAAGCTCGTCGGGCCCAAGACGTCTGCGTCGTCAACCAGTGCGACCGCCGTGAGCCTTTGTCTAGCCTAGCCTTCGCTCTCCCATGTCCCACCTCTCGACCATGTCGTCTACCCCCCGAAAGCTTGCGCGATGTAGTGGCTCGGAGAGCACCGTGGAATTGGAGCTCAGCGACAGCGAGAGCGTGAAAGGGACGTGCTCCTCCGGTTTCCCGTCGCCTCGCCTGGACACGGAGTGGGGTCTGGACGGGCAGTGCAAGGTTTACGTTAAGGCCACCTTCCTCGATGTGGATGAGAGCCAAGGCCTCATGCAGTGCTTCGCCCAGCTGCGGGGTCGGACCATGTCAGACTCGGCTGTGGTGATCGCCTTCGACATCGAGGAGGCCTACGCACCTGGAAAGTTCAGCGAGGAGCATGCCAGTGACTGCATTGCAAAGCCCATGACCGTAAGCGCACAAGAGCCAGCCACCCAGTTGAAGTCGAAAGTGCAGAAGAAGAAGAGCAATCCGGCAAGGCAGGCGTCGGACAGAACGACCGTAATGCTTCGCAACATCCCCAACAACTACACGAGAGAGATGTTCCTCGCTCTCCTTGACGGCAACGGCTTTGCTGGGCGCTACGACTTCGTTTACTTGCCCTGTGACTTCCGGCGCCAGGCCAACCTGACATGCTAAAAGAGAGAGATCAACTGTCATTCAGTTCGAAGTTGCCACAGCAGGGATATGTGGTTTGTCTTTTGCTTTGCTTATTAGCCCGAACGGACGACTCGCCACGAATGGTCTGAGATCCTCGTACATGGGTCCCTGGGTTGTGTTGACCAACGTTTGTCCTTGAGATACATGGGAGTTTCCGAAAATAGGGGACCCTAATATAGTACCCTAAATAGTAGGATCCTTATTATGAAGGCCCCAAAATAAGGTACCCCTTGTTTTCGGAAACTCCCACATGGCTCCCTCAAAGATACGATGACCTTGGGTTCAGCCCTTTTCGACCGACCCCAAAGTTGGCACATGAAACTAGGATTCTGGGGTATTAGGGTTTAGGGTTTAGGGTTTAGGGTTTAGGGTTTAGGGGTACGAAAATGTGTTTTTGGACCAGAAGGGGATATCAGCCTATCCTCACAACTCTGAACCCTAAACCCTAAACTCTAACATTCCAGCCCTTCCCTGCCTTCTAGTACCCCTATGGATCCCTTATAGAACCCTTTAAGGATCCCTCTATCTGAACCCTAGTCTAATTTATTAAGGCCCCCTATATGAGCCTGCCTGGGGCTTCAAAGGCGAACCTGGGCTACGCCTTTAAAAGCCTTAAAGGAACCCTTATAGATCCCTTTAAGGACCCTATATTGACCTGCCCGGGGCTTCGAAGGCCAACCTGGGCTATGCCTTCGTGAACCTCGTGGACGCCTCTGCCGTGGACGATGCCTGGGCCACCTTCGACGGCTTTGCGGCCTGGGCGCTGCCAAGCCAAAAGGCTCCAAAGACTGAAAAGACTGGGTTCCTTGAAGGGGATCTAGAAGGGTTCCTTTAAGGGTTCTATAAGAGTTCCTTTAAGGGTTCTATAAGGATGCCTTTAAGGGTTCTATGAGGATTTCTTTTAGGGCTTCAGGGTTTAGGGATCTATAGGGGTTCCTAGAAGGGACCTGTAAGGGCTCTATAAAGGGGTTTAGGGTTTTTAGGGTTGTAGGGTTGCAGAGTTAGGGGTTTAGGGCTCTTGTTAAGGGACTTAATTTAAGTTACCGTAATGGGGATCTGTAGTAGATACTTAAATAAAGTGGTTTCCTTATTGTGGTAACTTAACTTACATCCGGTAACAAAAACCCAGAAGAAACCCTGAGCCTCCAAAAAAAAGGCTTATTTCAGGAGTAGACCTTGAATTGTGAAAGGATCCTTATTGTCATAAGGGTGGTTGTCAAAATTATGGTCCTTTTTTGGGTGCCTATTATAATACGGCACCTAATATTTAAGGTACCCAAAAAGGGACCTTAATTTTGACAACTACCCATATGGATTCCTTAACTAAGCGGTTTTGGAGTCTCCGGGACACCCGATAGGAAAAGACTTTTATTGAGCCCTTACCTTGAGCCGGAATAACCTACCTTTTTAAGGACTTATATAAGGAAATAATAATAAGGAACCCTAAACAGGTAGGTTATTCAGGCTTAAGGTAGCCCCTGTAGAACTCTTGTTGAGTTGGAAAGAAGAACTCTCGGGCCCTTCAACCCTAAACCCCTAAACCACTAAATCCTAAACCCAAGACCCCCAAACCCCGAAACCCCTAAATTCTAAAACCCCTAGAACCCTGAAACCACTAAAACCCTTAAACCCCTAAGCCCTAAGCCCTAAACCTCAGGGTTGAAATTTTAGGGTTTCAGGGCTTCAGGCCCTTAAGTGACAGAACCTTTGCAACAATGCTTCAGTCCTGCTGCCACTACCACTACTACTACTATTACTACTACTACTACTACTACTACTACTACTACTACTACTACTACGACTACCACCACTACTATTACTACTACTACTACTACTACTACTACTACTACTACTACTACTACTACTACTACTACTACTACTACTACGACTACCACCACTACTACTGCCACCACCACCACCACCACCACCACCACCACCACCACCACCACCACCACCAGCACCACCACCAGCACCACCACCAGCACCACCACCAGCACTACCACCAGCACCACCACCACCACCACCACCACCACCACCACCACCACCACCACCACCACCACCACCACCAGCACCACCACCACCACCACCACCACCACCACCACCACCACCACTCATCACCACCAACCAGCCCACCAACCACCACCACCAGCACCACCACACACACACCACCACCACCACCACCACCACCAGCACCACCACCAGCACCACCACCACCACCACCAGCACCACCACCAGCACCACCAGCACCACCGCCAGCACCACCACCAGCACCACCACACACCACCACCACACCACCACCACCACCACCACCACCACCACCACCACCACCACCACCACCACCCCCACCACCACCACCACCACCACCACCACCCCCACCACCACTACTCTTCTACTACTACTACTACTACTAACTACTTACTACACTACTACTACTACTACTACTACTACTACTACTACTACTACTACTACTACTACTACTACTACTACTACTACTACTACTACTACTACTACTACTACTACTACTAACTACTACTACTACTACTACTACTACTACTACTACTACTACTACTACTACTACTACTACTACTACTACTACTACTACTACTACTACTACTACTACTACTACTACTACTACTACTACTACTACTACTACTACTACTACTACTACTACTACTACTACTACTACTACTACTACTACTACTACTACTACTACTACTACTACTACTACTACTACTACTACTACTACTACTACTACTACTACTACTACTACTACTACTACTACTACTACTACTACTACTACTACTACTACTACTACTACTACTACTACTACCACTACAACAACAACAACTACCACTATTACTACTACTACTACTACTACTACTACTACTACTACTACTACTACTACTACTACTACTACTACTACTACTACTACTACTACTACTACTCCACAACAACTACTACTACTACTACTACTACTACTACTACTACTACTACTACTACTACTACTGCTACTGCTACTGCTACTGCTACTGCCATCGGGGCTACCCATCATGCCAAGAAAACACCAGTTCCAGCGACAGGCTCCTTCAATAGGTACGACCATGGACTGGAGGGTCTGCCTACCTGCAGGCATTGTCGCCATGCTTTTCGTCAATGGGACGGGCTAGTGAAGCATATCAAACGTAATCGATGTCAGGTCCTACGACGTGATGCAGCTGATGAGAAATCTCTTCTCCGTGCGACCACGCCAGCGCCCTTCTGCGAGCCCTCAGTCACGACAAACCTTTTGACTCCGGCATCAGCTCCTAAAGGTGGTGTGCCACCGGTTTCCGATGACCCAACGACCTCGCATGCCTCCCCTGCAGCGATCTCAGAGTCTGATCTCCCTGCCTCTCGCTCCTTGCCTTTATGTGACCGACCTGAGGTTCGCGAGACATTAGGCAACAGGCAGTGGACGGAACTATTGCTCAAGCCTGACATCCAGGACTACCTGCAGCATCACTGCCCTCTGTGTTTCCAATGGTTGGCTGCTACCACCAGTATCAAGTACCATCTGACGAAACAGCACCCTGAATGGACGGAATGCCAGCCTGATGCGCTCAAGCTTCTCACGGGGTTTCGTCGGCACACAGTCATTCCATGTCGATACTGCAAGCTCAGTAACATCAACAAAGACCGACATTGGAAACAATGTCATGTTCTACATATATGTGCCTTCCTTAAAGCTAGGTATGACAGGACCGAGGGAAGATCCCATGGACCTGGACGCCCAGGAAAAGCTATTTTGGAGCCAAGCAGGACCGGTCAAGAGGGAGACGGAGGAGAGCCGCCCGGATCAGACCTTCAACAAGAGACAGCGATTGGGCAGTCAGAACAAGGGAGAGCGACGGGAAAGGCAAGTCCAAAGGCAAGGGGAAGGGAAACACGCCCCCACCCAGGGCTCAGAATGCAGCAGCCAGCTGGGCTTACACAGGTGGTTCGGGGCTCACGCTGGAAAGTCCTTGGAGCAACACCAAGGACCTGGCGGATCCGACAGGCTCCGAGATGGAATGGATGGAGCAGCGAGTGTCCAAGCTGACCCAACTTGTTCTCCGACAGGAGCAGATGATCACGGCGCTGAAGCAGGACATGGTGCTGCACCTCTTCATCAGGTCGGGCCCGGAGGGCATGATCCCAGTGCTGTGCGACACGGCGGACAAGTGGAGAGCCATGAAGGAGGAATCGCCCGAGAAGATCACTTATTCCTTAAAACTAGTGATGTTCAAGCAATTGCTCATCACCTTGCATCAGAGGCTCACGGAGACGGCCAAGGATACGGAGGCTCTGACAAGAGCCAAGAACTTGGGCTGGACCGACGAACAGAACCAGTGGAAACATTTGAAGTGGAATGCTACGACCCAGGCATTGGAAGTGGACGCCACCCTTCGTCCGATCCCCACCTCGGATCTACTGGCCCAACTCGTCAATGTCCGGAAGGCAGTTAACGAGGAGTCTCTGCTACGATTCAAGTCAGTCCGAAGACTGACCCCGGAAGTCACTTCGGAATGGATCCAGTTCCAGATCATCCTTTCGACGAGGCAGGAAGGCGGAGCTTTGTGGAACACTCTGACTCAGTGGATCGGACAGGCGGCATGGCACACTCTGGGCTGCAGATTGAGGAAAGACCGTCCAGCATACGACAACCTTGTACAAGAGGTCTGGAATCAGCAGTCGGCAGCACAGCAGTGGTACCAGACCTAGCCATGGTTCCTCGGCTTAAAAATCTGCTCGCAGCCAAATTCCAGAATCCCTCCAATCTGTGCTACCTTCACTCAACCATATATGCCATCCTGTGGACACAACTACAGGCTCGTCTCCATTCCGGCACCTTCCCGATGCCGGCGCCGGCCCTCAGTATGTTATGCTCGCCTGACCAAAAGATTGCGCCTCCTGCTGTCAAGGTACTACAACTCTTGCCCTGGAGTGTTCTGCTACAGGCATGGCGTAATGTCCATCACCAACACGATGCAGCCGAACTTGCCATGTATCTACTGCCCAGGCTTGGAACAACGGGTATGCATGGATGCTGGGAGGCACGCAACTTTGCGATGCATGGAGTCGCCACCCTTGACTCTGGATCAATGGGACAGCCAATTGCCATCGTTCCGAATGAAGGCGATGTGATTCATCTTCAGCAGTCCGTGGAGGGGTGGTGTGCTCGGTAACTGCGAAACTTGCCATGACTCATGCAGCTCACATCGTATGCCTGCAGCTGATGCGTTACAGGAATCTGGAGGGGACGATAGCCAGAGACGGCCGTGCACTTGTGGGGTTCCGTGATGGCATTTGGCTACCTCTGTTCGTGGCTACAAACAGCATGCAAGTGAAGTGGATTCGGTACCAGGTTACAGCTGCTCAACTTCATTTTGGAGACGCGCCGACGGAGGGCCATTATCGTACCTTGCTATACCGGCAAAAAGCATTTGCTGAGCGACGGCAATGGATCACAGATGATGACAGTGTGGCGAAACAAGCTGAGCATTCCACATATGCAGATGTGATGTATTTGCTCTGGCTCCGGAAGGACGAAAGTGCTGACAGCTGAGCTCCTGATCGGCTGAAGTACAACGTGGAGAGTAGAAGCTACAGGATGAAGCTGGCCAATGGCCGTTCAGAGCCCACCCGAGGCTCCTACACTCACGAAATCGTGAATGTAGTCAGCTCGCTAGGCGAAATCGGATCATTCGCTGCGTGAGGAATGAAATGCCATCGCCACTGCCACTGCTACTGCTACTACTACGACCACTACGGCTGCTAAAACTACCTCCAATCATCCAGGCCTTATTAAGCCTCGAGCCATTTTTTCCGGGTTGCGGCTCGAGCCCCTAAGCCCTCAACCTACAATATAGGGGCCCAAAATGATTACCAAAATTTAGGTTTAGGGTTTAGGGTTTCGGGTTCCTTATTATAAAAATAGTATAATGGGCCCCAAAACCCCATTCTAATTATCAAGGCACCTATAGTACGCCTCAAACCCTAAACCATTGTACTGGGCTCGGGGGCATTCCCAGAGACTCCAGTATCCCTTGCTTAAGGAAGACACTTTAAATCATAGTAGGATTCCTGATCTGATTTCAGGTATATTCCTTAATTCAGGCATATTCGAACCCCCTAAAGCCTAAACCCTATAGATCCCTTCAAGGAAGCCTAGGTATATTCCTTAACCAAGGGATCTTACAGTCTCTGGGTTGTTGGCCAGGTTTGCCAGGTCAAGTGGAGTGGCCCTCACCAGGGGCTGGAGGCCGGGGGTGCAGGGGCTTTGGGTTTAGGGTTTAGGGGTTCAGGGTTGGGGTTTAGGGTTTAATTTAGGGAGGTTTAGGGTTTAGGGTTTAAGGGTTTAGGGTTGAGGGATTTAGGGTTGAGGGAGGTTTAGGGTTTAGGGTGCAGGGACGGTTTAGGTGTTAAGGCGCAGAGTTCAAGTTTTGGGCTTCTTGTTCTCGGGGGTGGTGGTGGCAGCGGCTTTTGGGGCAGTCTTCCACATGTTGAAATTTCAGGATGTTGGGTGGGATCAGGGTTGGCGCTTGCAACACAGTAGCTTTGGTCTTAAGCCCTAAACCCTAGTGTGACTCCCCAAGTAGGTTTTTACAGTGTCATCTGGTATGGTTCGTTGACGTTCAAATCCTGCAGGTACAGAATTTGGGAGACAAAACCTAACCTTAAATTGACGAGCTGACACTCGCATACGCCCTAGCTTTGCGTTGGTCCTAGGCTTCTGCAGCACCTTAACAAATGATTGCTTGTAGATTTCTACGCATGAACATTCAAGCAAGTAGCCCTATTGATTGAAGTTGTTCCAAGTGTGCTGAAGAGGTCAGGGTTTGCCTTTGCCTTTATGGGATTGTGGATATGTCAGCACCAGCAACTTCTGGGGTGAGTCGGGAAGGAGAAAGGAGAGGCAAGGCGTGTGTGAGCGCGACAGAGGTCAGGCTTAAAACGACCCTGAACCCCAAGGCCTACTAAGTCCGAAGCCCTGAATCATCTACTCTTGCACCGTGAGGCTCATGTGGAGCGCTACAGAAACAGCCCTGTGATGCACAAACGTGTGCCAGATGAGTACAAGCCCATCATCTTCCATGGCGGCATCTGCAAGCCCTTCCCACGGCCCACTAAGAAGATCAAGGCACCCAGTCTGTAGCTAGGAGAGCGTTTGAAGTCTTTAAAGGCATGCTCCGGCGAGCAATTGCAAGACCTGTATAGTTTCGGCATGTTGGGTAGTGGCCGTTTTCGCAGAGCTCTCCAGCTCCAAAGCCCCGTCTTGAAGCTTTGCCCTTTTTGTGTGCACCGAGGGGTGTGGAAAGGGAGCTCCAATGCACAGAATCGGATGGGGCTGCACAGGAGGCAGATGGGGTTCTTCCATGTTGGGGGTCCTGCAACAAACAATTGGCTGAGCACAGACTCCAACAGTTACCCTAAACCCTAAACCCTAAACCCTAAACCCTAATACAACAGGGACCCCCAGCTTAGAAGAATGCCAATTGGATGAATGTCTCTCCTGTGAGTGCTGTCAAAGAGCAGCACTGGAGCTGCCAAGCTCATGGCGAAATGTTGGCCGCGTGGCGCCTGCTTGGCGAGGCATCTGGAAAAAGCATTTAGGGCGTAGGGTTTATGGTGCAAGATTTGAGGGTTGATTTTGCTTAGAAATATTTTATTTGTCATCTTCTGAACCAGCATTGCTCCGTCCCCAGCTGCGGCGCTTGCGATCAACTTTTGGAAGGCATTTTCGAGAATTCCATCATGATCGGCAACGTTGAAGCATGCATGATATTATATGTGTGCCGTATGTCCGCTCAGCCATGGACAGACTTCGTGAATGCAACTGCTCGCAGCTCGTCGGGCCCAGGACATCAGTGTCGTCAATCAGTGCGACTGTCGCGAGCTTTTGTGTAGCCTTCGCTTTTTTCATGTCCTGCCCCTCGACTATGCCGGCCACGCCCCGAAAGCTTGCGCGACGTAGTGGCTCGGAGACCACAGTGGCTCCGGAGCACAGCGACAGCGAGAGCCTCGAGGGGACATCCTCCAGCCTTCCTTCTCCACGCCCAGACACAGCGGAGTGCCAGGGGGACGGACAGAGACAGTGCAAGGTCTTCGTCAAGACCACATTCCTCGATGTGGATGAGGGCCAAGGCCTCATGCAGTGCTTCGCCCAGCTGCGGGGTCGGACCATGTCAGACTCGGCTTTGGTGATCGCCTTTGACAGTGAGGAGGCCTACATGCCTGGAAAGTTCAGCGAGGAGCATGCCAGTGACTGCGCAGAAAAACCCGCGGTGGCAAAGGCAACAGAGCCAGCCACCGAGCCGGAATCGCAGCCAGTGCAGAGAAAGAACAACATGGCAAAGCGGGCTTCTGACAAAACGACCGTAATGCTGCGTAACGTCCCCAATAACTACACGCGAGAGATGTTCCTCGCTCTCCTTGACGACAACGGCTTTGCTGGGCGCTACGACTTCGTTTACTTGCCCTGTGACTTCCGGCGCCAGGCGGACTTAGAATGCCTGAAGACATGTGAACCGAATCTAAGCTACCAGAATAGGGTTATCTTCTGCTTTCCCCATGATCTCTTTAAATGGCAGACCCGCCACGAAGCACGCACTCGCTTGCCACTAGCATGCATGAGGCCCCTTACGGAACTCACCTGTGGATCCGTTTCTTACTACATAGTCAGGAGCGCTTCCTTGCCCTCAAGGATTGTGCCTTTTTTGGCACCCTAAACGCGTGGAGCCCTTAAGCCCTAGCCCCATAGCTATAGACACTGCAGGGGCCCTGGGCCTGGACGCAGGATTTCTGGGTACGAAGTACCAAAACTTTGTTTGAGGGACCAGGAGGCCATAATATTTTGAGGGTTCCTTATTATATTATTATATTTGTAGTATAATGGCCTCAAAACCCTATTCTGATTAATAAGGCCCCCGATAGAACCTACTACAGATCCCTTATAGAGCACTTTAAAGGAAGCCTTTAAGGGGAACCCTATTCTAATTATTAAGGCCCCTATATTAACCTGCCTGGGGGCTTTGAAGGCCAACCTGGGCTACGCCTTCGTAAACCTCGTGGATGCCTCTGCCGTGGACGACGCCTGGGCCGCTTTCCATGGCTTTGTGGATTGGGCGCTGCCCACTCAGAAGGCTGCGGTTAAGGGTTTAGGGTTTAGGATTTGGGCTTTTTTGGGTTTTGGGATTTATGGTTTAAGGGTTTGAGGGTCCGGATAAGGGACCCAGAGAGCCTGAGGAACCTGAAGTAAGGAATGCTCCTCGAATCCGAATACGAAAACTTTTCTACTGCAACCAAAAAACAATATTTTCTGAAGGCTTCAAAATCTAGGTTTGAATGGGCTTGGGCAGATTTCGATTTGCATGAGGGTTTGGAGCCCGAGCCCTGGGGTTTTGATGACAGCTCATCTACGTGCACCTTGCGCGCAGCCTACATATGGATCTTTCGGAAATCCTTACCGATTGTTTCCGTGGTGCTGGAGAAAGTGGCTTCAGACAGGATACTGCAAATATTGATCCTTAAATAAAGCCTGCGTCTGTCCTGTGATTTCTGATTTCTTGCAAATAAAAGGCATCCTGCAGCAGGTGTCAGCGGTGTCAACACGACCCTAAACCCTAAATTGCTAAACCGCCTCTCTTCTCTATTTATAGAACCCCAAACCCTAAACCCTTTATAGAATCCTAAAATCGCCCAAGGCCCTTTAAGGTTCCTAAATCCTAATTCGTTGCGTCCAGAGGTCTCTATTCGGAGCCCCAAAACCTCAACGCTTTCGGCGGGAACCTCCTAAAAGTCGATGTCCCTTCCGGGTACATGTTAGGACAACTTCCGTTCAATTTATCATACAGGATGGTTTAGGGTTTAGGACGGGTTCCCTTTCTATACAGGCACTGGAAGAGCATATTATGCATCGGAAGTAGTGCATTTCTTTTCATGGTCAGGTAAGTTTCTCAACCAGCGCGCGGAAACCCTACACCGTTTGGGTATGAGGTTTAGGGTGAGCATCGACTCCCCGTGACATAGGGCAAGGTTTCAGAATCCGAACAGCTTTAGCACACATCTGAGGAAAGCAACGCAGGATGCATGTGGGCGCCAAAGCAATCATAGCACAGTTTTACGTTGTTAGGGACAGACAGCGAGCCGCCAATACCGTGCAATTAAGCAAGATGCTGTTAACACGCCTCAGACACTTAGACTATATTGGAGGTTTCTAAATTGGGGCATGTTGTATATTAAGGCCCAATATCTGATGACACTCCCGAGAAGGTTTCTTACTATGATGTTAGTAACAGACCTGGGTTTAGGAGTTTGAGGCCAACCCTAAACCCTAGAACCCCTAACCCCTCAACCCTCAACCCTAAACCCCTACCCCCTAAACTCTAAACCCTCAACCCGAAACCATGAGACCCTCATTACGGGCGGGTTTCGGGAACTCCGGGTTGTCTTACCTTTAGTTAGTAGGGAATGGAAGAATGGTAGTAATAGTAGCTAAAATTGTACCGCATTCCTCCATTCCCTACTAACCAAAGGTAAGATTATAGGATTATTAAGGCCCTTTTTTATGGTACCCTTATAGTAACCCTTATAAACCCCTATAGATCCCTTTAGAGGAACCCTATAGATCCCTTTAAAGGGAACCCTACCATTCCCTACTAACCAAAGGTAAGTTCTTGGCCGCAGGTCTGCGAAGTGAGCTGGAGCGGTCCCCACCAGGGGTTCAAGGCTGGGCTGCCTCAGGTTCCAGCATTTGGGGCTTAGGGTTCCTTTCAAGGGATCCTTTAAAGGATGCTTATTTAGGGATTAGGGTTCCTTTAAAGGGATCCTTTAAAGGATACTATAAGGGTACTGTAAGGCTGGAGGGGTTTTAAGGTTCTGGGGTTTAAGGTAGGGTTTGATGTTCTAGGGTTCAAGGTAATGTAGAGGCCTCAATAATTAGAATAGGGTTTGGGGGTATATATTTTATACTTATAATAAGGAACCCCCAAAACCCTATTCTGATTATAAAGGGGGTTTAATGTTCTGGGTTTAGGGTCCAGGGTTCAGGGTCTGGGATTTCGGGTTTACGATTACGGGTTTAGGGTCCAGGTTTAGGGTCTAAGTCTAGGGTGTACGAGTTAGGATTTAGGGTGCCGTTGATACCCTGTTCTCTGTACCGCTAGTCTGATATCTATTGGGATCGTTGTTGCTATTCCCGCTTTGCCAAGGCGCATGTGGAGCGCTACCGCAACAGTCCGGTGATGCACCGAAGTGTCCCGGTAGCTGAGCTGCAGAGTTGAAGGTGTGAATGTTTCTACGAGTGTTAGGCTTTAGGATTGAGGGTCTAAGGTTTTGGTGAGCTTATGGGAACTGTATTGGGTTGCATCCATAAATCGCTTCTTGAGCAGGTTTTGTTGAGTCGGTGTCGTTTTGCTTTCTGTCATTTATTTCCAGCCCTTTTTGAATCTTGTGACTGGAGACACAAGCCGCGCTTTGAATTTCGATCCCGTTGACCCTAAACCCTAAACCCCTAAAACCCCGAAACCTCTAAACCCCTAAGCCCCTGAACCCTAAACCCTCCACCGTCAACGGTTCAACCGGCCAAGGACGCATACAAGCCCATCATCTTCCAAGACGGTGTGCGCCAGGACTTCCCACGGCCTACCAGGAAAATCAAGGCGCCAACCGCCGGATGCTAATTCCGAGCTTGCGCACGTGCGCGCCCTGGTCGGCAACGAGAACATCCGGGGAGAAGTTCAGGGTCTCTCTCTCTCTCACTCTCTCCCTCCCTCCCTCCCTCTTTCCCCTGCCATGTATATGTGTACATCTGAATGCACAGATACATATGGTTGTTGATCATAGATATAGAGCTTAGAGTTGTTCTGATAGTCTCTCTATGTATAGTTGCAGCAGAGCAGCTCTGCCCAAACGAAATGCGTAACAAGCTCAGGTGCAGCGAGTGCTTTCCTGGCGAAAAGGCCAGCCTTTTATGCTCAACTTCTTTTAGACGCTCTGCTGGCCCCCAATCCCTGAATGAGCCTGTGAAGTTCTCCATGTGGACCTTCGAGCTCAGCGCATGTACAGAACCTGATCTTGGCCTCGCACGTACAGCTCGAGGCTCGAGACAGAAGCGCGACTTACGGTTGATGATAAAAATCCTGCAATACCTTAAGGGCCCCAAACTATGGGAATTGTGGTATATTCCTTATTACGGGTCATGCAGGATTTATATCATCAACCGTATTGCCATGAAGGCTGTACTCCACAGCCTTTGGACCAGATCTAAGAGCTAATTAGATGTAGCACACCCCAGACGCCTAGGGGCTTCTGCATGTCGCACACTGAAAAGGGCACCAGCGACGGGTATTCATACATCTCGAACCCAACCAAAAGAGTCTGACACCGTAAACGCCCTACTAGAGGGGGCTGAATGATTACCAATAGTATTTCGGGGGTTCCTTGTTTTAGTACCGTTTAAGGGGCACCAAAACCTTACTCTAATTACTAAGGCCCCTATCTTCGACGCCAAGCCTTACACTGAAAGAAAAACCCTTTCGTCTGTCGGACCATTTCCCTAAACCCTAAACCCTAAACCCTAAACCCTAAACCCTAAACCCAAAACCTTGGAACCGCCCTGAGCCCTCATCCGCAGAGACTAAAGCCTGATTTCAAGAGCTAAACCATGCATTTTCCAGGCTCAAGCGGTCTCCTCTCCCAGCGCACCCCCCCTTGTCTAGAATTTGCGTGCGCTGATCGATCTGCTCCACAATGGCAGCGGATTTTGGAGACTTTGTGAGCAGCTTGACTTCATGAGCAGGTCCTGATTTATGCACAGAGTGGCGTGGTTTAGGGATTAGGGCGTAGGGCTTGGAATTTAAGGTTTATATAGTTGGGTTAAGCTCTTGCATCTTTGAAGTTTCTGCGAGTTTCTCTGGAATTTCCTATGCTGCAGCCGCTCATCGACAAGCAGGTAACAGGATGTCATGTACCATGTATAGCATTGAGGTTCTCTTGTTTTCTGAAGGTCTTCCCCCTTCTGCAGCATGGTTTTGAACCCAAAGCTAACCCTAAATTGCGAACCCAGAGACTCCAATATCCCTTGATTAAGGAATATGCCAAAAATCATAGTAGGGTCCTTAATAAGATTTAGGGTCTATTCCTTAATTAAGGGATATTGGAGTCTCTGGGAAAAATCAAGTCGACCCCGATTTCCCAGAGCTGGAGCCCTCGAGCTCCCTCTTTGGCTTCCCTTTCAGACATTTCCAACATCCGAAATCCTCAACCTTAAACCCAGACACTCCAATATCCCGTAGTTAAGGAATATACCTTAAATCTTATTAAGGATCCTACTACGATTTAATGTATATTCCTAGATTACGGGATATTGGAGTCTCTGGGAAGCCCTGCGGGCCGAAAGGCCCCAAACCGCAAAACTCCAGAGGCCGGAGGGCCATGCAAGCGCCCGGAAGGGGTCTTTGGCCAGTTGCCATTCCCAAGTTGGGTTTCCAGGATTTCTACTTGAAATACTTGAAATCATTGAACTAACTGAAATACTTGACATGATTGAAATACTTGAGATCGGGCTTATTTCAATTATTTCAATAATTTTCATGGGAGGTGCCCGCAGCATTAGTGTTTTCGCTCCGGAACTAACAATGGCTAGCCGAAACAAGGGACACTGATATAAGAGCCTGCGTAATTCTCTAAGACTGGGTCCTTAGGTTTCCTCAATATAGTTATGCCATTATATACGCAAGACCCTTTTCGAATTGCAAAGGCCCCTTAATGAAGGGTTGGAGAACATACCTTAGACCTCCAGCCTCAGAAAGAAGTGCCGACCGAGGCAAGACCATTTCCGACGGATACAGCGAAGGAGTCCCGGGTTGATACGGTTCAAAGAAAGTGTTTTAGAGTACGGTTGATGATATAAATCCTGCATGACCTTAAGGGCCCCAAACTATGGGGATTATAGTAAATTCCTTATTCTGGGTCATGCAGGATTTATATCATCAACCGTAGGAACACTTCTATAACACCTAAAATCTAGAGAAGTCGCGGTTCAGGGTTTGGCTAGACGTGACGAGAATTCCGATTCAAGGATTTCTGCAATACGGATACGCCGTCACCAGGAGTGTTCTTTACGGACCGTACTTACAGCTACAGTGTTCTAACTGCCTGAAGGGCTTTGGTTCTACATGGCATAACCCTGTATCTTGAAATCTAGAGTTTTGAGCTCGAAAGACATGGAAGCCTCCACAAGTAGTAAGCTTGTTGCGCGCGGTGCCTTCGCATACGTTTGTACTGTACAGCCGCCCCGACACCTCAGCCTACTTCTTCAGGACATTGTCACTGTATGATACCGGACTTGGATGCTGCCCCCACTGAGTAACAGTTGAATAATTGTTTATAGTATAGATATATAAGTGTTCTATAAGGCCCTGAATGTAGCCCTCTGAAACAGACTGGTACTGTATGGGGGCGGCAGCTGAGGTCTCCCCCGTTCTTTGCCCGTTTGCATGCGCGTGAACCCGAGGATGCGAACCCTAAGCCCTAAATTCGAGGCCCTACCGCCATGATAGAATGTTCCTCAATAGCTGTACTATATGATACCAAAGCCCTGCGTTAGAGAATTTAGGGTCTACGATTGCGGAGTTCGGGTTTACGATTTAGAGTTTGAACTTCGGCTTTTCGTTCAGACACTCTAGCACCAACCCCCAACAACCCTCAAGGCAGCGTGAAAGCAGCCCTAAAACCCTCGGTATCTAAACCCAAACCATACAACCCAAGGCCCCGAACTCTAACCCCAAAGCCCTAGGCCCTAGACCCTAAACCCCTAAGCCTTAAGAACCCTAAGAACCCTAAAGACCCTAAGTTAGGACCCTAAACCCTAAACCCCTAAACCCTAAGAGCCCTAAGCACTCTAAGGACCCTAAGCCCTAAACCCTAAACTCTGAGAGCCCTAAGAAACCTAAGAACCCTAAGAGCCCTAAGGACCCTAAGGACCCTAAGAACCCTAAGAGCCCTAAGAGCCCTAAGGACCCTAAACTCTAAACCCCCAAACCCTAAGGACCCTAAGGACCCTAAGGACCCTAAGAGCCCTAAGGACCCTAAGGACCCTAAGAGCCCTAAGAGCCCTAAGAGCCCTAAGAGCCCTAAGAGCCCTAAGGACCCTGAGGACCCTAAGAGCCCTAAGGACCCTAAACCCCTAAACCCTGAAGACCCTAAGGACCCTAAGGACCCTAAACCCTAAGAACCCTGAGGGGTTGCGACTGTCGTTCGACATGGATTGGGATTCCATCGTCGGCGACCTTAAGCAACGTCTTTCGCACATCACTTCAATCAAGTTCTGCGAAGTGAAGCTGAAGCAGGGCGACACGGAGCCCAATGTTTTCGCAAACTCCACACGTGCCCTTGCCACGATTGGCCAACTTGCGCCGATATTCAGGTTTCCAACATCCGCAGTAGAAAACCCTAAGAACTTGGAAGCCGAAACAAGAAAGATGAGTGCTGCAATCCTGTACAGCTTGGCCGACAAGTCGGGGTTGTTGACTTTTGCGTGGTTGTGTTTAAGACGAGGGAGGAAGCCCACAGCCCTAAAGCTGTACTCATTCTCAGTCCTTCAATCCCAATGAACCCGTGTAAGAACCCAAGCCACAGCTAAACTCCACTCGGTCCATTAGCTCCCAAAACCCTAAGCTTCCCTACTAAACCCAAGCCCTTATGACACAACCTCACCCAAGAGCCATAATCATTTGAGGAGCCTCGTTTTGCTTAGAAGAGGCATGCAGTTCCCCTATTGGATAGAAGTCCAGACCAAACTGAACTTCCCAGAATGCTGGAACCACACCGCAACCGCCCTAACACGAAGTACGTTTTAGTACAGAAGAAGTTGCGGAAATCGTCTTTCGAGTTGGCGCCAAAGCGCGCACGCACAGAGCGCGCGGGGCCTCCCTAAAAAAAGAACCCTGAGGACCCCAAGGACCCCAAGGACCCTAAGGGCCTAAGGACCCTAAGAGCCCTAAGAGCCCTAAGAGCCCTAAGGACCCTAAGCCCTGAACCCCTAAACTTGGCAAAAACCCTAAGGACCCTAAGAGCCCTAAGGACCCTGAGAGCCCTAAGAGCCCTAAGAGCCCTAAGAGCCCTAAGAGCCCTAAGAGCCCTAAGAGCCCTAAGAGCCCTAAGAGCCCTAAGAGCCCTAAGAGCCCTAAGAGCCCTAAGAGCCCTAAGGTTAAGGACCCTAAACCCTCGAGCCGGAGGAGAGACTACCTTGCCTTCGGAGCGCAGCGACGACGAGACCCCCCAGGCAGATCTTCGGATTTCGGGTTTGAGGGCTCTGGTTTGGGGGGTTACTTAGGGGCTCCTTGAAGGGATCTATAGGGTTCCTTCATGGGATCTACAGGGTTTAGGGTTTAGGGTCTACTTAGAGGGTTCAGGGGATTAGGGTTTAGGGTGCAGAGTTTTGGCGTGAGGGTGTAGGGTTTAGGGGCTCTGTTGGGCTTTCTGGGTTCCAAAGGGTTCTTGGTTCCTAAGGGGTTTTGATAAGGGGCTCATTAGGGAGGCCTGATGGTTCAGGGTTGGGGTTCAGGAGTTTAAGGTTCAGGAGACAGACTGTACAGTTCCGCCCTAAGCCCTAAACTCTAAACCCTAAGCCCTAAAGTCTAAACCCTAAGCCCTAAAGTCTAAACCCTAAACCCTAAACCCTAAACCCTAAACCCTAAGCCCTAAACCCTAAACCCTAAACCCTAAACCCTAAACCCTAAACCCTAAGCCCTAAACCCTAAACCCTAAACCCTAAACCCTAAACCTTAAACCAGTTTCCGGGTTGGCGGAGTTGGGGTTCGGGGTTTTAGGTTCTGAAACAGCGCCTCGGAGCTCTTGAAGACACGAGCGCGCTTTTTGACCTCTTGGGGCCCCCAGGCTATTGAAAAATGAGGGGTTTGAGGGTTTAGGGCTTAGGGTCAAGAGGATCCTTCATGTAGGGCTGGGTTGAGAGGGTCCGGGGTTTAGGGTTGAGAGGGTCTGGGTTTCAGATTTTCGGGTGAAGGGCTGCTTTGAGGTTCATGGTTAGTTATAATATAAGTAAGGTAACCATAATGATCACCCATATTAGGGGACTTATAACTCCACTTATAACTACCCATGAACCTCCAAGTGGCTGGGACTGAAATGGTTGAAGCCGAAAGCATCGAGGTCAGGCCATGCCGGTAGGTTTTCTGATAGAGGACCCTGCGGACTCGAATGCCTAAGCCCTAAACCGTCTAGCTTAAACCCCGAGGCCAAAACCCCGATTCCTTATGGTTCCTTATATGTTAAAGCAGAAAAACCTTTGGTCTAAGTATTAGAGTTGTTCTAGAATCCTTAAAAGGAACCCTATTCTGAACCCCAGGCTTTGAACCCTGAGCTCAAAACCCAAAACCCTGCACTCTAAACCCCAAACCCTAAACCCTGAAAAAAAAAAACAGTTATTAAGGCCCCTACAGTGCATGGAGGGGACCCAAACTGCTTGAAGTTGGGGCACAGCGGGTGATCTCACGATGAAAGGTTCACCGATGTTATTCTTGGTATGGTGCCGGGTTTGAGAGTTGTTAGGGTCTGTAGAGTTTTAGGGTTTGGGGCGAGGGTTTTAGGGTTCAGATATTGCATTCACAGTCCTGGACTGCTATTTTGTTTTTAAGGGTTTCGAGTTTATGAGTTTCAGGGTAGAGGGTGTCCGGTGTACGGGCTCAGGGTATAGGTTGGCACCATGATGTCTCAAACAATGCGTCTGATTAAGTGCCCAGGCAACCTCCTGTTGTTGGGCCTCGCCGCGGCCTGAAGGGGGCGCCCCGGCACAGGAGAGGAGGCAGCCACTTGGAGAAATATGCAGTATTGGGGTCTGAAGTATCAATCAAGCATAAAATCTCCTTGTATTCCCATACCACACCCCAAAACCGCAGTGGAGTCAGACAGGTTCAGAGAGTTCCTGATTCCCGGTGTAGCGCAGCTTCAATTAGGTTGATGTATTTTTTCGGAGTTGTCAACGACAAGACCGAGCACGTAAAGGAGAACCAGATAGGAAAGCAAGAAGAGCTTAGAGTAGGCTTAGCCCTGCAAGCATTGGCTGCGACGAAGATGGCCCTTACTGAACAAGCGTTGGCAGTGACAGCCTGCATCGTCGGAAAACTGTAGCAATCCTTGCAGTGTAAACTATCCTTCAACCCTACACCATAATCCCTAAGCCCTCAACCCTACAGCCTAAACCCACCCCTAAACCCTCAACCATAAGCTCTCAACCCTACAGCCTAAACCATGAAGCCCCAAATCCTCGCAGCCCATAAAACCACCAAACCCTCAACAACAAAACCCCAAGACGACAAAACCCCTAATCCCTAAAGCCCTAAAGCCCTATAAGATGGGATGATACTATAGGGGCCTGAATATTCAGGTGGCACTTTGGGAAGCTTTTGTCAGCTTTTTTTTTGGTTCCCTTAGAGGTTTCAGGGTCAGCTACCAGAACCCCTCAGGGTCCATGTAGTGTTTACTTTGGGGCCAATGTACTTCTATAGGGAGTACTTTAAGGCCAATGTATATACTATTTGGGTACATGGACCCTTAGGGAACTACTTTAACAGGGCCCGTAAACCCTAAACCCCAGAACTAGGCCTTGGTGTGTGTATGTGTGTGTGTGTGTGTGTCTGTCAGACTTCGGGACGGCAAGCAGGCATCAAAAAGAAGCTCAAAACAAATCCAGAACTACAACCCATCTAAGTTCGGTTGTTGTCCGGAGCACTTTCCTGGACTTGGAGGAGGACTCCTGGACACTCAATGTGGGGCTCAGTTCCGGGGGCCTTCTATAATTCTCTATATACATATATATATATATACATATTATAACACTAATAAATTTTATATGGTTGGGATTTCGGGGGCTTCGGGTGTACACAGAGGTTTCAAGGCAAGTGCTATGAACTTCGAGCCAGGCTGCAGATGACGGGTTTGTGCGGGGCTTTGGGGCTCGAGGTCTCATGGGGTCGTCGGGTCTTCAGGTTTAGGGTCTGTTGACGTGGCACAGGGCTTTTAATGAACTCTCAACAGATGCTTTAAAGGGGCTCTCTCAAGACTTCGAGGCGCCTTATTTCGGGGTCTTCTTCTCAGAGGGTCCCCATTTTTTCACGATTCGATGCACCCCAAGACTTTCCCTTTGGGTTTAGGGTCATGGTTTTAGGGTCCTCGGGTTCAGCTGGTTTGGAAATATAACGTTCATTTCAAGCCCCCCGTACTACCCTAGTTTATTGAACACCCCGCGAAAGCCTCGTGAGACAATCCCACCAGCCTAAACCCCAAACCGTAAATCCGTCCCGAGACATCCCCAGTCCTCAAGACCCCCGGGACACTATCCAAACAGGCCATTTTAAGAGGCAGCTCCGGCCACTGATCTTGTCCAAAACATAGGGGCCTGAATATTGAATGAGTTTAGGGTTAAACTCTACATGGAGGTGGCTTGGCCGCGTTAGACGGCGCCGGGAGGTGGAGAGAGAAGCTCAATCCTTTCGCAGATATGCTTTGAGAGCTGGTCGTCATAGTACGATGCACTCGACATTTCCTTGTCGTAAGATACTGTAGCCTCAACGCTATTCTGTGGCAAGACTTAACCTCCACTAAGCTGTAGCCTAAGCCCCAAGCCACGCATTTTTTGGGAGGAGTTTCTACAGCAGCGCTACCGAACGCTGCGGCGCACACAGTCAGACCTTCCATGGAAGGGCGCACCCCGGCCAAGGATAAGGGTTTCGGGTATATTTCCTGAGGCTTCCTCGCAATAAATTCGAGTTCTGTTGCTCATACCTACTTCAGATCCTCCAGGTGAGTTGTGTGGCTTTCGGGATTTGCTAGTGATCCGACAAGCTTGATCCGTAGGAACCCCTAGATCCTCGACGCCCTTCTTTCATGAAGCACCCAGCCCTAAATCAAAAGCCCAAACCCCTAGTCTTGAATCCCAAACCACAGGAACCCTGAAATCCCCAACCCTAAATCTTAAAATCCTAAACCCTTAAAATCCTAAACCTTAAATCCTAAACCCCTAAATCCTAAATTCCGACCCTTCTGTCTTCAAAGTTCTGCAACCCCGAAGAGAAAGCACGCGGACTCGAAACCCTAAAGAGAAAGCTCTGTGCCCTACAAGCCATGCCTTCCCTGCAGCCCTGAAGCCCACTGTGAAGTTCTCATACAGGGGCTTAAATAATTACCAACCCTATTGGGGGGGTTTCTTCCTATAATTATGGTACAATTGAATTGGCCCCCATTCTAATTATTAAGGCCCCTATATTAAAGCCCTGAACTCCAAAACAAACCCTAAACAACAGCATGTAATTACCACTTTGATGAGGTACAGGCCCCGTGTCAGCCTCGCGCTACAGCCTTCAAACCCTTGTAAAGGCATGTTTCAACCCTTACAGAACATGGAATTTCTACAGCACCCGAAACAACCATACTACACTTTTCTTCTGCAGCCCTACACAAGCACGGAACCCTGAAAGCAAAGCAACTAGGCTTTTGGGAAGGCCTAAGCCCTAGACAAGCCCTTAAGTCTTTCTTCCCACCCCTCTATTGCCACCACAAGAGTGCTAAACCTTCAGCAAAGCTTCACTTTCCAAAAGCACCTTCAACACCTAGAAGAACCCCCATGGATCCTTGCAAAACCCAGGAAACCCTAGCCCCTGAATCCAAAACCCAAACCCTAGCCCCGTCAGCCTCAACCCTAGACCGTAACCCTAAGTAAGCATCATAACCCCTAAGCCTTAAAACCCCAACCCTTAAACCCTAACCCGACATAAGCATTGAACCCAGTCCTTAAACCGCTGAACCCTAAAACCCTAGCCCCTAACTGGTCCCGAGCCCCTAACAACCCAAACCGCAAGCCCGAGCCCCGAACCTCTCAAACCGCAAGCGGGTTTAGGGTTTAGGGTTTAGGGTTAGGGTTTGGGGTTTAGGGTTTAGGGTTTGGGGTTTGGGGTTTAGGGTTTGGGGTTTAGGGTTTAGGGTTTAGGGTTTAGGGTAGCCCTTAAGACCCTTCATGTCGGAACCTGATTAAGAAACCTTGGGCGCATACAGTAGAAGCCAAAAAGCTGGAAACCCAATAGCCTCAATCCTTAAGAGTAATGCATAGGGAATCCCAGCACTATTTGGCCTTAATCCGGTTTCCAACTTTATGGAGTTTACTATATTGGGGTTCCTTATGTGAATCCTACTATTTTGGAGTTATAGTCCCAGTTCCCTACATCAGCCCTTAATTAAACCCTAAACCCTAAACCCTTAACCCAAAACCCTAAACCCTAAAGCCCTAAACCCCTAGAGCCCTAAACCCTAAACCCCTAAACCCTAGACCCTAAACCCCTAAAGCCCTAAACCCCTAAATCCCTCAACCCTAAACCCTAAACCCTTAAACCCTAATCCCTGAGACACTGGAATCTGCCCCGAGGCCTATGATCCCCGGAGCTATGAGCCAGGAGAGCTCAGCAGCTTGCGCCTTTCGGGCTCCTAAGCTTTGAGAGATAGGGTTTGGGGTTTAGGGTTTTTTGCGTTTTTTTGGGTTGGCTTCGGCTTTCGGGTGCTAAACTTTCAGAGCTTGCAGGGGTGGTTTAGGATTTAGGCTTGTGTACTGTTACTTTTCAGCGGAGTTTTTTTCGGGGCGTAGGGGTCTGGGGTTTTAGGGTCTGAGTTTCGGAGTTTACGAGTGTAGAAGTTTAGCATGTGTAGGCTGGGGCCGTAGCCATACCTGGAACCCACTGAAAGTCCGGATTTTGGCAGGAAAAGGGAGATGACTAGAACGGGTTTTTTTGGTGTATAATGGTGCAGTAGTATAGTCATACAGGGACTTTGAGGGGGCACTGTTTACTCCAACCTCCATATTGCACGTACTAGGACGTCCTTCCCCTGCAGAAAGGGCTTTTGGGTTCACTCAAAACCCTGAGCCAACCCCAACACATTCCCAGGTCTTGAAAAGCTTCACTCACAGGGTGCCAAGGCTACGAAACCCTCGGCACCATGCTCCTCGGCATAGACGGAGTTGCTTACTTCTACTGCTACTACTACGACGACCACAACGACTGCTGCTGCTGCTGCTACTACTACTACTACTACTACTACTACTACCACTACTACTCGATGCACCAGCAGCTGCCATCGATGATGACACAGTCGTGAGACAGGCAAACAGGAGAAGGACAGATTGTACGCAGACGATCCAGCTTGAAGAAGCAAACCCGATAGAACTCACAGACAGACAGACAGAGACACACACACACAGACAGAGGCACGTTTCAACGGTGAGTACAGCAACTACAGAAAGGAGCAAATGGGCATAAGTATAATCCATCGCGGAGGTACAGCCGTCCGAAGCACGCAACCGCCAGCAGCCGTGCAGGCGAGAAGAGAATTGCGAGAAGCGGAGTTTTGGATTCGGTGCATTTCTCGACTGCTCTGTAGCCTAGAGTTAGGGGTCTAGAAGCAGACGTCCAAAGCTTCCCTGAGCCCTGATCCTATTATAGGGTCCATCTAAGGTTCAGAGGGATAAGGCAGGCTTCCGGGAAAGAAAGCCGAATCACACGTAAAGAAAAACGGTCCCCTAAATTGCGCAGGGATCTTTAGCATGACCTCTGGTATGTGCAGCAGGATCTGCATTATGATGTATCTTGTCTCAATTAGAAAAGTGGCTTGGGCTCTCTGTGCGTGTTGTGAAAATCCCTGTGCAAGCTTGGGGTGTGGGCTTTTCGGCATGGAGGGGCGAGCAGGAAGACACGATAAAATCAGATTGTAGGGGCTTCATTAACTAGAACAGTGCTTTGGTGCATGTTTTATTATAGTTACATAAGGAATCCCCAACATGAGAGAAGTCATTACTTGTGCCCCTATACCAGGCAAGTCGAGCCCAGAGAGCTTAGTCTAGTCAAAGTCATAAGCGGAAGATACCAATCCTTCTAGGACTCCCGGGGCTCAAGCAACTAGAAGTTCAAGGTTGGGGGTTTAGGGTTTAGTAGGGTTTAGGGTTTAGGGTTTAGTAGGGTTTAGGGTTTAGGGTTTAGTAGGGTTAGGGGTTTAAGGTTTAGTAGGGTTTAGGGTTTAGGGTTTAGTTGGGGGTTTTTGTGAAGCGTAGGAAGAAGCTTCATACCAAGGTATCCCAAAGCCCGCGCAAGGCCGTTGTGGACCTGCCCAGCAGTCGATAGTTGTGTGATCTAGAAAAGGCCTTTGCCGACATACTTACCAACATGATTTAGGGCTCCTCCGTGTTACAATAGACAGAATAACCCAAGACTCCAAAACCCTTGTCTCATGATTAAGACCTTTCTTTATACTAGGGTGTGTCACTAAGGTATTTGGGTGTGGGGTTTGTGGTTCAGGGTTTAGGGTTAGGACACAGGGGCTCGGGGGTGGCTTAGTTTTAGTTTAGGGTTGAGTCGTTTTTTGTTTGGATCCCGCAA
The DNA here is from genome assembly GCA_905221615.1 of Symbiodinium sp. CCMP2592. Lineage (NCBI taxonomy): Eukaryota > Dinophyceae > Suessiales > Symbiodiniaceae > Symbiodinium > Symbiodinium sp. CCMP2592. The sequence continues at coordinate 117,188 of CAJNDT010002779.1, forward strand.
TTTGGGTCATTTCTTTCTTTTCATGAAGGCTTCTGTGTTCGTCGTTTTGTTGGGGTCCTTCTGTCCATCTCCCATAGACCTTGAACCCGAAGCACGAAACTCGCAGCCCTGAACAGCCTGGGACTCCCAAAGCATGGGAAACCAAAGTGGGTCAGAGAAAGGTCGAGTTTTGGGTGATGGTGAAAGTAGCCCGTAAAGAACCCTTATAGTTACAGTCACGCTTGCAGTACTGTTAGGGTGGAGCGCTAGCCAGGGCGGGGATAATACGGTTAAAGTTGGGTGCCTGCGTGCTTTTTACAACGTGCTCTTCATTAAGACCCCCCAAGTTCGAATGCGACACCCCTGGTCCTAAACCCGAATACGAAGCCCTAAACCCTAAGCCCATAAACCCTAAACCCTAAAGCCCCAAAGCCCACGGTTGCCATTGGAGGCGCCGCAGCCGACCGGAAAGACAACTGCGTCCTGGCTGTATGCAAATTTTGGGGTTCCCTTGTGTTCTTTTCAGGTGTAAAGTTCCATGCTGGGTTCTGTGGTAATGTAGGAACCTCATGAAGAAACCCTGGGCCTAAAACACCAACATAGTAGGATTCACATAAGGAGCCCTACGTAATAAAGGCCCAAGATTTCCTAATCCGGTTCCTACATCAAACCCTCAAGACCCTGATAGTACCCTTATAGTCCCTTTAACGGAACCCTTATAGAACCCCAAGGTTCCTACATTACTTTCATACTTGAATACCAGTTTCGGACCTGTTTCTTGAAGGAAACATGATGAAACACCTTGCCGGGTCTTCCGGTTTTGGAGCTTTAACACGAAGGTTCAGGGTTCCTGTAGGTTTCCCAAAACGGGGGGGTTCCGAGACGGATTTGGCAGGGCTTTCTTCTAGACAAGGTCCAGGGTTTCTTAGTGTTTTTTCGGGATGAGTAAGAGCATATAACCCTAAACCCTAAACCCATGGAAGCAAGGGGTGCAAAGTAGGGCGTCGGCTCGAGGCTCGCTATGCCCAGCAACCCTAAAAGCAGCCTTTTCTCGGGAATCAAAAGGGTCTGCTTACAAATTGTTTTCTGGGGGCTTCGTGAGGAACCGTATTGTGATTTAGAAGGTCTTGCCTAAACACGTGGGAAGTGGCTGCGACAAAACGGTCATCTGATCGTGCATGGATTCGGGTAGAGTAGCCTCTCTAGACTTGCAGGAGCAAGCAGGAATTTGGGGGTTCCTTCAAGGCCCTATTTTACCGTCCCCTTATAGATCCCTTATAGTAACCCTTTTTGACCCCTTCAAAGGAACCCTATTCTAGTTATCTAGGCCCTTATATCATTGTGGCAATCTTTGAGGCAATCCGGTAGGATGTATCGGGTCTACTGCGAGTCATACTGGTTCCTGAGTAGTATCCTTTTGCCCATTTCTTTTCGGATTCCCTGATTAATTCCAAAGAAACGCAGGAAAAAGGGTACCCTTATCACTAAGGGCCTACTCAGGATCCTAGACCCTATACTACACCCTAAACCCTAAGCCCCAAAACTTGCCTCGCAAGTGCTGTGCGGGTCTCGCTGCTGATTTGATCTGGACGCTGGATGCTTTGCAATACATCTCAGCTCCATGCAGGCTAGCGAAGCGGCTAGCAAAGGTCAGGGACACATGGTTCCACGATATGCAAAAGATAGTGGGCCCGCTCGTCGAGTGCTGTGTGGATAGGCGGCCCCTGCTGCACGAGGATGAGAAGCGCTACCTGGCTAGGCTCACCACGGCCTTCGACGAGGAAGAGCTGGATAGGGGGCCCATGGCGCAAGCCCGAGCCTTCGCCTCCTATCATGTAGGCTTAGGTTTTAGGGTTTAGGGTTCAGGGTCCCTATCCCGGTTGTTACGTTCTGTGTGTGCGCGAGATAAGGTTATTGAATCAGTGCAACTGCATGAGTCAATCAACCTGCGATCTGGAAGGCTGCAGGCCCATCCCTGAAGCCCATCCCTGAAGCCCTACCTGGAATTCAAAGCAGGTTCCTTATTATGATTTCCTTATATAAGTCCCTAAAAAGGTAGGTCATTTGGGGTTGAGGTAAACCCTACGCCCGAAACCGCCGAAAGCCCAAGCCCTAAACCCGATCTCCGAGGTGATGCTGCGCAACTTACCCAACAACTATTCACGGGACATGCTCCTCGCGATGTTAGACAAGCGTGGCTTTGCAGGACCGACCTACAGTGGGTTGAATCTAGATGCGCCGTTGGGGTTGGGATTCTGGCTGGTAGGGTTGTACCAGGATCCCCCTTGGTAGCCCTGTTGAATGGGAGCTTGTGGGTTTTGTTTCTGAAGCCTTTCTGAGATTCTGCAAAGGCTGGGCGCTCAGGTTCAGGGTCGATCGATTGGGTCTTGTGTCTTGTGCAGCCTAGGAATCAGGGTGGGGAACCCTAAGCCCTACTTGGAGGTTCATGGGTAATTATAAGTCCCCTAATATGGGTTATAAGTACAGTTGCCCTACTTATAACTCTACTTATAACTACCCATGAACCTCCAAGGAGACCCTAAACCCTATACCTTCATAGAAGCCCTATAGATCCCTTTAAAGGGACCCTTAAAGGAACCCCTTATAACTGCCCATGAACCTCCAAGTACCCCAACATAGAGCCCGCCAAGTCCCCTGATCCTTCAAGTACAGGATCCCTACTTAAAGGGGCTTTGCGGGAGTCTTTAGTATAATGGGCCCCAAACCCTATTCTAATTATTAAGGCCCCCAGACTACGGTACCCCAAAACCCTACTCTAATTATTAAGGCCCTTGTATTAGGCAGCAGGAAGCCCTCAGCTCTGGACCAGGCAGCTACGACTTTGTATACCTTCCCTTCGATTTCCGTCGCGATGCGTGCTTCGGCAGTTTGGGGTTTAGGGTTGAGGGTTTAGCGTTTAGGGTTTTTCTTCCCGGTTTTGTGGCCCTAGACCCCAGACCCTCACTGAGCGCGTCATGATTCTGGGAAGGAAGCACACTGTATAAATCCCCTTATAATGAAGGCCAATAAGTGGGGATATCTCTATCACATGCTTATGCTTATGTGCTTTTTGGGCCCTTAAAACCCTAGTAGTAGAGTAGGTAACCTTTAGCCTTTTTTGGGTAGTATAGTCCCTATATAACCAAAAAGCTTAACCTTTAGTTCTCCATGATACCCGACAAGTAGGAAATTGCACCCAATCGTTCAAGACGAAGAGACGATGCCACTCGCAATGCTTTTTGCTTTACCTTCCGAATGCTGCAAAACTCATAAATCCGACACCCGGGTAGTAGGGGAGACGAGGGTGTCAGGGAAGGAAGGGGATACAGTGCCGAATTTTCCGGCATTTTTCGATTTGTTGCGGTGGTTGCTGCTACGATGGGGTTTGGGTTTATGTCTTTCTTTGGGGATGCTTGCGATGACGATGATCATGTTCCTTCCTTGTTGTAACTACTGCTCTGCCTCCGACCACCCATCGCACTGATGCTCATCCGCTACACCGAGCATACTTAGAGGTTCATGGTACTTAGTAACATGGGTTATAAATAAGGTAACTGTACTTATAATTGGTTATATCCCCAGTTAAGGTACCTATAACTGTACTTACTAAGTCCCATGAACCTTCAAGTAGGCATGGTGCCAATGAGAATCAGGATGAAACTGTCCACGCTTAGGGCCGTCCAGGGTGCATGTAGGGTTTGAAGGTTTAGGGCTTGATTCTTTTGTCTTAGTTACAGCTTTGTATATGCACTGCCGAGCACGCTGCCAGAACCGCCAAACCCTGAAACCGAGCCTCTCAATCCAAATACTTACCTTTGGTTAGTAGGGAATGGAGGAATGGGGTACAATTATAACTAGTATGACTACCATTCTTCCACTCCCTATTAACCAAAGGTCAGAACACGCATTCTTCAGTTCTGCACCGTAATCCCGAAACCCAAAGCTCGACACCAGAAACCCAAATCAAAGGATCTACTTCACAAGCATGGCAGACTAGTTCCCAGTGTTTCTATATGCGTGTGAATGTGGGTGTTGATTTCAGGGTCATTCTCCGCCGATGACATCCTTAGCTACCTGGTTACCTTGTGCCCTGAATCCGCAAATCCGAGTTCTTAAATTCCCGATCCCTTACCCTTACCCATGCGCCCAATCCGCCAAAGCCTTAAACCAAGTGCTCAATATCCCAAATAAGGACAAGTGGTTATATAGTCATATAGACCCTAAGCCCTACACCCTAAACCCTGAATGCTACGATCCCAGCGGTGGAGCCCGGAGTCTTGCAGCCTAGTGCTCAGGAACCTCGGTTATGCCTTCGTGAACATGGTAGATGCGGAGGCCGGTCTCTCAAAACCCGCAGGGTTTGAGTGAGGGTTCAGGGTTTTGCCCTAAGAATCAAAGTCCGAAGAAGTAGCAGGTATAGCTATCAAGGATGATGTATTAGGGGTTTAGAGTCTAGAGAAAGTTGGAACATGGATTAGGACGGAGTAAAGTTGATGCGGGAACCACCAGATCTGATTCAAAGACACCTACTTTTCGACCCTGAGAAAATTACTTTGTCATAGTTGGGTAGCATTTTACAGTTTTATGGGTACTTAGACCCAACAAAGAATAAACAAATACATCTTTCATCCTATCCCGGCCATGATTTAGATGACGACCCATGTTTAGGCTCACGCGCCTTAATGACCATGGGGTCTTGGCAGGTTTTGCGGGTTTAAGGCTTCTGGTTTGGGGTGGGGTGTGGGGCGGGGGTGGGGGTGTGGGGGGGTGTGGGGGGTGTGGGGTAATGACGTCCACTTCGCCACCATCCCCCGTGAGCACCATCAATATGCAGGCCATCATCATCATCGTGCTTTGGCACAAACTGGTGAGAACAGTACTTTCACATCATCAACAGTTGCATCTTCGTCGTCATCATGAGCTTTTCCTTTGTGTGCCGTGTCAATACTCCAAAGCAGCTGTCAGCAGCCCCCAAATGGACAGGACACCATAGAAGGTTTTTAAGAAAAAAGGCCGGCTGCATAATTCGCATTCGCGAGGTTTTGAATCTCCCATTGGGGCTGGTGCTTTCGTGCTTCGACACACAAAGCCGTAGTAAGCACGGTACTTTCTAAGCATCCAAAGCAAACCTTTTCGTCAAAGAAGTGCACACAACCCCACGTTTAATTACTGCGTTTTTGCAAATCGTCCGCACCCATGGACCGTGCCAAAACCCCATGGGTGATTGAGGCACGCGCTACCGTGTTTAGGGCCCCTGGCTAGAGGCAGGGATGTCTAGATTTAGGTGCTCTTGTCAGGACTTCGGGCTTTAGGCGTACAGTTCAGCGCTTACAGTAGAGCTCGGGATTTGAAATTTCTGTATCTGCTGTTCAGGTGACCCGTCGGGTCAACCAGGGTCGTTGTAGTCACAGGTTTGCCACCCTTGACAGCCCAAAGCCCTAAGCACTAGGCCCAATACAGACTCCTAATATCCCCTACAGCAACAAAGTATGGTCCCTGAGCCCCTTCAGTCGTGAAATCGAGAATCTTTGTCATAGTCAAGAAATCCGAAACCATCATCAACCTTACACAAGTCCAAGACCCGAAGTTCTCACTTCCCACTTAGGCTGCTGACGCTCTCTGGAAGGGGCTGGAGGGCTTCACGGCTTGGGCGCTGACGTCGCACAAAGTGGCTTTGACATCTGTATAGACAACCCTAAGCCTGAAGCCCTGAAACTCTGTTTAAAACCCAAAACCCTAAAGCCCTAAACTCCTAAATCCTAAAGCCCTCCACCGTAAACCCCTAAGCCCTCAAACCCAAAATCTTCGGAGTGTCTGGGGTGCGGAGATTTTCCCTAAACCCTAAACCCTAAACCCCTAAGCCCTGAACCCTAAACCCCTAAACCCCTAAATCCTAAATTGTTGAGAGGAAGGCGACCCCTCAATCCTGAAGGCTTGAACGCTACAGGATCCTGAAGGGAGGGACCCAAAAAGGACAGACAGCATACGAGTTTTAGAGGGATATTAGGGTTTAGGCTTTAGGGTTTAGGGAGAGGGATATTAGGGTTTAAGGTTTAGGGATATCCCTACCTTGTTGGGCTTCATTATTAGGTTTTTTAGAGAATATCCCAATCCTATAGGGATATCCCGACCTTGTTGGGCTTCATTACTAGGTTTTTTTAGAGAATATCCCAATCCTATAGGGATATCCCGACCTTATGGGCTTCATTATTAGGATTTGTTTAGAGAATATCCCAATCCTACAGGGATATCCCGAGCTTCTTGGGCTTCATTATCAGGGTTTTCTTTACAGAATATCCGCATCCTGGAAGATCCTGAAAAGGGGAAGCCCGCAAGTTGGAAACCCCAATAGCCTCAACCGTTAAGACTACCTTAACCCCACGTAACCTACCTTTTTAAGGATGTATATAAAGAAATCTTAGTAGGGAACCCTAAAAAGGTAGGTTCCTGAGGGTGCAGGTAGTGTATAGGGATTCCCAACACTATTTCTCCTTAATCCGGTTTCCAGCTTGTTGGGGTGACTATACTAGGGGATGGGGGGAATAGGTTTTGGGGACCGAAAAAGGGGAGGGGAGGGTGGTTCAAGGGGGCCGGGTGCCAGGGATCCTTAGGGAAGCTTAACAAGAACCTCGGCGAGCACCAGAGAACTCGATACTACTGGATTGGTGTAGGTTTAATACCCTATTGTAGATATAGTAGTACACCGTATACCCTATTGTAGGTATTGTATAGTGTACCCCCAAAACCCTATCCTAATGACTATATAAACTACCAGAACAGACTTTTGTAGGTTCTAAGTCATCAGCCCTAGTGTGGAATTTACAGGGGCCCTATCAAAAAAGTAGGTTCGGGTAGGTTGAAGTGCATCTAAGCGGGCCAGTAACCCCCAAACCCTTGAATCCCCGAGCCCTGAACCCTGACCCTCAATTTCTAAACCCCTACAGCCACTAACCCCTTCCACCCTAAACCCTAAAGCCCTAAAGCTTTCAACTACAGAAAATCACTAGCGGTCCAGAGCCCTCGCACTTGGAAGGTGTGCAGCGTGACCTGGAGTGGCCCTCTCCAGGGGCAATCTGCGCATATCGAGCGCTACAGGAGCCCTAAACCCGACCTGGACCCCAAGTAACCTACCTTTTCAGGGCTCCTTATTCTGGCTTCCTTGTATAACTCCTTAAGAAGGTAGGTAGGGTCTTTGGGGGTCAAGGTAAACCCTAAGTCCTAAGCCGTTCAACCCTAAATCCTAAGCCTTAAAACCGTAGACCCAAAATCCTAAATCTTTAAAACCCGGAGCCCTAAGCTGACTTAAGGGTCCGATAAAGGCTTCTGTTGGGGTTCTAGAAGGAGGGTTTTATGGTTATGTGGCTTTGGGTTAAGGGCAAGGGTTCCTTAGGGGTTCTATATGAGTAGAAGGGTTACTTGTCAATAGGGTTTGGGAAAAAGGTTTGCAGCTGAGCTGGGTCCTAGCTCTTTAGATCTTGCCATACATAACAGGTAGCATTTCTTGGGGAATTCAGGGCAAGGTTTAACATTCTTCTCCGAGAGGAAGGGGCGGCGAAGTGGGGGGGTTTGCGCGGAGGGGGAAAGTGTGCGGGGATCCTCTTACCGTAAACCCTTAAGTTGAAGCCCTACAGAACTTCTCTAGCCATTGTGCAACCCCAAAAAAGCTCTGAAGCTCTCCTCATGAAATCTCCACACCCAGAAGTGTGCAGGAATAGCCCAGTCATGCACAGCAGCGTACCTGACCAGTGCCTTGGAGATGTGTTTTTTCCAGAGACTCCTAGTATCGCTTAATTAAGGAATATACCTCAAACTATAGTAGGGATCCCTAATATGATTTAAGGTGTATTCCTTAATATCGGAGTCTCTGGTTTCGGGTGCAGTTAAGAGTGCAGACAAGCACAGAAGCACGAACTGGTGAAATCTACAGTCTTTTCGGGCCCTACAAAAACCATAAATAGTTTCAGTTAATCCGTTACATATATATGTATATATACACATATATATGTATATATGTATATATATGTATATATATATGTATATATATATATATATATATGTGTATATATATATATAAATATAAATATAAATATATATATATATATATATATATATATATATATAATATACACATACGCATACGCATACGCATACACCTACCCTCATTTTCATATTCAGCTGCTCTTTGGTGCTCTTTGGGGTTCCTATTCGAGGGTTTTAGGATTTGACCTCGGGTCGGTTCTTTCGGGTTTGGAGTTTGGCTTCCCTGTGACATCGCGCTGTCCTAAACCCGAATTAGAGATCCTAACCCCTAACCCCTAAACCCCAAAACCCTTAACCCTAAACCCAAATCCTGAATTGCCAGAGCAGGGGCTTTGGGCTTGTGTTGTAGTATAGCTATGTTCAGGAACCTTGAGCAATCAGATTGGTAGCTATGCAGGCTTCTGTATAATATGTCACATGCCCCGGTTTGGTTTGGGTTTTAGGGTCTAAGCCTGCGGATCTCTAAACCCTGCAAACTGAATCCTGGACATCTTTTTGACGCCCTCAAGAAAAGGAGCAAGACACCAAAGCCTTAAACCACGAACTCCCCCAAAACCAAAGACCCTAAGAAAGAAGCCTGAATCATTGATTGTACCAGTCCTCAGGGTTGACATAGCATGATATGCCACAAAACCCCACTCTAATCTTTACGGCCCCTATATTATCTCCCCCCTTCCCCCGTTCTAAAAAACCCAAGACCCCTCCCCCCCTTCCACGACCCAAAGCTTTGCGCCGAATTGGCCTTCGGGTTTGGGGCCTTTTACTACAATCATCACAAGGAGCCACCCAAAATAGTACAGGTAATTGTTACTGTAAGGGGCCCTGCGGTAAGGGTTTAGGAGCTGTGGTTCAGGGAGATTGGGGGATCGGGGCACTGGTGCGGTCGAGTCGGGGTCTGAGGTTTAGCGCGTCAAGGTTGGTGTTTTCGGTCTTGGGGCGTCCTGAACAACACACACCCCCACGTGTTGTCAAGCCTTCATCTTTCTGCCGGGACTCAGGTACAAGCCCGTAGTCCTTGAGGGCGGCGTCCGCAAGCCATTTCCGAAGGCGACGAAGAAGATCAAGATGCCAACGATGGTGTCGTTTTAAGCAGGCAGGTGCCTGGGTCCAACGGCCGTTACCAGCCATTGAAGCCCCTCCCAAACCCCAAACCCTAAACCCCAAACCCCAAACCCTAAACCCTAAACCCTAAACCTCAAATAGCCCTAAGCTGCCAATCCTCAACCCTCAAACCTCGGAGCCTTAACTTTCAGTCCTAGGGCAGCCCAATAGTTCAAGCAACCCTGCCCGAAACCCGAAAGTCCCGAATGGTGTCAGAAACCCTAAAGCCCAAAACCCCAAACTTGAAGCCGCAACAGGAGAAGTACATGCTTAAAGCCTAGCAGAAGCCTCGAAGCCGTAGAAGCTAAGCACTGTAAAGACGGCATTACCCAGGTTCCGAATCTGTGCCCACGAATTCGTTTGAAGCGAAAAGGCTGTCCTGTTGCTGAGGTGCCAGATCGGTTTAGGGTTTAGAGATTTCTTAGGAAGCTCTTAACTCCGAAGCCCTAAACCCTTAAACCCTAAACCCTAAAACCCTAAACCCTAAGCCCTTAAACCCTAAACCCCTTAACCTCGAAACTTGTAGCTTCTTCTAGGCCTCCCAGTGGGCCCTTTTTCCCTTTTTGTAGTCCTAGGTTGCTTCTAAAGTTACCCAGGACCAAAAAGGGAGCCCTTTTTATTCCTAGGTTACTGGGCATCCTAGTCTTTATCTAAGTAAAAGGCTCCTTCTCTGAAGATCTCGCGATGATATGGGGGCAACAAGCAGTCTTGCTACCAATTTCTCAAACCTCGGGTACCTTAGGGTTCCTCTAAAGGCTTACTATAAAGGGTACTATAAGGGTTCTTTTGAAGGGCTCTACTCTATAAACCCTTAAGGATTCCGAAGACTAGGGGGTACCTTACTTTGGGGTCCTTGTAAAAGGATCATACTATATCAGGGTACTAGATGAGGGTTCCCGATGTCCGGAAGCTCGCGTATCGCTACCAACTACTCAAACCTCTCTAACCTGAAGGTTTAGGACGCAAGTGGATCCAGAAAGGAGAACGGCTTGGAGAGGTGAACTCATGGCAGAACATACACCCAAATTGACTTGAATCCTATTTTTAAACCCAAAACCCTAAACAGCACCCGAACACATTTTCCTAGGGTTCCTAAACCCTGTTCTGATACCCTAAACGCCTTGTCCCCTTGTTGAGTCAGTTTCTCCGGGGTTCATGCGCGCCTCAGTGACGGTCCAGGATGCAGGCCTGCCTGAGGGGCGAATGCTGCCATCACCAGCCTTTTCCTTCCGCTGGTCCTTGAAGCCCAGACCCTTATATAGTACCCTGAAGTCCCATGCCCCCAAATTTCTTCGACCCCAGGTACTGCTGGAATTCCGGATCCCTTCTCACATTCGGGTCTGAACATTCAGCAATAACATCTTGTTTCAGTCCGTACATATCCATACTGTGGTATACCCAGAACACTCTAGTCCGATTATGACGGCCGCTTTTATTATACCCTAAAAACTACCAGCAGCCCCTAAGCAAACCGCCCACCACCCATCTTCTTCTGTGAGTAGGCGGACGTCATCGAGCGCCAACGAGACCATGTGGAGGGGTCGCCAAGCTTGGTCCCGTGTTGTTTATTGTATTCCCGTAAAGTTTTTTTTTGTGATGGGCCGCTGTTCCGAAGTCTGTGTGCGGTCACCGAAAAATTGTTGCCAAAATGCCCCTGGCCCTGCTCCCTGCTGGAGCTCTGGCCCTTCCCGGGCTTGCCCGGCTGCTACGATTCAGGCCAATGTTCGTGAACTCCTAGTGGCGAAAAAACCTGTCCCAGTCCTTCGTCAAAAATTCGGCACCACATTCTTGCACGAGATCACAAACTACGTAACAGATTCCAGCCGCCCAAGTTTTTTTTGTGAACAGATGGGTTTCGATGAGACGGCCCTTCGGCGAAGAACAACCCCTTCGCAAAGCTTCCCTTAGCGTCCTTGACCTTTCTGGTCTGAAACTCATGCGGCAGGCGCCCCGCAAGAGGGCTAGCTGGCAAATTCCAGGCACCCACGTTTCATGCATGAACCGCCATGTTTCGATAAAAACGCCCTTCGCGCAAGAACGTCCCCTTTGGCAACGTTCACTGTAACGACTTTAACCTTTTCGCACACATCTGACGGCTGCATCCAGTAATCCTCCAAAAAGCATCCACTGTTGATGTTAACCGAGATTCCCCATGCTCATGTGCTTTAATTGTACCATTTGGCTGTTGTCTCGGCTTGGCTTTAGTTGGCTCTGGTTTGGCGCATGGGTGGGCTTGGGGCTGGCATGTCTATACAGTACTGCGCTCTAGCACCACACGTTGGTTAGGGCACCGAAGGCTCCCAGTCAGACTCTTCGCACGTTTTTGTTTTGTCTTGGTTGCTGCTGTATCTCAGATTTTGTTTTGGGTTAAGGGGGTCTAGGGTTTAGGGGTCTGGGTTGGCGGTACCTTAGAGCTCCTTTGGGCAATGGGGTTTAGGGTTTAGGGATTTTCCGGGTCCCGGGATGATCCTAGGGTAGAGCTCTTTCAGAGGTTGAGGGGCTTAGAGGATCTGTTAAGTAAGTGGATTCAGGGGTTAGTGTCTTCGGATTCCGTGCTTAGCAACTCGAGCGTCAGGGCATAAGGGCTCCATGAAATTCGTGGCGCATCCGCCCATTCTGGGCAGTGGGTTTGCAGCTGATGCATGACTTTTTCTTCAATCCTGACTCCCAAAACCTTAATCCCCAAACCTTCCGCCTAAAACCGTATTCCCTCAACCCCACGCCTAAGCCATAAGCCCCACGGCTTAATCCCTAAACCCTACGGTTTGATTCCCTAAAGTCTTACTCCTACGCCTGCCAAACCCCACCCCCCCCCCGCCTCGCGAACCCTAAGAAAACCCTAAGCCCAGCCATGTTTAATCCGACACCCGGATGGAGCCGAACTGCTGAAACTGCTTCTGCGGCATCCAATGCAACTGTAGAGTTTTAAGGTTAGGGTTATCCGGTTGTAGGCTCTCAGGGTTAGGGTTTTAGGGCCTTCGGGTTTTAGGGTTTAGGGCTTCTTCAGGGTTTTGGGGTTCAGGGGCTGATGCGTTTTAGGGTGAGTTCATTAGAGCTATTTCCCGGCGTCGATCCTGTTAGTTCTCCGAGGGTAAAGGGAGGGACCCTTAATAAGGACCCCTAGGTATATGCCCTTAATATAGCTATTATATAGCCCATTATATAGCCCATTATAGGGTGGGGGTCCCCATTGAGGGTCCCTCCTTTTCCCCCTTGAAGTTAAGATCCGTTGCAGGCCTTGTAGAGCAGCCTCAAGCGCCACAGAACCCTGGCGCCCTAAATTCCAGGATCTTACGGTTGATGATAGAAATCCTGCATGACCCGTAGTAAGGAATATACCATAATTCCCATAGTTTAGGGTCCTTAAGGTAATGCAGGATTTATACCATCAACCGCTATCACCCTGCTTCAAACACCGTACCCTAGACCCTAAACTCCAACCGTTTAACCCAACCCCAACAAGCTCTTGCCGTGCATTCTTCGGCTTCGGGTTAGGCTTCAGGGTTCAGGGTTTAAGGAATGCCCCCCGCATCCAAACCTCATTGCCATCATTTGGTCTCCCGTGCCGAGCTGAGCCCTAACCCCTGTAGTTCCCCTGATAGTGAGGGACCCAAAAAGCACGTAAGCATAAGCATTTTATGGGGATATCCCTACCTTATTGGGCTTCATTATAAGGGGGTTTATATGGGATATCCCTATCCTTTTGCTTATGTGCTTTTTTGGGGCCCTAGATAGAACCCTTCCTGCAAGGGATCCCTGAAAGAACCCTGGAAGGAACCCCTACAAGGGCCTAGAAAGTTGTCCAGGGGACTCTTCTGCGAACCCTTACAGGAACGCTGAAAGACACTCTTCAAGGGACCCGTGAAGGAATTCTAAAGCGGTCCCCTCTAAGAGCACCTTCAGAAGGGCTCAAAGGCCTTAAGAAGCGTAATTAGAACAAGGTGTTTGTAGATGGTTCTTGCATCGTTTCTCATGTCATAATGCAGGGATTTCAGAGGTTTGTCTATCATGGTTTCGTAGGGTTTTGTAGAGCATATTTCAGGGGCTTAGTCCAAAGCCAGCGACCCCGGAACTTACAGACCCTCAGACCCTAGACTAAAAACAAGCACTGAACCCCCAAACTCCTGAACTTCGAAACTCTCAAAGGAACCCTTACAGAATCCAAAAAGGGAACTCTTGAACCCAATCATCTGGTGACCCAAAACGAGCGTGCCCGAAGCAGTTTCCTGGGACCGCCGGGGGTCGCCTCAGCCATGGGATTCCTTACCCGGCGCTTTGTTGTTTGGTGTTGGAATGGATCTAGGGTCTTGGGTGTAGGATTTAGGATTTTCGGGCTCAGAGTTAAGGTATTCTAGGGTGTAGGTTGACACCGAAGGCGCAACCAGGGCACAGTGTTCCGCAAAGTTCGACTGGAGGTTGGGAGTTTGTGGCGCGGGGGATTCAGGGTGGAGGGGTTTAGGGTTCAGGGCTCAGGGCTTGGGTTAAAGGCATTCCGGTTTCGATTCTTCTAGCGTCCATGGTGCTCTCGGTTCCTCAAAGGTTTATGGTATCATATGCACCAGAGAGCCTGTTGAACTTACTCAGGTCCCCGTTCTCAAGAAGGAAACCCAGGCTGTTGTTTTGTGGTATAATAAACCCTAAACCCTAAACCCTAAACCCTAATATACCCCAAAAGCCTATTGAATTTAGTCGTACTCAGGCCCCTTATCAAGAAGGAGACAGAGGCTCCTTAAGATGTTTATGGTAGAAGATACCCCCAAAAGCCTATAGAGTATAGAGATTATGAAGGTCCCCGTTGTCAAAAAGGAAACCCTCAAAGATTTCTGGTATATTATACACCCAGTGCCTATTCAAACTACTAGAACGTCCCTTGTCGAGAAGGAAATCCAGGCTGTTAGGACACACCCTCAAACCCTAAACCCTGAACCCCAAATCCTGAACCCTATAAACCCTGAACCCTAAACCCTAAACCCTAAACCCTGAACCCTAGAAGGCCTTATCCTTGAAGACTGGATCTGCGAGGGTAACAAGGAGTTAAAAAAATAAGACCTAAAAGGAACCCCCAGAAAGTTGGAGTATGGGTTCATGGTAGGATACCCTATAATTTACCATAGAAGGGTTAGGATAATCATATTCCAACTTTCTGGCTTTTACCTTGAAAAAAGGAAGCTCAGGCTGTGAGGACTGGTCCCGGGGGGCCTTCTTTCATGACGGCCCCTGCCTTGAAACACTCGCGCCTATGGGCACTTGGCCTCTTCGTGGGAGTGGTGGGGGACAAAACAAAGCCGAAACCCTAAACCTTGCCTGTACCCGGAAAGACCTACCTTTTTAGGGTTCCTTATTATGGTTTCTAGATATAGTTCCTTAAAAAGGTAGGTCCTTTCGGCTACAGGTGGGTACTGCCCCCATACAGTAACAGTCTATAATTAATGGGGCTACTATTAAGGTCCTAAGATATCCTTATTATGAACATTATCCAACTGTTACTGAGTGGGGGGCAGTACCCAACCTAAACCCCTCTAGGTCCCTTTGAAGGAACCTTAAACCCCAAACCTGATATAGGTCCTCGCTCTCTTTACTTGGGGTTTCTGTTTTAAAGGGCTGTATACAGGGATCCTTCTCAGGGCTATATTAGGCAGTATTAGGAACAGATAGAGAGACCACTGGCCTGTTTAACTTAAGCCCTAAAACCACAAGTTAGGGACTAAAAAAGCACATAAGCATACGCATTTTATGGGGATGTCCCGACCTTATTGGGCTTCTTAATCAGGGGGTTTATATGGGATATCCCTATCCTGTTTTTTGCGTGTGTGCTTTCTCCGGGCCCTACCAAGACCCTTGAGCCCCCACAATTAAGGCATCTCGAGGTTTCGGTGTCTCAAGTCGCCAGTGGTTTAAGGCACCCGGCAGCTTCGCGTGCTGATCCCCCTCGGCTACAAGCACAGCTCCGTCTAGGATCGTTAAGGGGTCCTAGAAGGGAACTATAAGGGTTCTATAAAGGGGTTTAGGGTTTAGGGCTTTTGGGGTTTGAGGGTTTAGGGGGTGAGAGGGTTTAGGGTTGAGGGTTTAGGATTGAGGAGTTAGGGTTTAGGATCTACTGTGAGCCACAAGGGTTTAGGGTTCATGATTTTTCAGAACTGAGGATGTTATATGTTGTCTTAATGCGTGGATTTCGCGTTTTGTCTACAGTTGTTTAAGTCTTTCCGTTCGGCGTTCGGGCATTGGGGGGAGGTCAGGTGCGTAAGGGTTTTTCACTTTCGAGATTAGACGCTAAAGCCTAAACCCCCTAAACCCCGTAAACCTTAAACCGTAAACCCCCAAAGCCCTGAATCCTAAACCCTAAACGCGAAACTTTCGGAAAGCTCTGAACCCTACACCCCAAACCCGAAACTTTCAGAAAACTCCTGAATCCTAAGCCCTAGACCCGAAACTTTCAGAAAACCCTGAATCCTAGACCGTAAACCCGGTCAGAGCTCTTGGGGAAGAAGCGGCTCACGAAGGGCTCTTCGTCTTGATGGCTTAATATACCCAGAGAACCCAATACCCCTCAATTAAGGAATATACCTTACCTCGACCCTAGGAACCTAGCTTTTTAGGGCTCCTTAATATGATTTCTTTAAACAAGTCCTTAAAAAAGGTAGGTTCCTTGGGGTTAAGGTAAATTATATAGAGGCCTTAGTAGTATGATTTACGGTATATTCCTTAATTAAGGGATCCCTATACATCAGTCTTAAGGGTTGAAGCTATGGGGTTTCCAACTTGCAGGCTTCCTTTTTATCAGGATCTTCCAGGAGGGTGATATTCCGTAAAAAACACCCTTATAATGAAGCCCAATAAGGTCGGGATATCCCTATAGGATTGGGATATTAGGATTGGGATATTCCGAAGTTGAGGGGAATTTGGGATCTCCGGCTTGATTGCTTGATATAGAGGGGTCGGGGCTTAGGGTTTAGGGTTTAAGGGGATAGGGTTTAGGGTTTAAGGGGATATGGTTTAGGGTTTAAGGGGAAAGGGTTCAGGGTTTAGGGTTTAAGGGGATATGGTTTAGGGTTTAAGGGGAAAGGGTTTAGGGTTTAGGGTTTAAGGGGATATGGGTCGGAATAATTTCTCACTGTATTCCCTTACGGCAACTATAGCACAACTTAATAACCCACCCTCCCAAAACAAGCTTATTCTAACCTCTAAGTTTGTAAGGACCCTACGTGAGTGCTCGCGCTTGTGGGCTTGGCTTTGAAGGTTTGGCTGTTTGGCTCCTCCGTGTGACAATCATTGTGTGGGTTTTGCTAGGGATTGTTAATGGTGTAGGGTGTAGGGTGAAGTGCAAGCGCTTTTTTTGCAAATGCTGGGCAGAGACCAGTCGTATCCATGCCAGTCGAGCGACTTTCGCATTCGTCAAGACCACCCTCAACTCTAAACCCTAAGCATCCCTCGTTCCTGCACCATCGGTGTTATTTCTTGGGCTATGGCACATGGGTAGTTCTCGAAACTAGAACCCCCCTTTTAGACCCAAAATAGTACAGCACCCTACTTAAAGAAAGGACCAACGGAACCCCAATTTCGAGAATTACCCACATATAGATGCCCGGGACCCCATCCCATAGCGAAAGCCTGGTTCCATGATGTATTTCATGATTTAGTATATTATAGTATTTGCTCTATTTGTATGTGTGTGTTTATCTTTACATATATATATATGTACACATAGATACTGTATCATGTATTATAAGCTCATGCCAGCCCATTTTGCCGAGCCGAAAGGGAGGTTGGCCGAGGCATGCTGGGCGCCACAGTTCCTAGTTTTGTGTTCCTCTGCACCCTATGTGCTGCCTGTCGTGGCGAAGCGGTCTTCATATAACATACCATCACCCTGCCTCGAACTCCAAGCAGTACACTCCTGGAGCTTACACCCTTATAGATAGATCCCTTTAAAGGAACCCTAAAATCCTATAGATCCCTTGTAGGAACCCTTATAGATCCCTTTAAAGGAACCCGCACGATGGGTCCGCAAAGGTGTGCAGGAACCTACAGGCGGTCTCATGCTGTCCAGCAGCTGAGGATTCAGGGAGCCACGAGGTGCAGCTGACTTGCATAGTGACACAGGCGCGTCCCAAAGTTTCGCGGGCCCTTTGTTAGGGGTTCACAGAATATGGCTCCTCTGGTTGAAGCAGTTTAGGTTCCAAAACGGGCGTCCCAACCATACAACATACATTGCTTCGGTGTTGCTTCGTTTTGAAGAAAGCCCACCGGACCAGTATTACGACTCAACTCAAAACTACAGTAAACAAACAACCCTGCATTTGTGTGCAGCCTGCTCCCTACATCGGGCTGAGGGTTAGGAGCCCCAAACTCTCATCGCTGAACCCAGCGCTTAAAGGGATCTATGAGGGCTACTGTAAGGGATCTATCAGGGTACTATGATATCGGGGCCATACTAGGCCGCCCAGTGGGCCATTTTTTTCCCTTCTTGCAGTCCTAGGTTGCTGATACAGTTACACAAGACCAAAAAGGGAGCCATTTTTGTTCCTAGGTTACCGGGCATCCTAGCATAGGATTCAGCGTAGGCTTGCAGTCGCACGTGCCCTGAATCTGCACCGCTACCTTTTTCGCGGCGCTGTGCTTACAGTCCTCAGGGCATGGGCCTCCGGGGACCGGGAGGTTTGACATTAAAGGGTTCCTGAACGGGCTCTATAGGGATCTATAAAGGATCCTTAAAGGGTTCTATTCTAGAGGGGTTTAGGGTCTACTGGCTTCCTGGAAGTTTGACAACGAATATAGGAACCTGATTAAGACAGCCTGGGTCCTTATTAGGGTTCCTTAAACGAACCCTACTATTTTTGGGTTATAGTTGGAGGGTTGGTCTAGGGTTCAGGGTTCCCTGGACGCAAGGTTATAAGGGCAATGAGGGTGTTGAGTGTCAAAGGGGTTGTGGTCCGTACTGTGCCCAAACTTTTCTGCACTGATTGTTTCTACGAAGTCTTGAACCAGATTCGTAGTCTAGCCAAGCCCCAGCACCTGGAGCTGCAAGAAGCGAGAGAGCCTCAAGTGAGTGAGCTTCAACTTCAGCCGCGTTCATGCAACTAAACACTAAGCCCATACCACAAGTGATGCGTGGAAGTTAGAGCGTGAGGCTTACAGACGGTTTACTCTCTGTGAGCCAGAAGTTTTGGGTATGTGATAATCCCAGAGACAGAGGCAGTGTTGTGAGAGTTGCAGCAGCTTTGGCCTCGTTGGTTTAAGGGTCCAAGGGCTCAAGCAGCTAGAAAATGCCTTCAGGCTCTACGAAGCTTTAATGACTTGAGTGCTGAGGTTCAGCAGCAATTCTCCTCCCAGTTTTCCTCTCCCTAAACCCTAAACCCCTTTTGGCTCGTGCAATGTGCTCTCCAAAGACCCAACAGACGAAACTCCTCAAGCCAAAGTCGGGAGTCCGAAAAACTCCTCAACAGATCCTGAGGTCCTAAGCCTTATCCCCTAAGCAAACCTTCGGTTTCGGGTTGAGGGATCGCGAAGCCGGATTTTGGCTTCAGGCTTTAGGGTTCTGCATCACCCGCAAGCAGTAGACCTAGCACTTAACCCGGCAACGAGGCACAGGCCTTCCAAGGAGACGCCGCACAGTCATAGCCAAGCCTGGCACCAGCCAACAGCGTGGCCAGCAAGGACTTAGCAAGGCCGTGCAGCTGCACAACAGGCAGCTGGCGGCAAGAGCCCCCGTAACCCCGGATCCTTTTCCAAAAGGCAGCTACATCAAACCAGGCACAGAGGTGCCAGCTAATTTCGAGTTGCTAGTTGTGATGGCGTTCGTCAATACTGATGCCACCGGCAACAGTATCACCGCTATCACGACGACCACAAGCATGACCATTTCCGCGCCAATGACTGTTGTCGTCATCATCGTCAGCATCATCACCATCATCACCACCATCGTCTTCGCCTTCATCTTCCTCTTCGTCTTCCTCTTCCTCTGCGTCTTCCCCTCTTCCTCTTCATCTTCATCATCACCATCACCATCATCACCATCAACATCATCTCAATCGCCATCGTCGTCGCCTACATCATCACAGTCATCGCCATCTTGATCGCTACTATCAACACGGACGCCAGTAAATCCATCATGGCAACTGTAGCAGTACTATGCCACAAATATCAGTCTTTATCGTTGTCGTTGTTGTTGTGGGCAGTGGCTGTTGCTACTGTTGCTGCTACTGCTGTCGTTGATGATGTCGTTTTTGTTGTTGTCATCGTCGTCGTCGCTGTAGTAGCAATGAACTGTAGAACCAGGCGACTTCGGGGGTTTAGCAGCAGTCGTCGTGGTAGTCGAAGTCGTAGTCGCAGCAGTCACAGTCGTAGGCATAATCGTAGTCGTTGTGGTTCTCGTGTCGTCGTCGAAATCGTAGAGTAGTGGCAGTAGACGTAGCAGAAGTAGCAGAAGTCGTCGTAGTAGTAGTGGTAGTAGTAGTAGTAGTAGTAGTAGTAGTAGTGGTAGTAGTGGTAGTAGTGGTAGTAGTGGTAGTAGTAGTAGTAGTACTAGTAGTGGTAGTAGTAGTAGTACTACTACTACTACTACTACTACTACTACTACTACTACTACTACTACTACTACTACTAGTATTAGTAGCAGTAGCAGTAGCAGTCGCAGTAGCAGTAGGAGTAGTAGTAGAAGTTGTAGTAGTGGTAGCAGTCGTCCTAGTCGTAGTCGTAGTCGTTGTGGTCGAAGTCATAGTCCTAGTCGTAGTAGTAGTAGTAGTAGTAGTAGTAGTAGTAGTAGTAGTAGTAGTAGTAGTAGTCGTGGTAGTAGTAGTAGTAGTAGTAGTAGTAGTAGTAGTAGTAGCAGTAGCAGTAGTAGTAGTAGTAGTAGTAGCAGTAGTAGTAGTAGTAGTAGTAGTAGTAGTAGTTGTAGTCGTAGTCGTAGTAGCAGCAGGAGCACTAGCAGTAGCAGTATCAGTAGCAGCAGCAGCAGCAGTAGCAGTAGCAGTGGCAGTAGCAGTAGCAGTAGCAGTAGCACCAGCAGTAGCAGTAGCTGTAGCTGTAGCTGTAGCATTAGCATTAGCATAAGCATAAGCATTAGCTTTAGCAGTAGCAGTAGCAGTAGCACCAGCAATAGCTGTAGCTGTAGCATTAGCATTAGCGCAGTAGCAGTAGCAGCAGTAGCAGTAGCAGTAGCAGTAGCAGTAGCAGTAGCAGTAGCAGTAGCAGTAGCAGTAGCAGTAGCAGGAGCAGGAGCAGGAGCAGTAGCAGTAGCAGTAGCAGCAGCTGTCGCAGTCGCAGTCGCAGTCGCAGTGGCAGTAGCAGTAGCAGTAGCAGTAGTCGTCGTCGCAGTCGTACAAGCTTTAGCAGCAGCAGCAGCAGCAGCCGGAGTATCAACCAGAGCAGTAGCCGAGCAAGTAAGGTCAGAGAGCAGGATGAGACACGCAAAACAATCCGGCAAGGTTGACGCAGGGAGATCCGAAATGTACTGATTAGTGCCGAAGATGGCTTGCCAGCTGTCTGAAAATCCGTCGGCCCCATGCAGACATTGGACTGGATGCCCTTAACCTTACTACAGGGGCCTTAATAATTACCTATGCTGTTTTCGGGGGTTTCCTTTCTTTCACTATGAATAATGGGCCCCCAAACCATATTCTAGGCATTACGCCCCACCCTACACACTCGCCCGAAGCCTTCTCAACTCTCCCCGGTGCTCCGCTTGAAGACCATTTCAGAAGTTGCAGGCAAGCAAGGCACGCAGAAGAGCTCTAATCTTCGAAGCCCAAAGCACCGAAGAAAGCATCACGTAGTAGGAATTCCAGCATCATCTTTATACCCCGTGACTAAACCCTAAACCCAAAACCCTATACGGATTTTCGGGAGTCAGAGGTTCCGATTGTTCAAAAGCAGACTGCAGAAGTCTGGCATTGGTGTTCTTTCAGGCCTACCTTAACCTACCAAACCCTAAATTTTTGTAGGTTCTGTTATAAACCCGAATATGGAATCTATACGGACCCTACAAATCTGTAGGTTTTGGTAGGTCTAGGTATACACTGGTTACTAGAACATTACATACCCCAAAATCCGGTTAAATTGCTGTGGCCCTCGTAATACTTGGAGGGTCGGTGGACTTAGTAACTGGTTATTTTAAGGACGTATAAGTACTATAACCTAATAAGTCTACTTACTAACTACTTACTAAGTCCCTGAACCCTAAACCCTATACTACCCTTATAGAGCCCTTTACAGGAACCCTTAGACTCCCCTTTAAAGGAGCCCTTACTAAGTCCCCCGACCCCCCAAGTAGGGTATCAAGGGCACCGGTCCGAGAATTTAGAAGCCTGGCGGCTCACCCGTAGCAGATGCCTGCCGCAAGAATGCTGGAGACTTCTCAAAGGTTCAGGTGCTCGAAAGGTGAGGGACGGTTTAGGGTTTAGGGTTGATGAGATAAACCCTGCATTACCCATACTAAGGAATATACCATAATACCCATAGTCTAGGGTCATTGAGGTAATGCTAGATTTATATCATCAACCGTAGTATGTGGGATAATGAAGCTACCTGGAAAGCTCTACGCAAAAAGTGCTAGTGTACAGTTTTTTTCGCTTGGGGGCTTTTTTTAGGGGGGCTGAGAAAGACATGATCATGGATCTTGCGGCAATAACATATGGTCTTGAGGGTTCCGATTTTTGCTGCACCCTGAGATGCGGGAGTGTTTCGAGCTTGCAGTGGAGGTTGTAGGGCTTAGGGTTGAGGAGTAGTCCCACTCTTCTAGGCAATCCGTGTTTGAAGTATAGGGTTTGTCTTCTGTTTCCATTAGTTGCGTATTTGAGTGTCTTTTGGTATCCCAGCATACTAGACACACGCCATACATACCTCGTAGGCTTGTAGCATGATCTAAACCCTAAGCCCTAAGCCCTGTTCCTGTATAAAGCCCCTAACCCTAGAAGTTTGTTGCTTCTGGGCCTCAAGATTTAAGAGATTTGGGTACCCGAAACCCAAACTCTCGTAGGTTTGAGGCATTTGGGTTTGAAGGGCCGAGGGATCTAATTTGGGGGCCTTAATAGTTAGAATAGGGTTTTGTGGCCCATTATACTACTATGATAAGAAGGAATCCGCAAAAAAGTATTGGCAATAATAAAGGCCCGCAGTGCAGATTAACCCTACACCCTTAGATGCCTAAATCCCAAGCTCTCTCTCTTTGAGAAGTAGCCATGGGCAAGCTGATGCTGGCACCTCGCAGCAAAGCTCTGGTCTTTAAGCTTTCAAGCCCCTAAACCCTAAACCCCTAAACCTAAACCCTAAGCCCCTAAACCCCTAAACCCTAAACCTAAACCCTAAACCCTACACCCGAAACCCGAATCCGAAACCCAATTAGGTTCCGAGTCCGAAAGCCTATGCGAGTCCCGAATGCTAAGAGCGAAATCCTACATCCTAAACCCTGTATCGAAAAAGCCCTATAAGCTCTGAACCCTAGAGCCTAGAACCATACCTATAGTCTCCATTGTAGGTCCTTTTTTTGGTTTAACCAACTGTATGTTAAGGATCCTAAAAGGAAACCCCAAAAAGGAACTACAAGGGAGCCTATAGGTAACCCCCAAAGAATCCAGTGCTTGTTCAGAGGATGTTCAGAGAACCTGGTACGTCCGCAGGAACGCAAACCACAAAGGCGAGAATCCCTAGAGAGTTCTCGAAAAATTGGGGTCTTTTTTTGGGTACCCTAAATATCTCTAATGTCTTATTACGGACCCAAGAAGGGACCCTGACTTAGGGCCCCGAAATAGAGGACACGAGTCTTGACTGCCAATAGCAGGACCTTTGCTTCCAGCACCGCTGACCTTATTTCTTCTTAAAGCCCTCCGCATCTCGAACCCTGCGGATGGGAACCCTACAGTAGAAGCCCACCAGTTAAGCCCAACAGCCTCAATCCTGAGGAGTAATGTATAAAGAATCCCAGCACTATTTGGCCCTAATCCGGTTTCCAACTTTTGGGGGTTTACTGTGTTAAGGCCCATGTACTAGTTTAGCAGTGGAGTTCTGGAGTTTGAATTCTTGTCGGATCCTGCTGTGCAGGGTCTACGCAAAGTTCCCCCGGTTGTCTGAAACTACCGCATGGCTTCCTCACTCCCTCACCGACAGGGTTTACGGTTTAGGTTGAGGGCGTAGCGTTTTGGGTTTGGGGTTAATGTAGGAACCTGATTATAAGAAATTTGGGCCTATAAGCCCAAAAAGAGTAGGATTCATAGAAGGAACGTTAATAAAGGCCCATGGTGTCTTAATCAGGTTCCTACATTACTGCAGTTAAAGTTTCGGAATGGGGTCGAGTCCTGCTCCATGAACATGACCCCCCACAATCCCTCATAGAACCTTTAGAGTACAAGTATCCCCTTGAAGGAACCCTTTAAAGGAACCCTACAGGTAGTCTTGCCTGCAAGTGTACCAGTTCAGCTTGCGTGGATAGAGACTTGCGCAGAGCAGTGATCCCGAAAAGAAGTCCGCAGCTCCTGCTGTGACTTAAACTGACGGTTTAAGGGTGTAGGGTTTAGGGTTTCGGGTTCAGGGTTTAGGGTTTGGAGTCTAGGGTTACGCAATACTTCGTAATGATGCGGCTATTGGGTTCGCTGGCTATCTTTGCCGAACGGCACCTTAAACCCTCCGAAACCCTAGGCCTTGGAAACCTTAAACCCCACACCCTAAACTTAGGGGTACTTAGAAATAGTTTTTAAATTTTGGTGATTATAATCCCTAAGAGCCAGCTAAAACTTATAATTTTTGCTAGGGTTCTAAGTTCAGTATAGTAAACTCCGGGCCCTTGACCTGCACTCTCAACGGTTGTGGGTGCAAGGTTGAGGGTTTAGGGTTTACGTTCAGCTCAGGGTGTCCGATATAGGGTTTCGAGTCTCGTTGCACTCCAGATAGGCTCTGAGCAGTCTGTCAGCCTTCATCCCATTAAACCATATGGGTGGTTGTCAAAATCATGGTCCCTGTTTGGGTCCTTATTATAATACGGCACCTATTATTTAGGGCACCCAAGAAGGGACCATAATTTTGCGAACCACCTATATATACAAAACCTTTCTGAACCAACATAGTCAATAGTCCTACTTAAAGGCTCGTAGGACTTAGTAAGTAAGATTATAAGTAGGCTATAATTAGGATAACCCCACTTAGGGGACTTATAACCCAATTATAACCTACTTACTAAGCCCCATGATCCTTCAAGTACATATGCAGTCTACAGCCCTTTTCCCGAAGCCTCCTACGGCCGGTTCAAGAGACGAGAAAAAGCTCCAGCGCCGCGTTTCTTCGCTCGAGCACCATGAACCAGGCCGGTCCACGTGGTTTAGGGTTTAGGGTTTAGGGGTTTAGGGTTTAGGGTTTTAGGGTTGTAGGGTCTTAGGGTTTTAGGGTTTAGGTTTGGGGGGTGTCAGAAGGTTTCGGGTTTAGTTTGACTACAGGGTGGAGGCAAGGCGCCAAGTCTGCTTCGTGCAGCTCTCTTGCGAAATCCATGATGACCTGACCTAATGATGACCGCACCGCCTACATGATGAGAGCAGGACCCTAAAGCAGCACTGCTTTCATGTTTCCCATGTCGAGCAAAGCCTCCCAAATCCTAAATCCTAAATCCTATACCCTGCACGTGACGGAGGTTTGCAACGTCTCGAACGAGGTCAAGGTTGCCCCTGCCCGCTGCCCTGACGCCATGGTTGCAACGATCAGTTTTGAGCATGACTAGAGGCCAGGGTATCAAGCGGTAGAGTTTAGGGTTTAATTGGGGTGGATGGTTTTGGGGTTTTAGGGTTTAGAGATGTGCAGAACACTTCATCCTTCTGCAAAAGCCAGCTTTCGGGACATGTAGCTGATAGGACCCGCACGACCTAGTGTTGTTCTCATATGGCTTGCGAAGGCTCTCGTGTTGTGTTGTTTCGGACTCATCGTTGCTCAGTTCATATGGGGGTTTCCGAAAGTAGGGGACCCTAATATAGCACCCTAAGTAGTAGGATCCTTATTATACGGGCCCAAAAACAAGGTACCGGCACCCCTTAGTTTCGGAACCCTCATAGACCCCCTTAAAGGAGCCCTTCTGAATCCCTTTAAAGGTCCATTTTCGGAAACTCTCATATCGGTTTTCGGCTTCGACCACCCTAAGTATAGTATGTTATAGTATAGTATGTGATAGTATATTACAGTATAGTATAGTACACTGTAGTATCGTAGTTTTAGTATAGTATAGTAGATTATTGTACTAAACCCGAAACCGTAAACCCTGAACCCTTCCCCCGCAAGCGTGGCTGCACATTTTGCCCTCCCCCTTGAACCTGAGCCACGTGGTGTTTCGCTTGTGTGTGGATGCTAGCGGCGGGGCCCCTTTTCTTGCATGAGCCCATGTCAGGGTTCAGAGGTTTACGGTGTACTTGACGGATCATGGGACTTAGTAAGTAGGTTATAATTGGGGTTATAAGTCCCCTAAGTGGGGTTATCCTAATTATAGCCTACTTATAACCTTACTTACTAAGTCCTATGAGCCTTTAAGTAGGGTCCAGGAGATGTCCACTGGTATGTCTTAGAGGGGGCCCCCACCCTGTAATAGTGACTATAAGGATTATATAGGGCCCTATTATATTCCGATTATGCCACTATTACAGGGTGGGGGCCCCTCCTAAGGTATGTCATGTAAGCGATCTTGCTGTACCGTGATGTGACAGGCTGTTTACTTGCCAGTTAAAGCCAAAATCCCACACGCCGAAGCCGTGACAAGAACCCTAGAACCCTCAACCCCGAAACCTTACCCTAAGCCCACAATGCTAAGTTCTGAACTGAGGACGTGAACGATTCAGCCAGTACCGCGGTGGGGGACAGCTTCTCCTCTGCAGACGGTTTGGGGTTATGGGTTGCAAAAGGCTTCAGAGTAGACGAGAAGACCCATAGCCCCTAAACCGTACACCCTGAACCCTGGACCTTTAAATCCTAAACCCTAAAACCCAAATTCCCACCCAGGCTTGCTCAGGCCGTTCCCTTCTGTCTAGTGTACCCGGACGCAACGTGCATACGCCGCCTCACACCCCTCGACGATGCGTTGGGGCGCTTACTGCCGCTGCACGACGAGACGCCCTAAACTTCAGGGCCTGAAATCCTAGATGTTCACGGTTTACAGTTGCAAGTTTGGAGGTTAGGGCTTCAGGATATTTGGATGAATTCTCGGGTCTCGGAGCCAGGAATCGGTTTAGGGTTCACCTAAACAACGGTCCTTTAAGACACTTTTAGGCTTCCTGGCTGAGGAGGGGTTTACTGCTGGTGTAGGGGTTTGATGGGGGTTGGAGTGTAGCGGGTTTCTGAAGGATTTAGTTGAGGTCTCTAGGATTTATCTTGAGCTTGTTGAGTTCCACGATTTTGAGCATTCAGAGCTAGAAGTTGCTCCATGTGGGTATTCTTGGCTAACTGGCCCTGAAAGGAGGTCGGTAGAGTGGTAGGCCCACTCCGAGAAGATTCCCTGAATATGTATTTCAGCAATAACTTGGTCAGAGCAAGAGCCACTGACGGAAACCTACACGTATAAACCACAAATCCTACCGGACATAGCAAATCTAGCAACTTCGAATGTCCCGAAACATTCTCCGATAGCACCGCACTCCTGGCAGTGGTAGAGAGTCGTGAGGCGGAGGTTCTGAGAGACCGGCAGCGCTGCATTCAAAAACGGCTGCCAGCGCACGAGACAAACCTCAGGGGCTTTGACCGCTTCCTGGACGCCAACACAAGACGCGATGTTCTTCACTTGAGGCGGAGAAACGTGCTCTGCGACATCAAGTCCCGTCGGGAGTCGCACAGCAGGAACAGACTCTGCCTGGACCTGCTGAACGTTGACGACATCGGCTTGTACTCAGTGGAGATCCCGCAGCTGCGACTCGAGTGCAGTCAAATGCCGAAGAGACACGTGGCCGTAGTCCATCGTAACCCTGAACCCTAAACCCTAAACCAACTCCTGGACCTTTGAAAATTCAAAAGCCACGGCCTCCGCGAAGCATAGCCCCAAACCCAAGCGCGAAGCATTCCAAACTCTACAGTCGAAGCCCCGAAACCGCAAATGCTGAAGCTTTCAACCCCAGAAAGAGCCCACAACCCTGAAACCCTAAGCCCTGAACCCCGAATCCAAAACCCTACTTGGGGGGCCGGGGGACTTAGTAAGTAGTTAGTAAGTAGACTTATAAGTACCCTAGAAGGGACCCTAATTGGGGTTATGGTGCTTATAAGTCCCTAAAATAACCAGTTACTAAGTCCCCCGACCCTCCAAGTAAGCCCAAGCGGTCTTCCCTAGGTAAGCAGAAGCCCTGAGAGACGGAAAAAAGCTGCTCAACAAAGCCTCTAAGCCCTAAGCCCCAAACCCTCAGCCGAAACGGCCGAAACTGTAAATTCTAATCTCTAAACCCTAAACCCCACACCCTAAATCCCAAAGCCGAAGCGGCCTGAACCCTAAACCCTAAGCTCTAAACCCTGAGAGATCCCCTATAGGACCCTTAAAGGAACCCTCAAAGGAACCTTTAAACGGAACCCTCAAAGGAACTCTTCTAGGAACCCCTTAAAGGAACCCTTAAAGGAACCCTTCAAAGGAGCCCTAAACCCAAAGCCCAAAGCCATGAAGAACAAGGCGACACCGAGAATCTCAGCCCAGCCTCCGGAGACGGACAGGCGGGAAATCTGCATGGATTCTGGGGTTTAGGGTCTAGTGCGTGAAGCTGACCCCAGGATGCAGACCGCTTCGTCCGACGTCAAGGCTGTTTTTGTTCGAGGAAAAAAGATTGGGCGTTGAAGGAGCGCTCTTCTAGCATTCGTTGTGACATTGAGATTCCGAGTTCTTCATTCAATCATTGCGAGGATCTTGGTTATCATTAAGGGTTTATCTCACGTAGGTTATCAGCCGTAGCGGCATTAGTATTGGGGTTGAACTTAGGTGACCCTGAGGGTGTAATTTCTCCGTAGTCTTCGGCCATGGACATCCGGACTCGTCGAAGGAAGTCTGGGATGGCTGAGGAGCAGGATGAAGAGAGCAGAGACCATCACTACCGAACAGCTTTGGGCCAGGCGGAGTCATTAGGTGGCTCCGGCAGGGATACCGGTGGGGCGTCCCTGAATGGCATGGCTCCAGGGGAAGCCAGTCCTGGCATGCTGGAGTCGGGGGAAGCCGGAGGGCAGCAGACAAGTGGATCGCTGCCTACAGCAAACCCCTTTCATTCTGAAAAAGTCCGGACTGAAGTGGAATTGATACGGTCAAGACCGACCTCGCTGGATCAGGATGCTGCCAGACTGGGAATTGAGTCTGGGGATCAAGACTTGGGAGGAATGGATGTTGAACACTTGAAGGAGCCGGATTATTCTGCTGCTTTTGATCCTGCCGAAGCGGTTCGCGTGGCGAGAGTCGGCACGCGGGACCTGGACTCAGGAGCGACTGTCAAGCCGGCCGAAGTGGAGTCATCAGCATCGAAGATTGGAAGAGCCAGCTAGTCCAGGTTTGTCGGCACAAGCGTTTGGGGAAACTTCTGCTGAAAGAGGAGGTGAGTCAGGGGCAGAGGCTCTTGGTTTGGGCGCGGATCCTTCGGGAACACGTGACGAAGTGCCAGAGTTGATTCCGGATGAACCCGATCGTCTGGAAAGGTTTGAGGCACTGTTGTACCACGCTCTTGAAGAGAACCGGCAGCTCAAGCGCCGTCTGGAACAGGCAGAGTCCCGTTCGCATTCGAGCTGGCACTCGGGGCTAGCGCAGCCGGATCCAAGTCTTTCATCGGTCACTTTTGGACCGCGCACCAATGCAGATGTACAGAGGTTTTTGGCCCAGGAATTCCCGAGTCAGCATAACCTAAGTTTGGAAGATAGGAACCTGGGGGTAAGCTGGGATGGAGTCCTTTCCGGGGGTTCGCAATCTTGGGCAAGGCAAAGGGTCGAGGCTTCGTCTTCTGGTTGGGATGTAAGAGATGGTGTAGAAAGTTCAAGGGCGATGATGGCGATGGCTGGTGGTGCTTCAGGGGCCTTGGATAGGGTTCCACCTCCTCCTCTGCCACTTCCTTTGCCCCTACCGGCTCTACCACCTGTTCCGAGGGATGTGCCCGGGGTCCCAGTAACTGAAGTTCCTTCGGGTTCCCCTCAGACTATGAGGCAATTTACGGAAAGGGCAAGGGCAGCTTCTGGGGCTCAGCCTGAGGGTTCAGGGTTTCATACGCCTAGGGCCGTCGTGGGTTCTTCTTCGAGGTTTGACGAACAGGGATACCCTGTTTCCCCGGGCGGAACTGTGATCCGTCCTCCGCCATTGCCGGTGACCACGAGAACGGCTCCAACGACCTCACTTGCCGGTGCGCCCCACGCGGTTGAGGGTGCCGGGTGGCCGGGAGTTCAGGGAGCTGGGTTAGGTGTACCGGTTGCGCCTTCTGCAGGTCTGGGTGCGGTCTTGAGGGGTCCCGAGCAATTGGGGGTTTCAGGCTTCGATGGGGCTAACGGGCCTCGGGGTTCTTTAATTGCGGGAGAGTCTTCGATGAGAGGAGGGTATCCTGGAGATATGGGTTGTTCACAATTGGGGAGGGCTGTTGCGCTTCCTGATGAAGCCTTTGTCGGAATCCCGGGTTTGGGCTCCGGAGTGGGACCTACCGGAATTGGGGCTCCGCTGGGAAGGGGTTCTAGTGTTGAGAGCGTTCGCCCTGAGGAGCCTGCTAGATATATATCGGATTTGCCTAAGCTTAGCCAATCGGATTTAGCTAACTCGGCAGTGGTATGTGGCAACTGGTTGGCGCAAGTGCGTCAGATAATGGTGGGCTTATCGATGAGCGCGTCAGTTTGGTGGCAGGGGGTCGAAGGACCAGCCACCGCGGCGTACCGTAGGTGGCTAGTAGCCGATCCCTTAGGCCGTCTTGCTGTAGACCCATCTACGGTGGTAGGAGAGTTTGATCGTCAGCTGTATGGGCGAGTGGAGAGCCGGTCGGTTAGCTTATTGTTGGCGGCGGTTCCTCAGAGCATTCGGGATGACGTGGTTACGAATAGGTGGCTATCTAGCGCAGCTATTTTATTCAGGGTTCTCTGCCTGTTTCAACCTGGCGGGTCGAGTGAACGATCACATTTGCTGTCCCAGCTGGTGAGTCCGGCTGTTTGCAAGACGTTTGGCGAAGCCATTAAGGGATTACGCACTTGGCAGCAAGGGTTGCAAAGAGCGGGGGAAATACATGCCACTTTACCGGACCCATCGTTGCTTCTTAGAGGGGTTGATAGTGCTACGTCGTCTTTGCTAGGGACTCACCCGATGATAGGGTTCAGAGTGAATGCCTTTAGACATCAGCTTGCCATCGATCATAACCCTACAGTCGCCACCGTTGTGCAACTTGTGAGACTTATTCAAGCGGAGTGTGAATCGGCGTCGATAACTCTAGATGGAGGGGTCGATAAGCGGGCTAAGGCTGCAGCTCTGGCAGCTGCTAAAGAACAGGCAGCTGGTAAGGCACCCTCAGCGCCCCCTCCACCACCTCCTAATCCCCAGGTTTCGGCGGTAGGGGTAGGTCAGGGGGAGTCTTCTGACAAAGGCAAAGGCAAGGGGAAGGCTTCTGAGGTGGCACTGTGTCATAAGTTCGGGGATGCTTCGGGGTGTAGATTCGGAGATAGCTGCCGGTTTAAGCATGATCGAGCGAAGGCTCGAAAAGAGAATCGCTGTCTGGCCTGCGGCCAATCAGGCCACTTCAGACCCGACTGTACGCTGGTACCGCCTGAGCACCGCGTAGTGGTGTCGGATGGGGGTTCTGAGGCATCTCCAAAGGCGAATCCAGGTAAGGGGTCTGGTTCTGCTAAGAGTAAGGCTAAGGCCAAAGCGGGGGCTCAGGCGAAAGGAGTGGTGGAGGATTCAACCTCCTCCGCTGAAGCCGGGAGTGCTAGTGTCAGTGCAGCGGCAGCAGGTTCAACTACCTTAACCCCTGATGCCCTGGTGGCGGAGGCCACGAAGCTACTCAAAGGAGTTTCGTTAAGGGCTCTTAGAGTTGAACCTGAGGCCAGTCTCAACCTCTCGTGGCTTCGCAGTGCGTTGGTTTCGGCGTCTGACCCTGAGTATTGCCTGATAGACAGTGGAGCGACTAATGCCCTACGCCCGGCGGCGTCAGGAGAGGCAGAAGGTTGCCGGTCCATTAAGGTAGATCTCGCGTCGGGAGGTACGGAGTTGCTTATTAACCCTTGTGGGACTCTTCTTCATAATGGGGATTGCCAAGTTATCTTGCCAGCGAGCTATTTGGTAGATCTGGGGTACACCATTAATTGGCGTAAAGGAGGCTGCAAGGTGAAGCATCGGCGCCTGGGAGCGTTGAATGTAACGGTAGTTAAGGGCTGTCCGTTGATTCCGAGGTCTGTGGGGCTTCAGTTGCTAGAGGAGTATGAGGCTAAACGCAGAGGGGATCCATTGGTGAGTAAGGCTGAGGCTATGGACTTGGTTGAAGGGATTGAGCCTGGCCAGGCTAAGAAGTGGCTGAAGGAAAGGGTTGAGGCTCGTGGTGAGGCTGGGCTGACGGAGGTTGATCAGCTTGTGTTTCTGAGAGCTCTTTTTCCTGAAATAGCTGTGGGGCTGTTGGCCAGAGCGTGCGTTCCTGCTTTGGATTCTGAGCGGACTGATTGGTCTGAGCTCCCTTGGAATCGCCGTCTGAGGCGGTCAGTCTTTAGAGCTGAAGCTGGCTCAGTGATGGTTGCGGTATCGCCGTTTTCATCTTCCTGGAAGGGTCTGGGTCGGGTGGTATCGGTGGCTAACTCGGATAAGGGTCTAGGTTCCAGACTGGTGTTTAGCCTGTTGATGAAGTGGGCGTGTAGCGGGGTTATAGGGGGTCTGGTGAAGGGGCCCCGCGAGCCGGAGGTGTCCCAAGGAGTTCAGGAGGAAAGTGAGGTTGAAGAGGTGATAAGGGTTATGAGGTTGATGTTGGTGTTTGCTGTAGCGAATGCAGCTGGGGAACGCCGATATGAGCGGGCAAGCCTGGGCGAAGGGGATGTTCTCAATCGCCATAGGGTGTTTTTTGCGGCGGACCACGACCTGTTATCTTCGACCTTACAATCCGTGGGATCGGGCTTGAGTGATACCCTTTTTGCTACATGTTACCCTCTAGAAAGGGCCATCTTCGATCAGGGTTGCTTGGGAATGCTAGGGGTCCGTGAGACTTCTGTTATTACGAGCTCGTGGTTTCTGTATGAGATGTTGCACAAGCTAAAGGTGGATCAGCGCTTGCGTTCGGTATTAGGCAATGTTGAAAGGGCTGAAGGGCCACGGAACCAGTGTTGGGGAAGTGGTTTAGCTAACTTGATTCAACGGGCTTGGCTTCTTTGGAAATGGGAGCGTGTGAATGAACAAGAAGTGGGTAGGAGGCAGGCCATCCTGAGGAAATTGTCTGAGGAGGAGTCTTATGCTCTCCATGTTCAACGGGACCATGTTCCTTATCGACGGGGTTGTCCTATTTGCATCAGCGCGCAAGGGCGTCAGAGGTCGCATTGGAGGTCTGGGTTTCCCGGAGTTCATTCTCTAAGTGTGGATCTGGCAGGGCCGTTGATTTCGGGACGAGGTTGGGACGTCGAGGCTAGTGGTCGGGACAAAGGGGAGGGTTATAAGTACTTCCTTGCTTGCGCCTACGCAATTCCGGACGGGTTTATTCCCGAACCTTCGGAGGAAAAAGAAAGTGTACCTGTAGCGGAAGGAGAGGCATTCGAGGGTAGTTATTTACTTCCTGTGGGGGACCCTGGGAATGCTACGGGAGCAACTGCGGGGAGTGGGGTAGAGTTTAGTGGGGATGAGTTGATGAAGGAGTTAGACCAAATCCCTTTGTCTCATGAGGAGGTAGTGGCAAGGATAAAGGCGGTGACCCATCGTGTGACAGGGAAAAAACCGGAGGCTGCGGAGTCTGTTGCAGTGGATCCAGGGCTTGAGAAAAAGGGCCATAAGACCCTGTTTTTTGGGGTGCCTTTGCGAAGCAAGCGTGGCCGGGAAGTTCTTCATCAGATCCAAGCTGTTATTAACCGTCTAGAAGCGGCGGGATTCCCCGTTCAGAGGTATCACGCAGATCGGGCTAAGGAGTTAAGGAGTCATGCGTTGATTGCTTGGATCCGAGATAAAGGTATTCACTGTACCTGGACCGCGGGCGAATCACCAGCGGGTAATCGAGCCGAACTTGCGGTTCAGTCGCTGAAAGGGTTTACTCGAAAGTTGCTTTTTATTGGAAAACTCGAGAAGACGATGTGGCCTTTGGCGCTTCTGCATGCGTCGGCTAGGAATTGGTCTAACTTCAATGAATCTGTAGGTAATCCCCAACCTCCTCTGTTGCCTTTCGGTATCCGTGTGCATGCGAGACGTAGGACTCGTACGGGGTACGACGCCCAGTGGGAGTCGAGGACCATAGAGGGCGTTTACATTGGGTCAGCTCCAGATACACCGGGTGGTCATTTGGTTTGGATTCCGGGGGATGGGGTCGAGCCTTCTAAGGTTTTGTTGACGAATACTATTCACCCTCTCAGGGGTCAGCCTGGGGATGTGAAGAAACCTCGTTATCGCCTTGCCGGTAAGCGCTCGTCCGATTTTGTTTTGCGGGCTGTAGCAGCTACTGATGTGGCGGAGAGCATAGTCCCTGATGATTCCAGAAGCGCTGGAGATGCTTCTGGGGGGGAGTGCTCTTTAGTTTGGAATGCTGAGCTTAATTTCGAGTTGAACGATTCCAAAGATTTAAAAATTGATGTTTCTGAAGATTTGGGGGTTATTCCAGGGATTCGGAGTTCTGAGGGTGTGTCGATTTCGGCGTTGCTTGAGAGTGACGAGTTTGTTTTTTGGGAGCCGAGTTCGGGGGACCCTGATCAATTGGAATCACCTGAAGTCTGTTGTGTAGGCGATGGGCTGTTTGCTGCGCCTGAACTTATGAAAGCCCTTCATGGGGACCCAGAAAGGTGGTTGCAGGAGCGTTTGGAGAGCGGTGAGTTTTCTTCGCGTGAGTGCCTCGAGGTTTTAAAGGTCGGTTTTGGTGATTTGCCGACCGCTCGAAGGTCATTGCTCCACGGTAATGGGTGCGCGGCCTTGTTGGGTTTGTATGGTGTAGGAGGGTTCCATGGGGTTTCTAAGATGGCGTTGAGGCATCCTGAGGTAACTAGGTACTTGAATGGCTTTGTGAAAAGCTTGGATCCTAATCACCTTTGGACTGCTTTGTATGTGTCCCAGAATACCACGATGCCGCTCCATCGGGATTTAAGGAATGCCAAGGGTTTCAAGATTTTAGTGAGTGCCGTTGGGGATTTCATTGGAGGAGGTCTTTGGATTGAGAGTGACAATGATGAAGGGCCTGTGTGTAAAGAGCTTCCTACCGGAAAGGTTCGGCCGGGTTCGGTGTTTGATCTGAAGGCTTCTCCGGTGGTGTTCTCGGGTGACCGATGGCACGTCCCAGAGCCCTGGAATGGTGAGTCTCGGTGGGTGATTTCGGCCTTTGTTCCTAGGGATGTTCATGGGACTTCGGAGGAACAGTGGGATGTCTTGAGGGACCTAGGATTTCCGGTTGATGGGGTAAGGGAGAAGATTGCTTCTGAACCCATAGTGCGGAAGGCTGAGAGGCAGCACGGGCCGGAGGACGGTGATGCTGGTTTTGCCGTTGAATGGGAAGTAGCGATTCCCACTCCATTTATGGAAGAGGTCCGCGAAGGATGGGATCATTGTCATCAATGTGCCTCTAGGCTGTGCCGGTTTATCACTGCGGAGCTTTGCGAAGCCGGGGATGAAGAAACCGATTTGGTTGCTACCGCGCTTCAGCTGCGTAGGGTTGAGCTGTTGTGTGATTGGCTTGAGCAGGGACTTGTTAAGGGCCATGACGAGTTTGCGGTACGGGCCCTTCAGGTAGATGTGCCCTTAGGACACGAGGAAGCGACCGATCAGTTTCTTCAGACCAGGACTGTAGGCTTAGCAGAGGCTAGGAGAGAGCTCCAGAAATGGAAAGACCCTGCAGCGGATGAGATAACTAGCCTTGAGACTACAAATAAAGCGGTAGATAGGGTTAAGGCTTCTGAGATGGACAGTTGGGTTGCCCAAGGGGTTAGTGTAGTTCAGCTTCCGGGCAAGGTTGTTCTTACTAGGAAATCCGGTACGGGCAAGCGTAGATGCCGAGCGGTGTGCTGCGGAAACTATCTCCCAACGGAGAAGCTGGGCCTCACGAGAGAGGATTTATATGCTTCGGGCGCGGAAGCGCTCTCCGTTAAAGTAGCCATTACCTTTGCAGCGCGGTTTCCAAGATGGGTGGGAGTTATCATCGATGTGAAGTCTGCTTTTCTGTATGCTCCTATCCGTAGTGATTACGAAGGAAAGGAGGAGCGGATTGTGGTTAAGCCACCTAGTTTTCTTGTGGAGCTTGGTCTTTTGGAAAGGGATGATAGGTGGTGGATTCGTAAAGCTTTGTACGGGCTGCCTACTTCGCCTAGGGATTGGGGGCGTTACCGAGATGAGGAGTTCCGGAAGATTGAGATTGTTTCAGAAGGGTTGGTTCATCACTTAGTCCAGATGAAGTCAGACGATGCACTCTGGTTGGTCCGGGTCTTTAAGGACGGTAGCTTGGGTGACATTGTAGGGATTTTGGTGGTATATGTGGATGATTTAGCGTTCTTCGGTCCGGTTGATCTATGTCACCAATTCATCCATGCCATAAGAAACAATTGGAAAACCAGCGACCCGGAGTGGGTCTCTGGGACGCCGGTGACTTTCTGCGGCATTGAATTGTCTAGGAGCGATGTAGGTTATCGGATGACGCAAAAAGCGTACGTGCAGGAACTTCTTAACAGATACGCCATCGACGAGGAGGCGAATGTGCCTATAACGAAGTGGACAGAGCCGGAAAGCCCTGAGGATGCCACGGCGGAGCAGATAAAGGAAGCACAAGCGGTGACAGGCGCATTATTGTGGTTGTCGACGCAAACACGACCTGATATTGCATATGTTGTGGCACGATGCGGGCAACAGGCGACGAAATCACCTTTGCTCTCGATTGCGTTGGGCCGCCAAGCTCTTGCATACTTGAAGACGACAATGGAAATGGGGATAGATGTGCCTTTTCAGCTTGGTGATACCTTTAAGAACCATGGTCTTTTGTCGCTGCCGCGCACGGATAAAGTGTTGGAGGTGTATACCGATGCTTCACACAGCCCTGGAGGGGAGCGTTCGATGCAAGCCATTTTTGTAGTGTGGTGCAGTGTGCCCTTAGCCTGGGAAGTGACGAGGCAGCCATTCGTGACTTTGAGCAGTGCGGAGTCAGAGCTGGTGGCCATGGTGGTCGGAATCCAGAGAGGGGAAGCAATCCAGCCCCTCATCGAGGAGGCCGTGGAGGCTGACTCGGTGATTTCACTATTAGCGGACAACGAAGCCGCCCTCCGAAGTTTTGAAACGTCGCCAAGCGGCTGGCGTAACAGACACCTTCGTATGAGAGCACATGCTGCTCGAGAACGAATCTCCTCTAATATATTACGAGTGTCGCATATGCCGGGAGAGCAGTTGGTGGCGGATTTAGGAACGAAACCGATGCCCCGTTCCCGTATCCTTAAACTCTTAGACCTCATCAACATTAGGATTCGGGTGTCTAGTGAGGGTTCGGAAGGGGATGCTCGTATGCTTAGTCGGCTGAGTCTTGGGGGGGGTGATTCTCTAGAAGTTACGGCCAAAACCGTGGCAGGTCTGGTCCTTTTGGCTATGCTGCCTCGTGTGAAGGGGCAACCTTTTGAAGGCCAGATTGAGGCGGCTTCGGGCTGGATTTCGTGGGTGTTGGGGATCCTAGTTTCCGTGTGCCTAGGCTGCTGGGGTTGGGTTTGGCTTTACGGGGCCCAGGGGTTTAGTGCAGGAGATCCTTCGGAAGGCCGTGAAGTTGAGCCGGTCGAATCAGAAGCGGTAGCCTTGAATGCGATTGAAGCTAGCGATGAAGCATCCGGAAGCCGTACAGAAGCCGAGCCAGCGGGTGATGATGATACTTTCAGTGAGTCCGAGTGGGCTACCGCGCAGGCTAAGTTTGAAGCCATGGAAAGGGAGTCGGGGCTTACCTTTGTTCAGAGGGCGAGGATTAGGAGGGTCCTTGAGTCAGGCGGGGTTTTGGAGCCTCCGGTGTTCATGAACAGGTTTGGACCGTCCCCGTCCTGGTTCACAGGGCTGGAAGTACCTAGTGAAGAGCAGGCCCAGGATGAGGATACTGCAACTGTAGGAGCGCCGGTAAGTGATTCTGCGGATAGGGAGGCGAGCCCAGTTTTTTCGGGCCTCGATGGTTCGGGGTTTTTAATTTGGTTGTTAGGATTCTGCGGGAGTGAACTAGCTGTCCTTCTGGGAGTGCAAGCTAGGGAATGGGCAGAGCTAGGAGGTGCCTCTCGAGGGTTTAGGTCGGAGTCCACGGTTGGCTTGTTGCGACGTCTTCGGGATACTGGGATGTATGTAGGAGATTTTCCGGGTCAAGTAGAGGCCACTTTTGCGTTTCAAGGACTTGGGGCTGGCTGGAGACCCGTGAGTTTATCAACAGACGGCTTGACTCAGTGGAGTTCGGACTCTCAAGGTCCTGGGGATTCCAACGGTCAGATCGGGGGGAGTTCCAGTGTTCAGAATGTGAGTTCAGGCTCTCAAGGTCATGGGGATTCCAGTGGTCAGATCGGGGGGAGTTCCAGCGCGCAGCTAGTTGATTCTGTACCGTCACCCAATGTGCAGGTGGGCGGTAGTTCTAGCAGTCATGGTATGACAGCGGCTCCAATGCAGGGATTATGCTATGAAGACTACCAAGGTGATGCCATGTTGGTTGATAGGTTTCCGTACGTGGGCTCCTGGATGTCGGTCCATTACTTGCTCCATGTGTTTTCTCAAGTTGGAGGGCAAGTTTTGTGGGCTTTAGGAGAGAGAGCTTCCGAGTGGAGACATCTTCGGGTGGTGTCAGTTGGAGTACGGTATGCCCTATATGCTGCTGTGGCGGAAGTTATGAGGCAGGGCCCTTTTGCTCTGGTATTCGATTCTCCTCAATGGCAGATAGCTGTGGAGGAGTTTATCACCACGGGCCATTTGGGGTCACATGTGGAGACCTCTAACCAGGTGCCCGGTAGTTGTGCCGAGACCCTGCGGGTGTCTCGTTTTCCGTATGTTGAAGGTCCCCCTCGAATGGTAGCTCACTATCTTTGGCGAGTGTTCATGGTATGCGGATGGTGTGTACTGGATCTTCTGGGAGACCGAGTATCGTCTTGGAGATTTCTCAGGGCAGTGGCACCAGGTTTTCGGAGCAGTGTTACGTTGGCACTTACGGTGTGGCTACGCCAGAGGTGGCCCCTTTATGTAGCTCCTTCGCAAGATACCTTTGATGCTGCCACCGCTTACATGAATACTGGTGAGGTTCACTATCCATTTGGTTCCAGCGAGGTTGGGGATCAGGTGCAGGTGGATGATGAGGTTGATGATGATGGTTCGATCGATGAGAGGCCTCTTAGGCCCCGCGATGAGCCTGGTGGATGGGCTGGTCGGTTTGCGCCGTTGGCACAAGAATTGCTCGAGTCCTCGGAATCAGAGGATTCGGGAATGTCTACAGTCGAGCCTTCAGTTGTGTCAGCCAGTGAAGCGAGTAGTTCGAGCGGGTTCTGTGTGAATCGATCTGCTGATCTCGAGGGTCGTGTGTCGCCCGAAGCGGCACAATCGGCCGGGCCTCACTACGAAGCCCGCGAAGGAACGTTAGTGTGTACGTATCTTGATGATACAGTTTGGGTTCCTGTTGAGGGCTGGAGTCAGGCTGAGATCGAGACTGTCGCTCAAGGGCTGAATACGGGTGATTGGGAAGCCTTTCAGGGTTTAGTTTCTCCTGTCGGTGATGCCCTGACCGTTGGAGCTGAGATGCCTAGCGGGAGTTCGGATAGCCCTCGATATGCTACGGGACACCTAGGAGGGGCTTTGAGGATCCCTCGCAGTGTGCTGATCTGGGTGCTCCTGGTGTTATGGTTCTGCTGTGGTTGCATTAAGGCGGTTGCAGCGGAAGCGGTTTCTGGGGATCATTCAGGTTCAGGCTGTGAGGCACCATTGATGCAGCAGGCAGTTCAAGTGCGGCCTCGAGCTCAAGATGTGGATTTACCCGGGGAGGACCAGGGGCTAGGATGTGATGGATCAACGATGTGGGAGATAGGTCGGTGCCTTCTTGTTATCCTGACTTGGGAGTTCTGTAGGCTCATTGTCGTCAGGGCTTGTCGTGCTAAAAGGGCGCGAGCGGAGGCCTTTTGTCAAACTGGGTCGATGGATGTGGTCCCCATGCCTCTAAGT
Source organism: Symbiodinium sp. CCMP2592 (assembly GCA_905221615.1). NCBI lineage: Eukaryota > Dinophyceae > Suessiales > Symbiodiniaceae > Symbiodinium > Symbiodinium sp. CCMP2592. The sequence goes on from CAJNDT010002779.1 coordinate 156,537, forward strand.
GAGAGTGTACCGCATCGTGGTCGCATACTGTTTTGTTTTTGGCGTGCGGGATTGCAGATCGACGTTGAGCCTTATAACGACAGGGTGAAGTCGGAATTCCATTGGTTGGTAGGGGACTACTTAGAGCGGGTTGAGATTGGGTTGGTTTCTGAAGAGGAGTCCGACTAAAAAACCTGCCCCGTGGTTTAGGGAAATAGGAAGGAAGCTGATCGTTCTGGAGGAGCTGTTGGCTTGTCCTTCGAATCTTGACAGCTTTGGGTTACCGGGGATGATACCTTGGAGTAGTCTCTAGCCAGTAGCGCTAGGCCCCATTTTAGAGTCCTGAGATCATAAAGTGATGTTAGGATTGGGTCTAAGGTGTTGTCCTAACCGGCGTTTGAATAGTGTAGTTTGGGATGCCAGAGAGCTCGGGTATGAGTGCCTTCGAAGAAGGTAGCCTGTTGTATAGTACAGGCGATCGTAATGGAGCTCACTTTCATTCTGGCTTTTGTCCCTTGGTATCAGCCGAAGGAGTGGGTACAGATGAGCTTAGAGCTTATACTGGGGTTACTTTTCCGTAGAAGGCTTTTCGGGTCCCGATGATTTCCACCCATCCTTTGGAAGGTTAGGTGGAAAGGGGGAGTGCGTGAAGCTGACCCCAGGATGCAGACCGCTTCGTCCGACGTCAAGGCTGTTTTTGTTCGAGGAAAAAAGATTGGGCGTTGAAGGAGCGCTCTTCTAGCATTCGTTGTGACATTGAGATTCCGAGTTCTTCATTCAATCATTGCGAGGATCTTGGTTATCATTAAGGGTTTATCTCACGTATCTAGGGTTTAAGGTTTAGGGTTTTTAGGGTGAGGGGTTCCTTTAAGGGGTTCCTTTAAGGGTTCCTTTACGGGGTTCCTTTAAGGGTTCCTTTAAGCGGTTCCTTTAAGGGGCTCCTTTAAGGTTTCGTTTAAAGGTTCCGTTAAGGGGTTCGTTTAAGGGGTTCCTTTAAGGTTCCTTGCAGGTGATTTCTAAGGGTTGAGGGTTTATAGGGTTTGGAGTTTAGGGCTTTGGGTCTAGGATTTATGCTTTGGACTTTTGGGTATCGGGTGTAGAGCTTAGGGCTCAGGGTTTAGCGGCCGGAACAAGTTCATATGGTTCCTGGAGTTTCTTTCTATAGATGTAATATGACATACTCGATAACCCTCTTGGACTCATGAAGGCCTTGCTTGTATTAGCAAAGTCTTTGGAATGTATTTTCAGATCTGAAGACGGGTGGCTACGGGGGGTCAGCATTTCTCGGGGTTTTGCGCAGCCGGGTTCAAGGTTCGTGGTTTGGAGGTTGGGGGCTTGTCAAAGATGCCATGCTTTTGGGTTCACGGTTCAGCACTTTACATCCTTTAAATTCTACACCCCAAAACCTGACCCAGAGACTCCAATATGCCTCAATTGAGGAATATTCCTTAAGTCATATCAGGGGCCTGTACTGCAGTTTAAGGTATATTCCTTAATTAAGGGATATTGGAGTCTCTGGGCAAGCCGACCTCTTTTCGCCGGCAGGTTGTGATCAAGAGCACCTTCCTGGATGTGGAGGACCCCTGCGACTTTTCCCAAACGCCTCATGAGATTGCTTCATGATAATATGCTGCAAAAGCGCCCCTGACAAGAAGACATCCTTGTCTGTGGACTCGACCACGGAAGAAAATCGTGAGATCCGAGGGATTGCGCACACCCTAAACCTCTAAACCCGGCACGCCGCATCCAACCTCGGTACCCACACCTCATGGTGGGAAGCCAAGTCCGAGAAGGTTTAGGGTTTAGTGTTAATTCCTAGACTCTAAACCCCCAGTCCCGTACCACAGATGCCGAATCTTCAGATAATATAAGCGTAGTCATAATTCACAAAAGTGGTTCCTTATGAACTATACCAGGAGATACCCCAAAACCCTTTTCTAATTATTCGTTGATGCACGAGTCGTCGTCATACTTTGACTTTGCTCGCGACCGGCTCTCGCCCGGATCACCCCAACGCCCAGTTTTAAGCTATAAGGCCCTCGGCCCACCTGTTCTATTGGGGCATCCACCTGCGTTATGACAAGACTGACAAAGGTGGGTGTATACAGGCTTTATGACTTTATGGTTTTGCATTCAGCCGAAACAACATTATATTTTTTTGTTTATTATTATTATTATTACTACATATTTGATTTTTTGGGGGGGTTCTGAACCTTACTATGGTTTCTTTCTATGACTCCCAAAAACAAGCAGGTTTTGGGGGCCACAGGTCCCAGCCCCTAAACCCTGAACCTCCCAAACTCTACACCCTCTACAGGCTTTAGGCTTGTAAGGTTTGGGTTTTCGGGTTTCGGTTTCGAGGGTTGAAGAACAAAAAAGGCTGCAGCCTGGAAGCCTTCCGGGGAGGGGGGGGGTCCTAAACGTTTGGGAAGCCCTTAGCCGTTAATCACTTAGTGTGCTATACTATGCTGTAGTATGTTATATGGATATTCTACTCTACTCTATTCCATGGCAGTATGTTCTAGTAGTAGGTTCTTCTCAGCTATAAGGTACTATTGTTAGATCCGTATCAAATTGCATCAGGTGTTTAACATTCAGTACTCCAATATGCCATTAGTCATGTTTGGTTATACTTTTCTATTTAAGATGATCTCATACTATTCCTCCCCTCCCGGAATTTCGAAGCCGGTAAGCCGCCAAGACCCCTAAATCCCTAAACCCTAAAACGCTAAACCCTAAACTCTACACCTTTTTGGCGACTGGGGAAGGAGTGCCCGAGCCTGACCAAGCGCTTCCGAACCCTTCGGAAAGTCGCGGAGCTTCAAGAAGAGCTTGGTGTTCGTTTTTGGGTGTTTGCTAAAGGGGTTTATAGGGTTCCTTTAAAGGGGATCTATAGGGGCTTATAGGGCTCCGTAAAAATGTTTAGGGTTTAGGGGTTCAGGATTTGGGGTTTAGGGTTTAGTTACTCGGCCTTTATTTCTTTCCGTTAAGTTGTTATAGGGTTTTTTTAGGTTTCATTCAAGTATTACTATACCTTTACCCTTTTTATGGCAATGCTGCTATAGGGTTCAGCTAGGTTGTTTTAGAATCTTATTAGGCTCGGCAGCGTTTTGTGTGGGTTTTCTCACAGGATTTATTTGGCTTGGCATATGAGGGTCTCGGACTTCAGTTACTTTCGCTTGAGGTTTGGGGATGGGAAGAGTTTAGCTTTTGCAGGTTTTGGGCTTAAGGGTTTAAGGTTTAGGGTTTAGGGTCTAAGGTCCTAGGGTTCAAGGTTGCTTTGAATCCCTTTGCAATACACACTACTCTATCCACTTACGAGCCTGGTGGTAGCCTCGGCACAGAGGGATTGCTAGGGCATTAGCCTCATCACTGCATGGAAGTTACAGGGCCATTTCCGAGGGTCCCTGCAGCCCTCATTGCTTTTCAGTTTGCTGATCGATGCATGCTTTACCCTAAGGCCCCATAGTAGTTCCTTTTGGGATGACCCTATAGGATTATAAATATGAAGCCCAAAAAGGACCTATGTTGGGGCCTTAGGGTACTGAAGCCCTAAGCCCTAAACCCTGCACACGGCCAGCACTCACCGGGCCAAGAGTAAGTCATAAGTGGTCCACGACTGGTCGCCCAAGATGTGCCTCTGCGCCGAGTGCAAAGAACAGGGCCCTTCAAAAAAGCCTTGAAGACGAACGCCGCGACGCCTTGAACCCCTAGTATGGGGTTTACCTTAACCCCAAATAACCTACCTTTTTAGGGACTTATATAAAGAAATCATATTACGGCGCCCTAAAAAGGTAGGTTCCTCAGGGTCCAGGTAATTGCTTAGGGTTTAGGGTTTAAGATCTAGGGATCCAGGGTTTCCTAAACCCTAAACCTTACACCTCAAACCCTGAACCCTAAGTCCCAAACCTTAAGCCCTGAACCCTAAACCCTGCGGTTGATGATAGAAATCCTGCATTACCCATAATAAGGAGTGTAGTCTAGGGTCCTTAAGGTAATGCAGGATTTTTGTCATCCTTAATAAGGACCCCTAGGTATGTACCCTTAATATAGCTGTTATATATCCATTATATAGCCCATTATATGACAACTACCCATATTATAGTACCCTCATAGCATCCCTTATAGTAGCCCTTATAGACCCCTTTTCCGGGACCCTAATTTTGACAACTACCCATATTATAGTATATACCCTTATAGTATCCCTTATAGTATCCCTTATAGTAACCCCTATAGTAACCCTTATAGACCCCTTTAAAGGGACCCTAATTTTGACAACGACCCACGTCGCCCAGAGCAAGACCGACTCGGAGCTTTGCTGGCTGTCGGACGACGAGGAAGCGGCCTACGAGCCAGGGCGCTTTAGCTCCTGGGCCTCCAGTTTAGGGTCTTTTGAGGGATCCTTTAGGGTTTAGGGTTTGGGGTTCCGCGGGCTCCTTTAGGGTTTAGGGTTTAGGGTTTCGGGCTCCTTTAGGGGATCCTTGAAGGGTTCCGATGGGTTTAGAGTTTAGGGCGCTTTAGCTCCTGGGCTTCCAGCTTGGGGTTCTGCGGGTTCCTTTAGGGGATCCCCCAATTAAGGCTTCTTACAGATTTAGGGTTTAGGGGGTTAGGGTTTCGGGCTAGGGTTTAGGGGTTATGTTTAGCTCCTGGGCTTCCAGTTTGGGGTTCCGCGGGCTCCTTTAAGGGGATCCTTTAAGGGTTCCTATCGGTTTCGGGTTTCGGGCGCCTTGAGGGGATCCTTTAGGGGTTCCTATGGGTTTAGTTTCGGGTTCCTTTAGGGGATCCTTTAAGGGGTTCCTATGGGTTTAGGGTTTAGGGGGTTAGGGTTCAGGGTTTAGGCTCCAGGGGTGGCATGAAGGTAGGTGGTGGAATCTCAAATTAGCAGTGTCCTAATCCTTAGTAATCCCAATCGAAGGGCCTTTTTGCAGGTGGTTTTCGGGTTTAGGGGTTTAATTTAAGGGTTTGAGGGTTTGGGGTTTAGGGTTTGGGGGCTTAGAATTTAGGGGTTTAGGGTTTACGGTTTCATACTTTGTTTGGGGGGGTTGGAGGGTCTCAAGAGCTGTGGGTGTCTATGACTGAAGGGGCTGGACTCATGTGGGTAGTTGTCAAAATTATGATCCCTAATTGGGTACCCTAAATCTTAGGTGCCGTATTACAATAAGGACCCAAAAAGGGACCATGATTTTGACAACCACCCATGTGCACGAGCCCACCGGCTTCATGTGAAGCCGAAGGATCCGCGAACTCAGAAACCGACAGCCCCAAAGGACCATGAGCTGAATAGCCCGAAACCTGAAACTCTGACCTCCAAAAACCAAAAAACATCCCGCAAGCCTCATAAAGCTTTCTTTCGAAAAGCCTTATACATTCGTCTACCAATCATAGAAAGAACCCTCAGAAACAACTAAGAAAAGGGGGAAGCCCCAAACCCTACGCCGTAAACCCCAAAGCAAGCATCCAAAGACCTTAAACCCTAAACCCTAAACCCTAAACCCTAAACCCTAAACCCTAAACCCTAAACCCTACACCCCAAACCCTAAACCCTACACCCCAAACCCTAAACCCCAAGGCGACGAGAAGGCCAGCGAGTCCATCACCGCGCCAGCGCTGCAGGTGCCTTGGCGCTCCGTGGACCCGAACCCTAAGGGTCGCGGGACTTAGTAACTGGGTTATTTTCGGGACTTATAAGTACCATAACCCCAATTAGCGTCCCTTTTAGGTTACTTATAAGTCTACTTACTAACTACTTACTAAGTCCCCCGAACCCTAAGGGTCCATTATCCCTTAATTAAGGGATGTTCCTTAAATCATAAGAGGGATCCTACTACAATTTCATTCATATTCCATACTTAAAGCATATTGGAGTGGAGTCTCTGGAAACCCGAAGGGTCCAAGTAGTCCTAATTTATGGTTTTGGGTACCCGCAAGGTATAACAAGGAGTACTTGGACCCTCAGTGGAAGTCTTCCGGCTACGGTTTTTCGGGTTCTTTGTATGGCCTATACTAGGTTAGGAGAACTAGCCCTTGCCCATTTTCAGACTGGGCAGTATTTGCCCCGGTTGACAAGAACCAGCACATGCCTATACTCTCCTTGTAAGACCCGGAAGCTTCCAGCAAGAATCAGAACCCCGGATAGAAGCAATGTAGGGGCCTGAAGAAATTGAATCGGGCTTGTGGTCAAATTCTATTATTATGAATATGATAAGGAACCCACCAAAATCCGATATTGGAACCCCCCAGGACGTCGGCAGAGGAAGTTCCTGAAACGGGTTTTGGTTTGGAGTTTGCGCGCCGCGTGTCCTGTGTTGGGACTGCGACTTCTTCGAGTTCGTTGGTGTATGATGGCAAAGCTCCCGGAAAGAAGACATGACAGGACCATGCTGGCGATGGCTGTGTGGTTGAGTGTGAATTCATGTGATTGCGCTCGGAGAGACTTCGGTTTTCTTCGCAGTACAGTCATGCTTCATGTTCTACGGACTCTCATTTTGTCATGAGTGATGTTTGCAGATCCCAGTGAGCAGTGATAAGTGACACTGCGCGTCAGCAGTGTTCAATTGAAGCGGCCGAGAGGCCAGGGGTCCGAACCGCGAAACATTTTGCTGCTTTCTTTCGGGTTTTGAGGTTGGGCTTTCCGTAGAACCTTAGAGGGTTCAGGATTTCAGGGTGTTTAGGGCCTTTATCTTAGGGTATTAGGATTCAGTGCTTGAGTCCTGGCTGCAGCAAGGTATCCCCTGTGGACGAGCAGAGTGTAAAGTGTGAGGCTGGAGATGCATTGCACGGGCGATCAGAGTTAGTCAGGGCCTGGACCCTATAAAGCCCGACTTACTAGTTTGATATCCTAGTTATATAAGTCCTTAAAAGGGTAGGCTATTTGGGGTCCAGGTGGTCCTGAGAACAGTTGCAGATCTCTCCGGAGGGGTTAGACCGGCAATTGAGACCCCGCGTGGATAGCTATCCATTGAGGAAATTTCGTTTGGGGTGCTGCAGATCATGCGGGCTTGTGCCTCCCAACCGTAGCACACGGGGCTCTAACCGTGCAGCCAGAAAGCCCTCAGCCCAAAAGGCCCTCTCAACACGAAACGCGAAACTGCAAGACCCTGAGCCTCCATACCACTTAGCCCTAAATCCCTAAACCTCTAAGTCGGGCGTATTCCAAACCGAGGACCTTAACAGTAGAGGCCCTGCTTGAGTGCTCAGAGAGCTCTTTGCAAGCGGGTCGTAAGTAGACTTCTTAGTAGTATAATGCTAGTTAGGGTACATGTAAGCCGTAAGCCTACTCGTCCCCAAGCCTGATGTACGACCCTGAGCCTCTAAGTGCAGAAGGGACCGCGGCAATCTTCTCCGGAGAGGCTTTCGCGTGCCAAGGCAACCGACCAAGGGATCTTACGTGGCTGGGGGTTTTCAATTACGCAGGATGGGTTCGAAGGGGTCCAGGGGATTTTTGCTGGGTTTTGAGTGGATAGTCTTTCAAGCAGTTGGGTTGTTTGTTGAGGAGTTTGCGGGGGGACTTAGGGGATCTACAAACACACAAGCAAACATGCGTAAATACGTATTAATATTTTCCTTAAGGATAGTATAATATTTTCCTGAAGGATAGTATAATATACCCAGAACCCTATTCTAATGGTTAAGGCTCCTATATTACGGCTTGGAAATGTTGCGCTCAGGTGCTTTTTGTGGGCTCCTGGTTCGCGTTTAGGGTTTTGTTTAGAGCATTTGTCGAGAGCACGACCAGACAGGCTGACATTGGATCTGTAGGGTTTAGGGTGCAAGGCCGTTTCTTGAGGGTTGGGCTGGGAGGTTGTCGGCTCTTGCTTTTTTTGGCTATGGAACTGCTGCAGCGTCCCATCACAACCCCAAAAGCATAACTAACCCTATCCCACACCCTAGTTCCTAAACCCCAAACCCCAAAACCCGTAAACTCCTGAACACTAAAACCCCCCCCAAAACCAAACCCTAAGCCCCATAATCCACTTTGTGAATTCTTTTGGTCCCCAACATAGTACGGCTCCCGTATAAAAGAAGCCTAAAAGCGACCCTAACTAAGAGAATTACCTATATGGTATCTCATACTATGATTATTTATGATAGGAACCCTACGGGATGGAATTGGTAATTATTTTGGCTTCTATATGAAACGCTAAACCCTAAACCTCAAACCCCAAAACCCTAAAGCCTAAACCCTAGACCCTAAACTTCAACATAAGCTCTTGTCGGGAATCCCTCTGAAGGCTCGCCGGCCGGCTACCATCTGCTTGGAGTCCGCGCTGAGGCGCGCACCTGGGCCTTGGGGCTACTTGCAGGTTGGGGTGTAGGGTTTCATGGATTGGTGCTTGGGGTTGAGGGTTTAGGGATCAGGGTTTAGGGGTCCATGGGTTGGGGCTTGGGGTTGAGGGTTTAGGGGCTTTAGTGTTTTAGGAACTATAGGGTTTAGGGTTATCATTATCAGGTTCTACAAAGGTTGGGGTAGTGCAAGGTTGTTACAGGGTTTGATTAGGATTCAACCTTGAAAAAGGAACCCTAAACCCCTAAGCCCCTCAACCCCTAGAGCCCTAAACCCTAAATGCTACACCCTAAACCCTAGAACCCTAAACTCCTAAACTCTAAGATCCTTAAGCCCAAGACCCTAAACCCCTAAACCATAATCCTTACAAGGACCAAGTAAGCTCCATGACATCCTATTGTCTGTTTCAGCCGCCAGGTGCGACGGCTGTGCTTCCAGTCCACAGGTGGATTTACGGGTTCAGGGTTCAGGGTGTAGGATCGCCGGGAGGCTGTCACGTTTGGGGGGTGTCTTTTTGCCTTTGTGCATAAGGTTTCTGGTATAATTAGGGAGCTTTCAGCAGCCATTCGGTCTAGAGCTTTGGTCAGGGCTGGGAGCGGTGGTATTGTAAGTTCTGCGGGGTTCATCGAAGGCTGAGGAGAAGTTTCGTAAACCCTAAGCCACATAGCCCTAAAGCGGAAAGTAAAACACCCCTACGCACGAAGCCCTGAACCTCCGAAGCCCTCAACCGTAAAGCCCGAAGAACCCTCCGAAGCCATTAGGGCAGGTTATCTGGATTCGGTTTGGCACCGGCATTCGCGGATCACTTCTATTGCAGGGATTGGGGTGAGGGGTGTAGGGTTTAGGGTTTCGTGCTCAAGGTGTAACATGTGGGGCTGAAGCTTCAGGCACCCTAAGACCTGACCTTGAACCGCATGTGGCGTTGACTGGTGGGTTCCTTCATCGGGCTGAAGATGGATGATCCTTGCTTGATCCCACCTAGTTCAGGGGACTGAAGAATTGCTAATGCTATGTTATGCCTCCCTACATATTTGTAGTATAATGTGCCCCATGACCCATTCTAGCTTTCAAGACCGCCATATTGCAACCCGATAGAATCCGCCGCTGCAAACACATTGTGCAAAGCCACTTAAGAGCCCCCTAACAAGCCCCATTCTATCCTAATTATCGCCGCCACATTAAACCCTAAACCGGTAACCCTAATAATCTACTGGATTTCAGCTCTGATGTCACTTTCAGCTTGCTTTCGGCTTGCGGAAGGCATCGAACTACATCGAGAAGACAACAGTGGCTCGTCCGAGGATGTATCAGAAGGATTCAGGTGCTTTCGGGAGTTAGTGGCCGCAACTATGCCTCAAAACCCGAAACTTAAACCTCATCTAAAACCTAAGCCCGGGGCCTTAATAATTACCTATACTTTGGAGGCTCCTTATTCTAATTATAGCCGAATATAGCCCCAAAACCCTATTTCAATTATTGGGGCCCCCATATTACTTGGGCTTATGGCTTGGGTCTTAGGTCTTGGGGTTGTAAGGGTTTAGGGTTTAGGGAGTTTGAGGAATCCTGGTTTTTGTTGCATTTCAAGGGCGGTGCCTATCACAACCCGGGAAATTAATTAAGGCTTAAGCTTGGGATTCAGAGTCTCGAGCTACGGCTCTGCGGGCTTTGAGGGTCCTTCAGACCGAAGGTAGCAAACGCTGGCGATCCAAACTCAACCCAGGACTCCACTCAGAGAACCGAATACCCCTTATTTAAGGAATATGCCTTAAATCATAATATTAAGGCACCTACTATTTAAGGTATATTCCTTAATTGAGGGGTATTGGGTTCTCTGGGCAAGACCCTAGGCCCTAAATCCCGGAACAGCCGACGCTCTAGTCTCTCCGCACTGCTTTTAAAGACAGAGTCTGCGGGTGAAGGTTTGCGTGACTTGTTTTCTGACGTTGCCGAAACAGGAGCTTGTAAGACAGATCCGTGATAATAGGATCCTCATAAGGAACCCACCTTTCCCACAAGAAAGACTTCATGTTTGCAGAAAGTCGGCAATTCACGTAGCCCGAGAATGTACAAGAAGTTTGTTGTTGCACTGGAGGTTATGCTCCGGAATGTTCCCAACAACTACACGAGGCACATGGTGGGGATGGGGAACGGTCCGAGGCGAGCCTGTGGCTAAAGTGTCCTTTTGAGGCCGTTTGCGGTTTTCGAAGAACCAGGGCCTGTGGTTTGAGGGGCTTTGGGGTGCTGAGGAGTCGTAGTATTAGTAGTACTTCGAAATTGTAGTCCTACTACTACTACTACTCCTCCTCCTCCTCCTCCTGCTGCTGCTGCTGCTACTGCTACTGCCACTGCTACTGCTACCGCTACTGCTACTGCTGCTGCTACGACGACGACTACTACTATTACTACTGCTGCTTCTTCCGCTCTTAGCATAGTACTCACAAGATGCCTCTGAGTCGCAGGGAGATGTTTCTGGCCATGCTGGACGAACACGGCTTCCGCGGGCGTTACGACTTTGCGCCGCCAGTTCCGAAGTTAGGTGGGTTTGTCGAGAAGTCAGCGTGGAGGCTACATCAGTCCATCTAGAGATCAACGCTTTATGGAGCTTTGCAGGTTGGACTTTTGATTTAAGTGTCTTTCAAAGTAACGGGCCATTGCGAACACACTTCCTTGAGGAGATGCCCTACTTTGGGGACAGGTCGTTTGAACAACTACCCGGCGGTGCAGCAGTTCAGTTTTTTTTTTGAGGGTGGAAGCTTTGTATATTTGAGCGGTTCTGTCGCGTCTCCATTTATGGCTGGTCGGCTCGGCGTTGCGTTGCTTTCCGTTCATCTGGCGCAGTGAGGGCTTGGCGTGGCCACCTTGCCAGGATTGTCCTTCTTCTCTTCGCCTGGTTTTCTTCTAGCTAAAGATGGTCTTCAAGATGTTCCAGCACCATTTTCTTGTCGCAGTGGGCCGTGGGAGGAAGGAGCCTAAGTTACGGCACCTCTGGGCAGTGAGAGGGTCTGAACGTTGAACCTCCCCGAGCATGAGGAAACACTAAACCATACTCGTCTCAGGTTGTAAGATGAATGAAGCTTCATAAACCCAACGACTGCGAACCCCCCCAAACCCTTGCATCCCAAACCATCCTCCTCAGAATCAAAGGCCCTATATCCTAGGCCCTAGGCCCCACCCTCTGTTTTATCCTACACCCTGTATCCCCGAAGTTCTAGACCCTGAGTTGAAATCTTGAATGCCCTAAAGTCTCAGATGTACTGGCCTGACTTCAAGGTACCTGCCTTGTGATTTCCACCGCCGAGCGAGACTTCGCTGCAATGTCTTGTGCCTGCTATCATACTATTTTCATTCCTGCAATATCTATGCTCTAGATGCCCTATCCCTTAAAATTCCTTAAGCCCTAAACCCTAAATACCCTAAGCCCTAAACCCTAAATGCCCAATCCCCTAAATACCCTAAAGCTTAAATACCCTAAACCCTAAACCCTAAATGCCCTACACCCCAAACCCTAAACCTTACATACCCTAAGCCTTAAACTCTACATAATTCCCATAATTATTACCAATTTCAGACCTCAGGGCTCCTGGGTATAGCTCTACTATAAACTATACAGTAGAAGCCAGAAAGTTGGAACATGATTATCCTCATTCCGTAAAGACAATGTAGAGGGAATCCTAGCACTAATCATCCTAAACTCATGTTCCAACTTTCTGGGGTTCACTATAAACTAACCTAAAGGAAGCGGAGGCCACAAGCAACAAACGAAGAGCAAGGACACACCTGGGCAGCCTAGATGATCGAATCAACAGCAAGAACAGCCTAGATAGGGGTACCTTAGGGTTCCTTTAAAGGGTGATAAGGGTACTATAAGGGCTCCTTTAAAGGGCTCTATAAGGGTTTATAGAGTTTCCGAAAAGAAGGGGTGCCATAAGATGAAAAGACAGCAGGAACGGAGAGTAGCCCCGAAGCTCTAAACCCTAGTTCAGGGTGCCGCCGTTGAGAGGCTCGTTGGTTTAGGGCTGTCTCAATACCACGGGCCTTTGTTGACAGATCTTTATAACAAGGATCCTGCGGTGGACGATGGACCCACAGATCCCAATAACCCTTAGTTAAGGAATATACCTTAAATGAGAATATTAAGGCCTCTATAATTTCAGGTATATTTCATAACTCCCCTGTAGAACCCTTATAGATCCCTTTAAGGAACCCTGAGGTATATTCCTTAATTAAGGGGTATTGGGTTCTCTGGGGAGGTCCCGATAGAACCCATACAACGCCCCTAAGTCCCGTCTAAACGTGAGGCTCCTGTAGTGTCTTTAAACTCAGTTTTAGGGTTTAGGGTTTATAGGGTTTGCCTCAACCCCGCGTAACCTACCGTTTTAAGGACTTGTATCAAGAAATCATATCAGGGAACCCTAAAAAGGTAGGTTCCTTAGGGTACAGGTAGGATCTAGGGTCTAGAGTTTAGGATTTAGGATTTAGGGTTTTAGGGTTTAGGGTTGATCATCCCTTGTGACCCAAACACAGAAGCTTCTCGATATAAGCCCTGTCTGAACAACAGAGATCGGAGGATTTCGGCTTCCATGTAGCCGATTGAAATCAACCCCATAATGTATTATGTGCCAGCGCTGAAACCCCCTAAACCCTAAACCCCTTCAACCCCTAAACCCCTAAACCCCTTAAGCCCCAAACCCCTAAAACCTCAACCCCTCCTGCATGCTCCCAGGAATCTGGGTTACGCCTTTGTCAACTTCGTGAACTGCGAGGCCTTTCGTTGAGGGTTTTGGCTCCAGGGTTTAGATTTTTCGGCTTTGGGTGTGGTACGGTTGCTGATATAAATCCTATACTTCCCAGAATATGGAATATACCATTATTCCCATAGTTTAGGGTCCTTAAGGTAATGCAGGGCTTCCATCATCAACAGTAGGGTTCGCAGGATGTAGAGCTCAGGGTTTAGGATGTAGACTGTAGGGTTCAGCCTTTTGAGTTTAGGACCTAGGATTCCGGGCTTAGGGACCCAGCATTGCTCATCAGCTTGTTTAGGGTCCAGAAAGTTGGAATATGGTTTCAGGGTAGGATACCTTATAATTTACCATATGTAAAGTGTTTAGGATAATCATATTCCAACTTTCTAGCTTTTACCTTAGGGTGTAGGGTTTAGGGTTTAGGGGCCCGAACTTGCTGGGCTATGTGTGTCCGTTGTTTCTCCCTAGGTTTTCGTAGTTCGTTCTCGAGAGCCTTTGAAATGCGACTTTACATGTGGCAGAGGCAACTTGAGCCCTAAACCCTAAACCCTAGACCCTAAACCCTAAACCCTAGACCCTAAACCCTAAACCCTAAGCCCTAAACCATAACCCCTAAACCCTAAACCCTAAACCCTGAGCGTCGTCCTTCGGTCCCCAGATCGATGATTGGTGCAAAGTTGGGGTGGTTGTCAACATGATGGTCCCTTTTGGGTCCCTATTCTAGTGCGGCACGAGAGAAAGACGGGGCTTTAGTTAATTTTTGCCAATTGCAATTGCTGCAGCTGGATCGTTGCAACAAGGAGCACCACTGAAGGGACCCTCGTCGAGGAACCCTCCCTTCTTGAGATCCCCTTAAGTACCAGTACACAGGTTGAACAGCAGAGATACAGACGCTTTTCGGTATTGCACGTGCGCGCAGGAACCGTCGTGTCGAAAAGACCCTCAACTCCAAACCCTAAGCCCTAAACCCCAAACCCCAAAGCCTAAACCCCAGACCCTCAACTCCAAACCCCCATATCCGAACCCGAAGCCGCCATATGAGAGTTTCCGAAAATTAGGGGTACCCAATTTTGGGACCCTTATAACAAGGATCCTACTAATTAGGGTACCAAGTAAGGATCTCCTATTTTCGGAAACTCCCATATAGGAAACCCCAGACCCCAAACCTCTGTGATAACAACTGCATCCCCTCTTGCTAGAATTTTTGATGGGTAGTTGTAGACACGGGTTCTGCTGCCTCAATCTTGAAGCTGTAGTTCGCCTCATTATATCCGTACTAACTAAGTCCCGCCAATACATTCCCAAGCCCTGAACCCCCGACTAACCTGCAAGCCCCAAGCCTTAAGCCCAACCCTAACCCGAAACCCTTGAAGGACCCCTTTTTATGAGCCCCCAAAACCCTATCATACCTGAATCCTAAACCCCAAAACCATGAACCCAACACCTGCAAACCCCAAACACTAAACCCAAAACCCCAAAGCCCTGAACCTGTGCTGAGGTGGGAGTTTCCGAACATAGGGGACCTTAATATAGCACCCTACATAGCAGGATCTTTATTCTAAGGACCCCAGAATAAGGTACCCGCCATTTTGGGAAATTCTAGGTGGCTTTGGCGGCCTGGCGCCGCTTCGACGGCTTCTCGGAGTGGGCGCTGCCCAGCCAGAAGGTGCGGCTCTGGTGCTTAGGGTTTTGGGGCTCCGAAAAAGGGTTTAGAGGTTTCGGGTTTAGGGCTTTAGGGTTTAGGGCTTTGGGTTTTGAAACTGGGTCTCCTAAAAAGGGATCCTTTAAGGGTTCCTCTCGGTTCGGCTTTCGGGCTTAGTGTTCAGGGTTTTAGGGTTTATGGCTTTAGGGTTTTATGGTTTTGGAGCTCCGAAAAGGGGTCCTTTAAGGGTTTACGCGTGCCTTAAAAAGGGGTTTGGTCCTTTCAAGGTCCCATAGGTAGGGGTTTATAAGGGCTTCGTGTTTGAGTTTAGGATCTCCGGTTTAGGGGTTTGGGCTCAAGGTAGGGGGGGGCCAAACCCTAAGCCTGAGGAGGAGGAGGAGGAGGAAGAGGAGGAGGAGGAGGAGGAGGAGGTGGGAAATTTTCCGGAGTTGAAGGTTCGGGCAGATCCTTGACGTGGCTGAAAGTAAACCGCGCCAAATCCTAAACCCCAAACCCCAAACCCTAAACCCCTAAACCCTAAACCGAAGCTCCTGACATCCAAAGGCCTCGAGTTCGAAGTTTTCAGGTACGTAACATACATAGAGCTCTGGGTGGTTGCAAATAACGTCCCCTTGTAGTCCTCGTTACGATAAATGCACCCGAACGCAGTATACATCGACATATTAGAGGACCCCTTGCTTGGGGCTGGTTGTGCAGACTTTCGCCTGCCCCTGCAAGGTCTGCGCTGTCAGTTGGAGCGGCCCACATCAAGGAGCATGAAGCCTGCAAAATGCCCAACAGTTGAAAAGACAAAACAATCATAACTCCTGAGCACAGAACCCGATCCTCGGACCATTTATATGTCTGCTCCGAAGCTTCAACCAGCCCCTTGTTATGCCCAGTAGTCTTGTTGCTAAACCTAGTATTGCTGTATTGTCATGATGATTCGTCCGCTGAAGGTCTTCGCGTGCTACCAGTACGATTTATGCTGTTCGTTTCCCGTTGTGATACTTCACCACCCCAGCTCTGTTCTGACGACAATGGCCAAGCTGATTTTTGTTGCAAGTGTGCGGTGTGGCTGTGGCAGGTCTTGTCGCTGCCTGTGTTGGGAGCATCGCGGGAATGCCTTAGCTACATATGAGATATGAGCCGGAGGAATCATCACGTCATTTTCTTCCTGCGGGTTTCTGTGCGGTTTTGTCCGGAAGAGACTTCTCAGTTCCATTGTATAAGCCCCCTACCGGCAGAGGCTTTCGGGTTGAGGATTTAGGCCCCCTCTGCCCCGACTGACAACCCGAAAGTAATTATCCTTGATCCCGGTTGCTGCGGGCAGGACTTGAACAGCACGTGGAGCGCTATCGCAATTCCCCCGTGATGCACAAGAGCGTTCCTGATGAGTGCATCTGCCCGAGGGTTGAACGCGTGTGTTCTCGGTTGCAGGGGTCCAGGGTTCGGTTTAGGGTTGTTGTTGTAGACGGGCAGTTCTTTAAATTAGGGTCCCTTGAAGGATCTATAAGAATTTCTATAGGAGTTCTAAAAGGGTACTATAAAGGTAGTTCTCTAAATCAGGGCGCCTTCCGGTCCTTTTTATCAGGATGCCGTACTACTTTTGGGACCCTGAAAGCAACCCTAATTTAGAGAACTACTCAAACCCCAAGCCTTCAACCCTGGCCGAAGGTACCGCCCAGTGGTTTTCCAGAATGGCGTGCGCCAGAGGTTTCCGTCGCCGACCAGGTCCCTGAAAAAGCCGGATCAGGCCTGCATTGGGTTTTAGATGGGGGCATTAGAATAGGGTTTTGGAGCGTATGATACTATAAATAAGTTTAGGCCCCTATAGTATCTACTTCTGGAGTCCCAAAACCAAAACTATAGACGATAGTCTGGTTCCAAATCCCCCTAAACCCTAAACCCTAAACCCTAAACCCTAAACCCTAAACCCTAAACCCTAAACCCTAAACCCTAAACCCTAAACCTTGAACGAACCCGGACCCACAACCTAGAGCCCCTCATGCAGGTCCTCAAGCGCAAGCAAAAGCTCGAATTACTAAGCCCCACACCCGAACAGCCCACATAAGTCCTGACAGCAGTCTATAACTGACCCCTTAGATACTCCACAACGCCCTCAAGCGGTGTAGATATTTACGTCGTCCCTTCCGCTATTTCCCTGCAGTCGCATCGCAGCCGTTGAGGCTACATGGCAGAAGGCCTGGCAGGGAGCATATATGCATATCCATCTATCTATCTATACATATATATGTATACATATATGTATGTATATATATATATATATATATATATATGGGGACAGAGAGAGAGAGGGAGAGGGAGAGAGAGGGAGAGAGAGAGAGAGAGGCCTTCAGAGCTCGACCAGGATTCCTCAAAAGGGCTCCTTTACAGAATTCCCTTGGCAGTTTTCTGTAGGGGGTTCCACAAAGCCTCTGTGAGATAGTGGCATTAGTAGTTAGAAAAGAGTTTCGGATGTAGTTTCAGGCTACGGAAATTGCAGCCTGATCCCATAACCCGACACCAAGCCTCCACTTATATGTGTGTGTATATATATATATACACATATTTGTACATACATACATACATACATGCGTACGTACATATATATATATATACACACACGCACTCATGCACTTATTGCCAGTCTCCGTGTCCGGTTCCGTCTGTGTCTCCGTCTGTGTCTCCGTCTGCGTCTCCGTCTACGTCTCCGTCGCTCTCTCTCTCTCTCTCTCTCCCTCTCTCTCTCTCTCTCTGATCTGTCTCTCTCTCTCCCTCTCCCTGATTTCATCTCAACCCGATTCCAGGTTTCCACAGTCGGTGCCTGATTCTTACGGGGAGCTGAATTTCTGTATGATATGCCCGAAATCGTAAACTCTACATCCTCATTAGGGTTTAAAGGATCAGGGCGATTAGGGTGTATGATTTCGGTTTCAGCTCCCTACAAACTGAACACAATATTCTAAATCCGTATCAAACGCCATTGAAGGGAAGGATTCTCCACCACCCCCTCACCCCAGAAGCATCAAGCCGCGGAACAGCTCCAACCCTAAGCCCTGTAACCCCTCCTTAACCCCAATCCCTGAACCTTAAACCCTAAACCCCAAACCCAAACCCCAAACCCCAAACCCCATAAACCCTATACCCCAGAACCCCAAACCGCTAAACCCCCAAACAACTAACCCCTGGACCCTAGACCCTAATGAAGCACAGCAGGAAGCGTGATGAAGAAATTTTTTAATGTCCAAGAAACACCTAATTTTTAATGACATCTTTTCTACCTTTTGGACCCTTGGGAATTTCGCTCTTATTTTGCTTTTTTCTTTTGCCTTAAGCTCGCGTACATTGAATTAAGGGCAAAAGGAACAGGAGCAAAGTACTCTCTTCATAGGAGTCTTACCATTAGAAAATACCTGTAGAATGTTATAGGAGACTTCCAGATGGTAGAGTTTCCATCATATTTGAGTAAGATCCTCCGATAGAATCTTCTAACTAAATTTGCAGTCACATCTTGGTGGGTTTTATTTGCGACCGACAGAGTCTAGACAATCACAAAACTCGTCGTCCCCCGGCTGCTCCGAGCCCTTGGAGTTCATCATTGGTTTCATATGGATCTGCACGAGGCCGCGATTTTGGTGATCGGCATGTTGTGCTTCATGGCGTCACGAAGGCGCTGGAACAGACACCTGGAGCCTCCTGCTGATCTCCTCAGCCCAACCGTAACGAGCTGAGGGACAACATCCGTGCATGGTTCAGCTACGAGTTGCAGGCGCCGCAGTACTCACAGGCGGCGTCCTCAGACGCCCCACCTGCGATCTCGAGAGCTCCAGCGACGAACGACACTATGATTCTTCATCCAACTGGCAAGGCCCCACGGTCATGGAGGCCCAAGATGCAGACAAACGTTGATGGGAGCTTATGTCAGAGCTCGTGAATCAACACAGCTGGAAACTCGACGACGCCTTGCATGAGCTTTCAGAAGTTCGCTCCGACCTCAGCAGTGTTTCTCGACAATGGAGAATCGCTGCATGGGGACGATGCAGGAGCAAAGTGCAACAATGATATGCTGCGGATTGGTTTTTGTGCTGCAAGAGGAAGCGACATGCCATGCTGTCTATCTATCTATATATATATATATATATAGATAGATAGATAGATAGATAGATATCCCTTTAAAGGAACCACATAAACCCCTAAACCCTATAGATCCTTTCAAAGGAACCCTATAAACCCTTACAGATCCCCTTTAAAGGAACCCTATAAACCCGGTCCGTGCAGGCCGACATGCATGAACAAAGTTTTCAGCCAAGCGCCTTCCTTTGCGAAGCCGGGGGGCCTGGCACGGGATCTTTTGGGGTTTATAGGTTGCCTTTAAAGCGGCTCTGTAGGGGTTTGTAGGGTTCCTTTAAAGGGAATCTATAAGTGTTTATGGGGCTTAGGGTTTAGGGGTTTTAGGGGTTCTAAAGGAGTTTAAGGGTTTAAGGGCTCTAGCAGTTTAGTGGTTCTACGGAGTTTAGGGGTTTAGGGGTTTGGTTGTTTAGGTTTTAGGACTCAGGGTCTAGCGTTTAGGGTCTAGGCGATGTTGCTCTGGAGCGCGTGCCCCTCGTCCTGGCAGCCAGACGCCCGCTATGGCAGGGCGACGGACAAGACGACGGGCTCGCAGTGGGTTTAGGGTTTAGGGTTTACCCACAGGCTCCAAAGTAGTTCCTTTTTGGGGTTCGTATATAGAATCCTATAAGGTAATCCCAAAAAGGAGCTACTATGGGGCCTCTGGGTAGGGCCTTGCTGGTGCTGCGTCGCTTGGCGCCGCCTGTGAAAGGCTGGACGCGCGCCGTGCCCTTGCCCTTCCATGCGTTCGCATCAGCAGCTGCTGCTGGGTAGCGTTGCTTCCCAAAACCTGAGCGTGGCAGAGTTGCCGACTAGAACGTGCACCACGGTCCTCCTCGGACGTGCTTCGGAATCGCTGCTTCCATTGGAGGCTCAGTCTTGTGCACACTCTCTATGCGATTTCGACTGCCGATGACCCCTCCTGCCTGCAAAACCCTTGCGTGGGACACCTCTGAAAGGCGTATTACCGGGTTCCTTTAAGGGTTCTTGTAAGGGATATTATAGGGTATGTCATGCCAGGACGTAGACAAGAATCCTGCGTCACAGCCCCGAATGTGAAGGGAATGGGCTTCAGGGTTTGGTGGCCGGGTGTTCAGGATTTCATGTGGCATTTGGGATGATGCTTCTTGGGTTGGCCTTTGGGGTTCAGTTTTAAATGTATACCCTGAACCGTACGGTACTTTTGGGTTCATCCACCTCTTAGTAGCTGATTGGATGCACTTTACACTTTTTGGGATAATACTACCCACTATAAAACTGAAAGTGTACACTTTTGGGGCTTATGAGCTCAGAAACTTAGGCCTTAGTTTTGTGAAACTGCCAGATCAGAGTTTCCGGAGTAAAGGGACTTTTCAGTAGAACGCCGATGCCCTCCTGTCAAGAACCCCCGCCTAAACCCTAGGCCCTAAGCCCAGAGCGCAAAGCCCTGTGCCTTGAACCCTGAACCCGCCCTAAACCCTAAACCCTAGACCCTAAACTCTAAACCCGATAACATTACAGAGAAGATTAGCATGGCGCCTGCGCAAGGATGACACGCACAAATCGAGAAGTGCACCCAAAAACAAATCCTAAACTCTAAAATTCAAGACTTTAACCTTCCCTGCCGAAGGATGGTCTTGCACGCATAGCGGCAGAGCTGACGGCACCTTGGTCAGAGCTTCAGTTTCAACGTCGAGGGGTGGGATTTGGGTTTAGGGTTACTATAAGTGTTGCTACAAGGGCCACAGGGTTTCGGGGTTTGGGATCTAAATCTAGGAGGTGACAGGAAGTTGGACAGTATGGCGCATTAAGATGTCAGTCATATTAGGTTTCTTGTCGACGGTTCCACAGACCAGAACCTCAGGCCTTTGCCAACTTATTTTGAATTCCGTGTGCTGTGGTCTTGTATTCAGTACGAAGTATCTCGTGCTACATGGTGTGTCGTGTCGCACTAGGTTAGCCATGCTACTCTCACGCTCCTATTGGCGAACCGGTTTCAGCTCAGCTTTCTTTCTCTAGATCGAATCTTCTGGGTTTTCAGCATGTTCTACCATTCGTCTACCTTGCACTTTCAGTTCCGGCCGTATGTTTCACGGCTGCTGAATGCAGAACATGACCTTCGGGTTCCTTTTCCCCATCCGAAGACCATCGGGCACTAATGACTCGGTGCGACCCAAAGTTGCAACATTCTCCCTTGTTTGAGTGCCTCTCACGAAGTTCTTTCAAGTCTTACGCTGTCGTACTATCTGTCCGCTTTTGTTCTTGTATGGCTCTGCTCGTGTTTTCCATCCTTACCTTGTTTAACTTTCGCAGAGAGGATGAAGACCAACATATGCGTTTTTGTGTTGGCCTTTTAAAAAACCGTTCACAACTTAAATGCGACACTTCACAGCTTTTGGGGCTGTGGATTCATTGTTTGAGGGGCCTGAATTTGGGCCTGTAGAAGGAGGTTAACTATCAGAGCGACCTACAAACTTGATTAGTCCTTCCCCTCTCATGTTTGCCGGGATATGGGAAATTACATGTTTCAGACCAGCAGCCTCGTCGCGTGAACGATGCGACACAAACCTACAAACTTGTGAGCCGCAAAACGTAAAGTTCTACGTTCACGAGCAGTTGAGCTATCAGCCCGGAAACGCCAATCATCAACTCTCCACTCTACCCATAGGCCCCAAACTAGTTCCGTTTTGGGATTACCTTACAAGATTCTAAATATGAACCCCAAACAGGAACTACTTTGGGACCTTAGGGTAGAGCCCGGAAGCTGAAACTAAAGCCCAAATCCCAAGCAAGCTTCCCAGGCTGCGTCAGTCATGGATGGGTTTGAGCCTGCCAGCGGTTCCTTGGAGACAATCACCGCTACACCCTGAACTATCCAGGTGTTAAGGTTTCTTGTCGTGTGTTTGAGGTTTCAGTGGACGCCTCCTTAACACTTTTCTAAGCCGTGTGTTTCCCGGAGGCAAGCCGCATCCAGGGAAAAGACAATTTAGCTGGTTTCAGCTTGTACAACGAGAAAGAGTAGAGTAGAGAAGAGTAGAGTATGTTAGACTAGGCTGCAGTTAGAGTAGATATCGGTCTGTCTGTCTCTCCGTCTTTCTGTCTGTCTGTCTGTCCGTCTGTCTTTCTGCCTGTCTGTCTGTCTGTGTGTCTGTCTCTCTGTCTGTCTTTCTGTCTGTCGGTCTGTCTGTCTGTCTGTCTGCCTGCCTGTCTGTCTGTCTGTCTGTCTGTCCGTTTCTCTGTCTGTCGTCCGTCTGCGTTTCTGTGCGTGCGTATGCATGCATGCAAACCTGTGGCTATGAAGGCTTTTGAATTCTCACACGTCGAGGTCACCAAGGAACCAATGGCAAACACCGGAAGGGTTCAATGGCTTACTGTCTCTGGCGGCCACCGTTACCGACCAGGCACTCAATCTCCGCCCTGGAGAAAGTGTGTTTCAACTATCCGATTGGTGCCTCATGAAGGCCCCGAAAGCCAGGGCCGGCACCTCGCATCCTGGACCTGTCAAGTCAAGCCCTAGCTAGAGTGACTAGACTCTTTACAGACCCCCAAGGCCCGCGTCTGTCACACTCTAACCCTATGCCCACTGCATTTTGTGGATAAAGGCACCCAGGACGGAAGACTGTGTAGCCTGTTGCCGGAATCTCGAGTTCACTGCGTACAGTAGCCAGCGGCAAGCAAATGCTGCCCGTCGCCCAGAGTTGGAACTGAAACGAGGAGATTTTCGGGTTGAGGGTTCAAAATTTAAGGACCCTCGTGCATTATGGCACCTTGGCACACGCTGAGCTTTTGTTCACACAATGAGAGGCATATTACTCTTCTTATCCGGGCATCAGAAGTGTTGAGGGTTTAAGCACCTCAAAATGCGCGACATAGCCACAACTTAGTTGTTTCATCCAGGAACCTCGGATGCATGCCGCTACACCAGAGAGCTGCTCATCCCCCCGCCCCCCTGCCCCACTCTCACACGTAAATTCAGAATTGTAGCCCGGCCCAATCCTAAGTAAGACCCTAAGCACCGACATCGAACTTCGAATCCCAACTCTGGGCAATCTGGCTGCGTCGATTTTGTTCATGGATAGCCCTAGGCCCCACAATGCCCCACGGCTTCCGCAAACGAAGAAGCTTGAGGAGATCTTGCAAGAAAGACTGCCGCTCAGACGGCTTCTAGAGCACGCTGCAGCCTTTAGGTCAGATCATTGCTTGGTCCTGTGCAAGTGCTGTAGGCCTTCTCCCTGAGAACCACCGCACTGCTGCAGACGACCCTTACATGTTATCTTTCACCACCATCTTCATCAGAATCGTTCTTATCGTTTCATCGTCGCCATCATCATTATCATCTTCATTCTCATCATCATCACCATCGTCGTCGTCATCCTCTTCCTCCTCATCCTCCTCCTACTCCTCATCACCAGTATCAGTATCTCCACCGGTAGGGCCGCCTTGCTTCTTACCCACATCTTCGTCGTCACGCTGATGGTCGACCGACTTATTCTCTGCATGCTTCCCCATCGCATTTCTCCTTCATCTTCATTACCAGTAGGGCTTACTACTAGCTGCTAGTCAACATCCTCATTCTTTGCATGCTTTCGCATCGCTGTTCATCTTCATCTGCATTGCCAGCACGGCAGTTAGCATCATCAGTTTCATCGCAACAACCATTGCCGTCACTTCTTCGTAGTATGGTTGTATGGCGAGGACGTTTGTCACTGTGCATTTTAATCCACACTTCTGATTCTGGCATCTTCGATTTCCCCAGGGTCGGCTTGGAGTGGCTGCGTTTCTTTCTAATTTGGCTCGTAACTCGCTACAGGCAACGTCCATACATAGCCATTGTCTTGCAAAGGTACGACATAACCCAAACCCCATAGTCTAACTGTTTAGGTCCCCGCGGACAATATGAGATTAACAACATTCCTTTATTGTGAGGAAGAGGGGAGAGGTTTATACGTCAGGAGTCTACATGTAGACTGACGACACTACCAGTAATTTCAGACTCGAAGATTTGTTGTTGGTATCAAGCAATGTTTGCGATTCAGTTGTATTCGCTGACAGTTCTTTTGCACATGTGCGGTAATCCGCTTCGTGCCATGCTGTGCCGTGGCAGAATCTTAAGACATCGCCAAAGCATGACGCCGGTTACTATAGCATCACCATGTACCTTAGACTATAGCAACAGCATTCTGTTTGATTACAGCTTCGAGAAATTTGAAAACAATGGCTGAGTTAGAAGATTATAGGCTTATAGGTGACCTCCTCACGCTTCGTTGATTATTCCATTTTTGGTTGACTGCCCAGCTGCAGATTGAGGAGATCTGTATAGCTGCGTCCTGGCATCAGCGGGGGCTTCTCGCGTCCTGAGAGTCCTAGTAGGTACGATCTCGGAGTCATATTTGAGCCCTCGTGCCTACTCCACCGTATTTCTATCATATTTCTATCATGTTTCTATCATATTACTATCATATTGCTACCATATTACTACCATATTACTCTCATATTACTATCGTGCGAATCGGGACTGCGAGAAACCATCCAAAGTCGGCTCGCATCATTGTAAAGCCTTCTGTCGCCCCAGAAGACCGGTCTTTTTGGGCTACAGATCCCTTCGGCTAGTTTGACGTACGCTCTACTAGCCGAGTCGCACACAGCCGGTCAGATCGCGGATTGCTCCTTGTGGAAGTGGCTGGAAAAGTCGTGCACCGGATTGGGGCCTGGTGTCGACGAGGGCTCATGGATTACTTATAGTAATCAATGATTAGCAGTCTTGTTACCAATGAATAGTAATAGTAGAAGCAGTACCAGTAACATAAACGCAATGGTGACAATAGTGGTCAGTGCTAGAATGAGCATGTAATGTCAGGGCCCAGGCATGCAGGCATGAATTTAGCCACTAGGTATCTGAGTATGCTTCAAGCAGACGAGCCTAACCGCAAACCCTAAGCCCTAAACCCGAAACACCACAGGTTGTGGAAGGCTACGGCTGGGCTCCAAACACCAGACCAGATCTAGCGGTGTGATTGATTTAAAGTTTAGGGTTCAGGGCTTAGGGCTTAGGGCTTAGGGTTTAGGGGTTTAGGGGTTTAGGGTTTAGGATTTAGGTTGATGTCTTGGTTTCAAGTTCTTATCAACTTGATAGCTAAGGTTTTCAGAGACCCCGAAGGGCTACTGCTGGCAACAGTACTAGTGCTGGTATCAGTACTACTTAAAGGATCATGGGACTTAGTAATTAGGGTTATACTTAGGGTAACTATACTTATAATTACTTGTAAACCCAATTAAGGTACTTAGAACCTTACTTACTAAGTCCCATGATCCTCCAAGTAGTCGTACTAATCAGTATCACTTCTCCTATCCCTGCTCCTGCTACTGCTACTGCTACGTACGACGGTTACAACCGACAGCTGACCCGAATTTTCTGGATAGTGTAGGTCTCTTTTCAGGGAGTGTGGGTCAGATTCAGAATCTCCACCATGTACCTTAAACCACTCTGAACCCACAAGGTTTAGCATTCCCTAAACCCAAAGCCCTGAACCCTAAAGCCTAATCCCTAAACCCTCAACCCTAAACCCTCAAAAAACTGCAAAAGCCCTAAACCCTAAACCCTCAAACAAAAACTGCAAAAACTCTAAACCCTAAACCCTCACACAAAAACTGCAAACACCCTAAACCCTAAACCCTCAAACAAAAGCTGCAAGATCCTTGATCCCCTAAGACCTGAACTTTCAATCCTCAACCCTCGGCCCTGAAGCAGGGTGGCCCTGATCCCCCTAAACCCTCCGAGCCACCAAGCTCTGCCGTTCCGCCGAGGCCGCGGCTGACCTCCGGGCGTCTGCAGAGGCACCAGGCAAGGCCAATGCTGCCTGCGTGTTACCCTAAACCTGCGCAGGCTTTAGGGTACTTAGAGGTTCATGGTACCTAGTAACTAGTGTTATAAAAAAGGTAACTATACTTATAAAGGGTTATATCCCCAGTTAAGGTACTTATAACTGTACTTACTAAGTCCCATGAACCTCCAAGTACAACCCCAAAAAGCCTAACCCAACCCGAGCCGGAGTAGTCTTGTAAAGGGGTAAGGATGTACGGTCTGTCAGTGTTCACGGGTTGCGGTTTAGGGTGGCGTTTACAGTCACGTTTTACGGGGATTCAGCCAGGTGTTTGTAGGCAGTGATGCCAGTTCGCCAGTCACCACGAATCAAAAACTCCCTAGAAGAGGAGCTTACAGTCGTGCGCGTAGAGCGCTGAACCACGAAGCCTAAACCTTCTAGTTCAGCCGGCGTCGTGTTGGTCGTCGACCATGCAATAGTACTGCCAGTCTTCGTCGAAGCACCTGCTGCCACCCGAACTTTGGTGTTTGTTGTTGAAGCAGTGGGTTGACTATAGGCCACCAGCCCTAACCCTAAACTAACCCTAAGCCCTCAAGTCCTAAACTTTAAGAACCTAAGTCCTGAACTAACCACCTAAGTCCTGAAATGACCCTGAACCCTTGAGTCCTAAACTTTAAGAACCTAAGTCCTGAACTGACCCTAAACCCTGAAGTCCTAAACCCGAGGCCCCTAAACCCCCAACTCTACTTAGGAGTTTCCGATAATTAGGGGTACCCCATTTGGGCATTGGGGGTTTAGGGTTTAGGGTCTATAGGGTCTATTTGGGGTCTTTATAACAAGGACCTTACGATTTAGGCTCCTATATTATGGTCCCCTATTTTCGGAGATTCCCAAACCCTAAGCCCCAAACCCCTAAACGCTAAACCCCTAAGCCCCCTAAACCGGATTTTCCTGGTTAATAATCGACCCTGGAATTTTTCCAGGGTCGATTGACCGGTAAACCTTTACGGAAGCAATTCTGTAGAGTGTAGAACTGTAGAAGTTCTACTTCACACAAGTGATGCTAGATTTTATTTTGAGTTCCGCATGAGTTTAATTTCTTCTCATGGGCTCATTATGCATTTTAGTGTGCCCGAGCTTTTGGTTCAAGTTGTGGCCATGATTGGCCCAGCAGACCTAGTAGCTGAACCCGACATAAGAGCGGAGTTCAGTGCAGACGAACATGTTCGTTGCCTCGGGAAGTTTGGCAGAAAGATGCCAAAACGATCAGCGTTGGAGCTAGTTGATAGCTTCGCGTATGAATGCCTCAAAGATGCTGGAGGAGCAGAGCTAATGCGCTGCATTGAAGGATATTCAAGAAGCCAGTATATTGAGGAACAATGGATGACGGATCTTTTCAAGGGCAGAGTTAAGCGACCTGTCAATGAACCACCTGAGTACCAGCAAGCTGTTGCAATGGTCAGAGAAGACCTTAAGCCTTTGCGAAACACGAAGGCTTTTGATGCAATTTCAGAGCTGGATAACTTGGAATGGGACGGAACGACCTCTCCAGGCTTAGGCTACCGCTTCGGCACCAAGAAGGGTGATGAAGGCGTGTATGCTCAAGCAAAAAGATCAGCACAAGCTACTCTCATGCAGTACATTGAGGCGAAGAATCCTCAAGATTACGTGAGAACCCGGGTTACCCCGGACCTGGGCTTTTCAAGAACACAGATGAGTCCTTTGACTTCACCAAAAGTCAGGGCAGTACATGGAAGATGCTTCCACGTCTTGTTGTTGGAGCTTACAGGAGCGCAGCCACTAACCCAACGAGTGGTTGAATTGAAAGGAAAGATTCCTATCACGGCTGGGATCTGAAGCCGCCCGACGATCATAAAGGACCGTGGTACTATCTTACCACCGATTGGTCAGCCTTTGACAGAACAGTTTGTCATTGGGAAATCAAACGGGCCTTTCATCTAATGTCTGAATTACTCGTATTTCCAAACAGAGCCACATGGTGTGCATTCAAGTTGTCAAGAGACACGCACTACAACATGCGACTCGTTGCAGTGGATGGCAATCTATATGAATTGCGGCTCCCAACCTTTTAAGCGATTGACCAATAACCCGATGCAACTTCTTTTTCTAGATTGGCGGCAGGCTTTTGACTCCATTGACCACACCGCAATGATAGAAGCGTTGCAACGTTTCGGTATAGCGCCTAACTACCTTACGCTCATTTCAGAGATATACAAGGATCCAGAATTCCAGGTAGTAGGTCGCTCGGGCGATATTGCGGAAGGCATCGTAGGTGCAGGCATTCGGCAAGGGTGTCCTCTTAGCCCCTATTTGTTTATCATAGTACTCACAGTTCTTATGACGGACTTAGATCGTCGACTCCGAGAAAAAGGAGTTGGTACCAATACCTGGTCGGTTCGTCGTCCCACATATGATCTAGAGTATGCTGATGATACGTTACTCATCTCCTTGACCACACCGCAAATGCAGCAGTTCTTGGAGGGCTTAGAAGAACAAGCGCGTAGGTATGGGATGTCCTTGAACGAAACAAAGACCCAACTACTGGAATCCCCCTTCCATAACCAGCCAATATCTTTCCAGTCCGGGGAACGAGTGCCTGTGGAGAAAACGGTTAAGTATCTCGGATCGTACGTCTCATGGGAGAGGCCGTTCGAGACGGCTTTTTATCATAGATTAGGCGTAGCTGAAACAGCTTTCAAAAAGCTAAGACTGGTTTGGAATAGCTCACTCTCACGCGCCAAGAAAGTACGCATATTCCAGGCCACCTCTGTGCCATGTCTGTTGTATGGTCTAGACGTACTCACATTAACGGAAAAGAATCTACACACAATCGACGGACAATATTTCCGTTTCCTGCGAAAGGCAATCGGAATTAAGGCCTGTTTTTACTCCCGAATACCCAACGCGGAGGTTTGGTCCCAGGCGTTCGACCACACCGCGCATCGGAAATTTTTTACGCCCAGCAATATAATTTGCTCAAAGAGGTGTATAGCCATAGTATAGAGTCCCCAGTCCACAACGTAGTCTTCAGTCCCGGACTAAAGGACAGAATAGCAGCACAGGGTAAGCGCAGAGGAATGCAATTCCCGTACTTCGTAGAAGTCCTCCTTAAAAGGTAACACCCTGAGCTCAAGCCGGACCACACCGCAACACCCCCACAGTTTAACTACGTAGAACTAGGGCGATTATTGCGGAAGTCCCCCGAGATGGCGCCAATGCGCGC
Organism: Symbiodinium sp. CCMP2592; assembly: GCA_905221615.1. NCBI lineage: Eukaryota > Dinophyceae > Suessiales > Symbiodiniaceae > Symbiodinium > Symbiodinium sp. CCMP2592. Next base: position 185,338 of record CAJNDT010002779.1, read on the forward strand.
ACGCAGTCGGCGCGCAGGGCCCTAGCAAAAAAGCCCCCTAAACCACCGGAAACTCCCATAAGACAAAGGGTACTATATTATGGTCCCCTATTTTCGGAGATTCCCGCTTTTCGCCTCCTTGCCAGGCTCTCTTAGACAGGACCTGGAGGCCCGGGCGAAGAGCCGCGGTGAAAGCCTTTTCTTTTTTTCAAACTTAGAGATTCTACAGGGTTTAGGGTTTAGGGTCTACTTAGAGGTTCATGGTACTGAGTATCTAGTGTTATAAACAAGGTGACTATACTTATGATTGGTTCAGTTATATCCCCTTTTAAGGTGCTTATAACTGTACTTACCAAGTCCCTCGAACCTCCAAGAAAGGGTTAAGAGTTCAGCGCCTAGGGTCTGGGGTTTCAAAGGTTTAGGGTTTGGGGTTTAAGGTTGGGGGTTGGGGTTTCGGGCTTCCCCGGTTCAGGGCTTTGGTTTTGAAGGGTTGAGGGTTTGGGTGTAAGGCTAAGGGTTGAGCCCCAAACTTTGGGTTTCGCGTTTAGGGTTGTGTTCGGAATTTTTCGGTTAAGTGCCGCGGTTTGGTGTAGGGTTTGAGAGACTAGGACGTGTGGCTTGAGAGTTGGAAGTTGAGTTGTTTGAGTCTCCAAACAAGGGCTTAGGGCCTAGGGCCTGGAGTTTAGGATTGATTGGGTAGTTCTCAAAGTCATGCTCAAAACGGGTTTAGGCTTACGATCCGGATTGTTCTTTAACTGGCTCGTGGGAATTCAAACTACCCGCATTCACACCTCTCCAAAACATCCGTCACCACAGGCACATCGTGGGGGTGGCCCGAAACCCTCAACTGGGGGATTGCCCATTGTGATGCTTGTAGAAGTTGGATGCGCGCGTCGGAAAGTGTCTCGTCTCCTCCTGCCCCTCCCTGCATATGGGAGTTTCTGAAAATAGGGACCCTAATATAGTACCCTAAATGGTAGGATCCCTATTATAAGGACCCCAAAATAAGGTACCCTGGTTTTCGGACACTCCCCCATTCCTGAAGCAAATGAAGCTCGAAGCGGAAGGACGCCCCCACGCTCAACACCGAGTTAAAGCATCAGGGGGCTATGTGACTTCGTAGGTCGGTGCAAAGTAGAGTCAGAAGTGGGATGACCCTTAAGCCCCAAACCTGACACCCCGAAATCCTGAGAGTACTTTTTAATACTTAAACCCTATAGCCCCTGTAGAATCCCTACAGATCCCTTCAAAGGGACCCTTAAAGGAACACTTATACCTACCCCTGAACCTCTAAGTAGCCCCACTGTCCCCTGAGCGTCCAAGTTCCGAACTCCCCGCCAACCCCAGACGCCCCGAAGCTCCAAACCCTAAGCCCAAAGCCCCAAACCCTGAGCCCTAAGCCCTAAAGCTCAAGCCTTAAACCCCAAACCCTAAACCCCAAGCCCCAAAATAAACCCCGAAGCCCAAAGCCCTAAACCCTAAAAGCCAAACCCTAAACCCTAAACCGTCCACCATTCCATGCACAGGAGCCGAGGCTGCCAGCAAGTGTGGAGGCCGGAGGATGATAACAGCAATCAGACGAAGAAGGATGTTGTAAACCTGGGGTTCCTTTAAAGGGATCTATAAGGGTACCTTTAAGGGATCTATAGGATTGTAGGGTTTAGGGTATAGGTTGATGATATAAATCCTGCATTACCTTAGTGGCCCTAGACTACGGCAACTATGGTTTCTTCCTTATTATGGGTAACGCAGGAGCAGGATTTGTATCGTCAGCCGTAAGAACGATGGTTGCACTCAATATCAGAATAGCAGTAACAGATACGGTAAATCTAGGAATTCTGGTAGCATTCAAGCACTTTAATAGTATTGCTAGTCCCACTGCTAGTGCCAAGCGCCTGCACCTAATACGAATACGACTGCTAGTCAATACACGTGGCGCGGAAATTAGGATCGCTATGCGCAGGCGACCGACCAATTCTCACAGTATTGCTGCTTGAAGAGGTTTTGGGCTTCAAACTGGTCCTTTCTCAGAGTTTGAGGCTCGGCATAGGGAACGAGTTCATGTACTATAGGGGGCAAATAGTAATTTCCAATACTATTTGGGGGGGTTCCTCATTATAACGATATTTTAATGGGCACCAAAACCCTATTCTAATTATTAAGACTAAGGCCTCTATACCAAAATCCTCACAATAGCCCGTTTTGTAGCCCGGAAGCCCCTTTAAAGGAACCTCCAGGCTATGCTAGCGTTGAAGAAGTCTTCCTCCCATTCGCAGCTTTGGGAGCCAGTGGCAGCCCTGAAGCCCCACGTCACGATTTAAAGGGAACTCCAGAAAGTTGGAATATGGTTTCAGGGTAGTATACCTTATATAATTTACCATAAAGGGTTTAGGAATCTCATATTCCAACTTTCTGGCTTTTACTTTAGGGTCTCGGGGTTAGGGTTTAGGGTTTAGGGGTTCGGGGTTTAGGTTTTGGGTCTCGGGTTTAGGGTTTGGATCTCGGGTTTAGGGTTAGGAGTTTAGCGGTTTAGGGCTATAGGGGTTTAGGGTTTAGGGTTTAGGGGTTTAGGGGTTAGGGGCCTAGGGTTTAGGAGTTTAGGGGTTTGCGGCTTTAGGAGTTTAGGGGCTTAGGGTCTAGACTTTGGGGTTGAAACCTAAACCCTGAGGTTAAGGGTTTGGGGCATGCCAGGATCCGTTTGCACTCTGGCGAAGCATCTTCGGTGCGGAGCTGCTGCGAGTCTGATGGCAGTTTCACATCTCCCAGAGAAGATGGTTGCATGCGATCCTGTGTTCAGGGCTCAAAAAGGGCTGACCGTATTTGGGTTCTAGGAGGGTTCTACAGGGGTTTTGATAGATAAGGACTCTTGAGGGGTTGCCGGTTTTGGGCTTCGGATTCTGTTGTGTGGAGTTTAGTTCAAGGTGGGTTCTCTGATTTGGGGCTTGCGGGTGTGGTTTAACATTGTAGGTTTTCGGTTTAAGGACCACTGCTGCATTATCTCTTGAGAGACCGTCCAGATTTGCGGCATTTCCAAGAGTGGGGTGCATAGGTCGGAAGAATTAGAATGCTACGTAGTACCATCCTTTACAGTAAAAGCCAGAAAGTTGGAATAGGATTATCCTAAACCCTTTATGGTAAATTATAGGGTATCCTACCATGAAACCATATTCCAACTTTCTGGAATTCCCTATATAGTCCCTGTATCTGCAAACATACACAGAAACCCTGTTCTGATCATCAAGGCCGCTGTAATAGCACGATACCATGCCAGCACTCTGCGATGGCTTTGCTCATTTTCCTTGCCCATCTTTACATCAGGGTCCGTTTATTCGCGGCTGTTCAGGCTGCTCGAATTCAGAAAGCTGTCGTGCCGGGTCTGGCAACCATGGCTCAACTCTCATCGTAAGCCCGTAAGCCCTGAACCCTCAACCCTACCTATCATAGGGGCCGGTTTGGTGGTAAGTATATTCTACTATACTTACAATAAGAAATCCCCAATACCCTATTCTAATTATTTGGGCTCCTACATTAACCCCTCTAAACCCAGAGCCCTTGCAGCCCTGGCAACCCGAAAGCCCATCATCGCCAGGGACCCCCGGCCGAGCTTCGGTTTCGAGTCTTTGACCAACCTCTGGTTGAAGCTCATTTGGGCCCCTATAAAGGGGTCTATAAGGGTTACTATAAGGGATACTAGAAGGGCTACTATAAGGGTACTATAATATGGGCAATTGTCAAAATTGATGGTCCCTTTTGGGTACCCTAAATATTAGATGCCGTACTATAATAGGGACCCAAAAAGGGACCATCAATTTTGACAACCACCCATTTGGGCTGGCGCCGGCCAGGCCGCCAAAGCCAAGTCTTTTCCAACATGAGCTCAGAACACCGTGAGGACCTAAAGGTGGTCGCGGTTCAGGGGTTTGGGATTGAGGGGCACCGAACCTGACGAATGCCTGGACTTCAAAAGAGTGAAATGCTCAAACCATCGAACCTGCAAGCTGCTCTGTTGAATCTAGGGTTCAGGCTCACGTTGCCTGGTTACCTGGAATCAATATGGACGTGGGCTTTAGGGTTTAGGGCTAATGACTGTTTTCAAAACATGGACACAGGGCATAGGGTTCACCGTGGTAATCGCATGGCATTCAAGTTAGCCTCATGTCAGTCTTGGAAGATGTGAGGCATTCGCCTTGGGTCTACAGTTTAAAAGTTGAGGGTTCATCTGGACAGCCGCAGCAACAATTAGCAAGAATTGGCCATAAACTATACGAATCCAAATCAAGCCGGTCTTCAGAATAAATACACGAAGTAATATGACAGATGCTATTACCGATAGTGATTCTACCCTTAACCCTAACCCTCAACCCTGAAGCTAGCTTAAGCCCTATACTAGCCTTTACATTAACCCTCAAAGCAATTCTTATAGTACTCCTAAAGGAAAGCTTGAAGAATCCAAGCACTCCTGGCCGGAGCAAGCTTCAGATCTGTTCCGTTTGGACTCCGCTTCAAAGGGTAAGCGAAAAGCCAGCCTCCAATGACTGCGACAGCAACTCTTTATGTGCATCTTCAAAAGGGCTTGTTTAAGGTTGTTTTCTCGTTTTGATGCGCCCTTAGTTCAGCTATAACTAAACGTCCCTAAATCGCGGCGAACCACTCTTTACAAGCATCCTGATGGCTAGCTTGTGCATTGCCCCAAATCTCCTGAAGTTCGCATCGTACGTCTGATAGCTATTATATGGTTGACAGTATTATCACAACAACAACAACAACAGCCGCAGCGCTAGCAGCAGCAGAAGGGGCAGGGGCAACTGCCGCGGCAGCAGTGGCAACAGCAACAACAACAGCAACAGCAGCAGCAACGGGACCCGGATCACCACCACCGCCATCATCATCATCATCATCATCATCATCATCTTTTTTCCTCCTCAGCAGAGAGAGCAAAACCCTCCATCACTGTCCCATACCGGAACCTGCGCCTAAACCTACACCACCTAGACTTACACAATACCAAGAACATCAAGGGCAACAACGACGACGACTACTGCCAAACACTACGACTTGTACTGCTACGGCTGCGGCTGCTTATGGCACTTCGGTTAGTGATACTGTCTCGGCCACCCAGTGTGGGCCTAAGGGACTTAGGAGTTCGGGCATGGGACTAATGAATCTAGGCCACAGGTTTTAGGAGCTTGATTGCAGCTGGGCACGCGCGCACACCGCTCGCAAGGGCTTGAATAGGGTTTATGTCTATGTTATTCTTTTATGCTGGTGCTGCCTTGCAGCGGAGCACCCACGCACATCGTTCGCAAAGGCCTGAATATACGAGGTTCCTGCCGTCTATCTTGCCAACCCCTCGAGCCAAGCTGAACGCAACTATAAGCGCTGGAAGAATATGTGACGGTCCTCTTTCCCGCAACCTCGAACCAGCTTCAGCTTCTTGCGTATTCGGGCCTTTGTGCACCATGCTGCATATGGATTTCACAGGGTCCAGCCGCGGCGCACACTGGATGAATGTAGCCTGGAGATGGAGACCGTGATATGCGGCAGAAGAATAGCGGAGTATAGTTTTTTTGTGCAACAGCCTGTCATTTAGACCCTAGATAGTAAAGCCCTAAACCCTAAACCCTAAGCCCCTAAATCCTAAACCAGAAAGACAGTAATGTACTGTAGTTTCTGAAGCTCTGAACTTGTATTTACATGCTTTCGCTTTCTCGTCGTAAGCACCAGTACTCGCAGGAGGTGTCGTTTTCTCCAGGCCGACATTCCCTGCACTGCTTCATGTCTCCGACCTCCTGGCAGCTGCAGTTGTCCCTAAACCCTAAACCCTAAACCCTAAACCCCTCAACCCCTCAACCCCTAAACCCTAAACCCCTAAACCCTAAACCCTAAACCCTAAACCCTAAACCGTTGCGTGTGATGTTAGGGACCTATGGGTTTCCTTGACGTGAGTCTTGTACATCTTAAGTAGAATGAGATGTACTTGGAGTTCATGGGTAGTTATAAGTGGAGTTGTAAGTCCCCTATTATGGTGGTTACCCTACCTACAACCCCACTTATATCTGCCCATGAACCTTTAAGTATGCATGCTAGTCCAGGGGCATCGTCGTCGAAGCTGCGGGTACATCAGCTGTGGGTGCGTGGCAGCCAACCTCTCCCAAAACACCGAGCGTCCGCTTGTTCATGGGGGATCGAAGGGTTTAGATGTCTGGCCATTCAGGGTTAAGGGGTTTGGGGTTGGGGTTTGAGGCGTGGAGATTGGGGCGTGGTCTGGGTTCCCAGTCCGCATGTCCTCATTCAACCCAGAAGAAGTTGAAATCTTCGAAGGCCAAGGGGCTGCTTGACACGGTTTAGTGTCTAAGGTTTAGGGTTTAAGGTTTAGGGTTTAAGGTTTAGGGTTTGAGGTTTAGGGTTTAGGGTTTAAGGTTTAGGGTTTAGGGTTATCTTTTCCATGTGCTTTGGCCTCCAAGCTCCAGGGTCGTCCAGAAAATCCCAAGTGAAACCCCAATGTTCGGGGCCGAAGCTGGAGTCCTTCATGGAACAGTCATATATAGGGGCCTAAATAACCACCAACACTATTTTGGCGGTTCCTCATTTTAAGTGTAGTTTCAGGATTTGGGCTGCTAGGGTCAAGGGTTTGGGGTTTGAGTGTCTGAGGTTTAGTGGTTTCGTTCCAGCATGACACAGAATTTCATCCTCGATTGTCAGCAGGCCAACAAACGCTGGCAACTGGTCCTTGCCCTAAACCCTACACCTTTAACTCGAAAACCTTCGGAGCAGTCGGAAAGGAGGGGTTAAAAAAAAAATAACTCTTTTTCGAAACCTTAACCATAAGCCCTAAATCCTAACGACTCCTACACTTCAACTGCAAGGCCCTGATTCCCAAGCCCTAAATACCCTAAACCCTAAGACCCTAAACCCTAAACCCCCAAAACCCTTAATGCCCTAAACCCTAAACCCCTAAAGCCCTCAGCCCTTAATGCCCTTAATACCCTAAACCCCTAAAGCCCTCGACCCTTAAGCCCCGAAGCCCCGAAGCCCTGAACCCTAAACCCTAAAGCCCTTCAGCCCTAAACCCCGAAGCCCTGGATCGTAATCCCTAATCCCTAGGACTCTAGAACCCTAAACCCTCAACCCTAAACCCATACCCTTAAGCCCCGAAGCCCCGAAGCCCTGGATCTCGAAGACGCAGGCGGCCGTCCTTCTCGGCTCAGCCAAGCTCATCCGCCTCCTTCCGCAGGGGCAGGCAGTGTGTACGGGTTTAGGGGTTTAGGGTTTAGGGGTTGAGGGGTTGAGGGGTTTAGGGGTTCAGGGGTTTTTAGGGCTTAAGGGGTTTAGGGGTTTAGCGGGCTTCGTGGTCTAGGATCGGGGCTTAAAGTGTAGTGGTTTTCAGGGTGCATCAGTTATGCAGGTGGTCCTGTGAACCATCCTGTCGAATCTCCAGAATAAGGTATCACTCTGATATCCAGGACCCCCTAAAGGGGACCCAAAGCCTAAACCCCTAAAGCCCTAAACCCTAAATGCACCCTAAGCCCTCAATCCCCTAAACCCGAAAAAACCCCTAAACCCTACACCCCAGTATTGGGCCTAGGAATCTGCAGTCAAAGCTCGAGCCGCAACCTTGAGGATCCCGCCGTGGAGTTGGAGTGTTTTACAGAACCTGAAATCCTACGGCCCATTTCCCTGAGTTCAGGGTTTAGGGTAATAGGGTTTAGGGTTTCCTAACCCTAAACCCTAAGCCCGTAAGCCCCAAAATCCTAAACCCCCAAACCTCGCGGGGTCCTTTCCTTGTATCCCCAAAGTCATAAGCCGAAATCGCGCAGTAGTCTGCAACCTCAGCCTTCTGATCAGGCTGATAGGGAACAGGAAGCCTGTGACACCCGACTTTGCCATGTTAATGTGAGACATACCCTGCACCCAAAACCCCTTAAACCAAAAGCCCTAGAGCCGAGTCTGCAACAGGCATGTTCATGATCCGACTGATAGAGTCCCCTGCTTTGAAGAATTCTTGAGCTGCAGCATGTTTCCCCAGTCAGAAACTTTCAGCTTAGGGACATTTTTTCAGTCGCGAGGCAGTGATGTCTTGTAGAAGAACATCAACTACACAGAGATAGAACCGGATAGGGCCGTCGCAGCTGCATTGCCCAAGCCGCCTGTTGCGAGCAGTGGCTGCAAGCACTCGGTTTCATGAATCAGCTTCCAGCACAGTCATTTTTGCGTTTGTCTTCCTGTACATGTACTGCCCACTGCCTAGAAGTCACGACCCTCATGGTCGCCAAGCATCGCTCAGAACTCTCGAAGGCCTTCCCCATGGCAGAGTTTGGGATGTCGCGGTAGAGTGTCTTCGGATGTCCTTTTGAGAGTTTCCGAAAATTAGGACTACCTTATTTTTGGGTCCTTATAATAAGCGTCCGTACTGTTTAGGGTACTGTATGAGGGTCCCCTAGTTTCGGAAACTCCCACTTCAGTTTCGACACTTCAATCGGAGCCATGGCGATGCACGCCGGCAACCCGATGGCCCCCTGCTTGCACCGAGCAGGTAGTCGGCTATCCTCGTCGTCCTATACATCCATCCATCCCATCCATCCATGCATGCATGCATGCATGCATGCATGCATGCACACATACTTCTCAATTTCGCTTCTCGTATGCTGACATACGGTATGTACAGGTGTATGGTATGGCACTCATACCTGTATGTACGTTTGTATGTATGTATGTGTGTATGTACGTACGTATGTACGTACGTATGTATGTATGCATGTATGTGTGTATGTATGTACGTACGTGCGTAGGTATGTATGTATGTATGTATGTATGTATGTATGTATGTATATATGTATGTATGTATGTATGTATGTATCTATGTATGTATGTATGTATGTGTGTATGTATGTATGTAACAATGTTAATGCATACACACGCACACGCACACATTATATGTGTATGTACATGTTTATGCATATGTTCATATAAATGTCTTTTTTCGCGGACACACACACACACACACACATAACACAAAGTTTTGTGTAGAGGTGAATACGCATGACACTGGTGTTGCCGCTGCAATCACTGTTCCTGCCGGTTACTATCTTGACTGTTTGTTGCCAATGCGCTTCTTCTATGTTACTGTATGTAGCATAGCCTCACTCTGAGTGGGACTTGTTCTGACACAGGGGTCCCAAAATCCATCAGGTCAGGCCAGGGCTCACGATTTCCTTTCAAAGGAGGGGCTTAAGCAAGTGAACTTCTGCTATTAATGATAAGTCGCAGTAATGGCCATAATAATCACAACCTAACTCATAGTAGTCATGCATTCAGATGGTGGTTAAATACTCCCAAAAGGTATAAAACCACTACAGTACGGGTTGAACAGCACTCGTCCTCGTCTGTGCCTCACAGAGGTGGGCGTCGCCACAGCGCAGGAGCGGCAAAGATGTTGATGCCCATTTCTACCAGAAAGCATTGAAGGGCCAATACGGTTTCATTTGGGAGTTTCCGAAAATTGGGGGTACCCTATTTTGGGGTCCTTATAAATAATTAGGAGCATACTATTTTGGGTCCTGTATTAGGGTACCCTATTTTCGGAAGATTTCGTCAGAGCTCAGCATCTGCGCCTAACTTCGGAGACCTTTGTCGTGTCAGAGCTACAAGTTAGTGAAGTGGGAGTTTCAGAAAACAAGGGACCGTAGTCTACTAGTATAGATTTTAAGTAGTCGGATCCCTCTTCATACACCCCTAAATCACGCAAATCTCATAATGTGCTTTAATATACTAGAATATGACGTAACATGCCACGGTACACGATAGTATGCTAGAATGTACTATAACACACACAACGGTTGATGATATAGATCCTGCATGATCTAGAATAAGGAATATACCATATTTCCCATAGTTTCGGGTCCTTAAGGTAATGCAGGACTGTTATCATCAGACGAATCATCTTCTATCTGAAACTCCCAAGTCGAAGCGGTAACCGAAAGCAACCCTAAACCCTAAACCCTAAACCCTAAACCCTAAACCCAAAACTCTAAACCCTAAACCCTAAACCCTAAACCCTAAACCCTAAACCCTAAACCCCCAAGTCGGCCCAAGTCGAAATGGTAACCGAAAGCCCCAGAAGCCTGGCAAGGGTTCGATGCCTTTCGCCTTGGAGGTTCAGTGCCCTTAAGGGTTCCCTTAAGGGTTCCCTTAAGGGTTCCTTTAAGGGATCCTTTAAGGGCTCCTTTAAGGGTATTATAAGGGTACCTGGGTACTATAAGGGCGCTGGGAAAAGGGCGATAGGGTTGGAGGTTTAAGAAGTTCGGAGGGTTTCAGTACCTGCTGAAGGCTCGGTGGTCAAGAGGTTACTTGGAGGTTCATGGGACTTAGTAAGTACAGTTATAAATACCTTGGCTGGGGATACAACCAATTATAAGTATAGGTACCTTATTTATAACCCCAATTACTAAGTACCATGAACCTCTAAGTGTTTGTGTTCTTGCCCTAAACCCCTAAACTCCGAAAGCCCTAAACCCCTAAACCCTAAGCCCCTAAACCCCTAAACCCCTAAACCCCGAAACCCCCCCAAACCCCTAAACCCCTAAACTCCTAAACCCCTAAGAACCTTTGAACAAAAAGTAAAAAAAAGCTAGAAGCCACGGAGTCGAAAGGCGCCCCTCTCTTTGCACGCCGCGACGACCCGTCCGAAAGGCGCGCCCTCGAGTCACCGCGACCGGGTGGAACTATGGAAATAGGAGGGCTGTATGGGTTGTCACGGTTTAGGGTTTGAGCCGTAAACACGAAACCCCAAACCCTACACCCTAAGCTCGTAAGCCCTAAACCCTAAAGTGTATGATTCGGGGTTTCCTTACTTTAGTTGAAGTATAATGGGCCCCCAAACCCTACTCTAATTCTTAAGGACCCTTGTTTATGGGTTGTAGCGGTGTAAAATTTAGGGTCTAGGGTTTAGGGCTTTAGGGTTTCCCTAAACCCTGAACCCTTAAACCCTCAAGCCCTTAAGCCCTAAAGTTTAAAGCCAAGGGCTTTCGGATTTCTTTTTTGCAGGCTTGGCGGGTATACCAAAGTTGGAATAAGAAACCCCAAAACCCTTTTCTAATTGTCAAGGCCCCTACATTACGTACGTGGTTTCCGAACAGCAGCCCTGAGGGGTTAGTCAAAGAAGAACGCTCCGAATGCTGTTTCTGCTACCTGCCCAGACCAACCCGGCCGGAAAAATTGGCACTGTCCTTTGTTTTTGGCAATCTAATAATCCTCTAAACTCTAAACATTGGACTGTTTCTGCAGTTTGTACAAGGTTAGCTTGGGAAGGGTAAGGGTTCGGAGTTCTTGAAGAGATCGCGGGTTCAGTTACTAATGAGGCCACCCGTGCTTTGGCATATTGTCCAAGAAGCATTCCTGACACCCAGCCCAAAACTTCACCCCCCGCCTCCCCCCAAAAAAATTAAGATCGCGAGTGTCTTCATCTCGAAAGCTTCTGGTCCTTGTCGGCAGACGAACTCCTCAAAAGCTCGTTCATTCGACTACGGCTTCTGGCTTTGCAGACCAGACGCGATCTCGGCCAATCCGAGACTGGAAAGCGTAGCATTCCACTCCCCAACCCGTGAGTTCCACACCCCTACCTATAGTCTCCATTGTAGTTCCTCTTTTGGTGAACCAGTTTTATGGTTAGGATCCTAAACTTTAGTTTTTGGTTAACCAAAACAAGGAACTACAATGGGGACTATAGGTAAACTTTAAGCCCGCAAATGCAAAGCCCTAAACCATGCAACCTCGACCCCCGAAGCCCGAGACCCCAAAGCAATATTGTAGAGGCTTAACTACTTACCTATGCTATTTTGGGGTGAATATCATCATGGGCCCCTTAATTATCAAGGCCCCTGAATTAAGCTACTTACCTATACCTTTTTGGGGGTTCCTCATTGCATATGTATCATAATGGGCCCCAAAACCCTATTCGTATCAAGGCCCCTTAAATTATAGAACCCTCATATATCCCTTATAGACCCCTTTCAGCAACCCTTTAAAGGAACCCTATTCTAATTATTGAGGCCCCTCAATTAAGCCATGGAAGGAAAACTGACTCCGAGGCTCTGGATTTGCTTCCGCAGCTGCTGGGGCCGGCTCTGCAGCGTCTCCTTGGGAGACAGCAGCTTTTGAATCTTTATTTAGGATTCTGAATAAACTAAGTTTCTTAATAATTAGAATAGGGTTTGGGGATATATTATACTGTAACTATAATAAGGAGCCCACACATGAATTTGTTATCTTTCTTCATCGTCCTCATTTCCAGGAGTGTTGCAGCGTGTTTTGAGACCCATGGAGGTTCGAATTTCGTGCCTGTGCGTGAAGTCCTGTCTGGAGTTTCATAGAACCCAAGATGCATCGAAGTGGAGGCAGTAGGAACAACAGACCTGGGCTACGCCCCTCGACTACCATCCTCATGAAACGTTTGGTTGCCAAGCGAGAGACAGTCCTGACGATTTCGCAAGTCCTGTGCGTTTGCACAGTAAAGCTTTGTCAGCCAAAGGCTCCATGTACCTTTATAGTAGATACTTAAGCCTTAACGGGGTCCCTACATAGGCACTGTAAGGCCTAAGTGGGTGGTTGTCAAAATTAGGGTCCCTTTTTGGGTCCTTATTATAGTCCTGCCGGCACCTAATATTCAGGATAGCCAAAAAGGGACCCTAATTTTGACAACCACCCAAGTATATACTATATTGGTACATGGAGCTTTAGGGTCAGCCATCCTCCTGCCAAAGTTGGCCGCTGCGGCTGTCGCTGCCCACGGGACCACGCGAACTGCACGCCTGCGCAGCCGCTGCCGGCTCTCCGGCTCAAGGTTTTTGTGGCTCCGGGGATGTATGCCCAGAGGCCCCAAAGTAGTTCTTTTTGGGAGTAATTGCCCTATAGGATTCTATATATGAGCCCCCAAAAGGAATTACTTTGGGGCCTTTGGGTACTTTGTGGCTCCGCGGGTGTATGTTTTGGTGACTCAGCGTTGTTTCTGGGCGAGACTCAGGGTTGAGAGGAGTCACTACGATGCTGCGACGAGGGATTGAAGTAACGGGTTGATGCCTTCCTTTGTCATAGTTGGGCAGCACTTTACATTTTTATGGGTACTTAAACCCAATAAGGCAGAGAGTTTTTTCAATTTTTAAACCAATCCCAACCATGAACTAGCCTTCTAGAAAGGAAGGAATGGATGAACGCATTCTAGATGAACCAAGAATGAACCAAATGAACTGAACGAATGAATGAACGAACTAAGGAATCAAGGAAAGCGAGGAGGGAAGGGGGATGAAGGAAAGTACATACATGTACATGAATGTGTACATGGATGCCCGTGCGTGCACACGTGCATTTCAGGTTTTGCGGTTCTAGGATCCTCAGATGCCATCAGGGTTTGGCCAGCCCAGGGGATTTTTCGGGTAAAGGCCATCGTATCCGGGCGAACTTGATTTCGACGTTTCGTGACGGAAGCTGCTCTGCCATTGTTGGAACTGTACCAGACCAAAAACCCCGAAGAAACCCTAAACTCTAGTAGAGGAACTTCTAACCGGTTCGAGTCTGGAACGAGACCATGGTTTTCAGTGTGTCCCCAGGCCGAAGGAATCTAGGTGCGGCACCAGCGAAAGCACTCATCGCCGTGTCGGCTGTGGTGGTTGCGGTTTTGGCAATGACGGTAGCCGTGGTGGTGTTGGTGGTGGTGCTGCTGCTGCTGCTGCTGGTGCTACGTCTTGGCATCGTTCTCGCCGCAGTAGGGATAGTGGTCAATCTAGTAGTCATGGTAGCGGTAATCGTCGTCGCAGTAGTCATAGTGGCGACAGTAGTAACTGAGTAGTAGTAGCAGTAGTAGTAGTAGTAGCAGCAGCAGCAGCAGTAGTCGTAGTAGGAGAAATTGAAAGTAGTAGTAGCAGTAGTAGTAGTAGTAGCAGCAGCAGCAGGAGTAGTAGTAGTAGTAGTAGTAGTAGTAGTAGTAGTAGTAGTAGTAGTAGTAGTAGTAGTAGTAGTAGTAGTAGTAGTAGTAGTAGTAGTAGTAGTAGTAGTAGTAGTAGTAGTAGTAGTAGTAGTAGTAGTAGTAGTAGTAGTAGTAGTAGTAGTAGTAGTAGTAGTAGTAGTAGTAGTAGTAGTAGTAGTAGTAGTAGTAGTAGTAGTAGTAGTAGTAGTAGTACTAGTAGTAGTAGGAGTAGCAGTAGTAGCAGTAGTAGAGTAGTAGCAGTAGTATAGCGTAGCAGTAGCAGGAGCAGTAGAAGTAGAGTTGGAGTAGCAGTAGCTGAGCAGTAGCGCAGCAGCAGCTGCGCAGCAGCAGTAACCGTAGTGATCCTCGTCGTCGTGGTAGCAGCAGCAGTAGTAGCACTAGCGCAGCAGCAGACGCTGCGGCAGCACTGGTACGAGGAGTATGGCGGCCGAGGAGAGGCAGGCATTAGCGTCAGTTGTGTATGGCCGCGAGAGCTATCCAGGGGAGGGCATTTCCCCTTAGTCGAGGCGCAGCAGGAAGGAGACAATTATCGACCCAAGATCCGTAGCTGTGGTGATCGTATGCAGGTTGCATGCCACGGCCACGAAGACCAAGACGAAGACGACGCTTCGGCCCATTCCACAGGCATCCTGGCAGCAATGGCTTGCTTCAGGCATCGATCCCGAATCGAACTCACACAGGATCAGTCTCCTCGAGGCGGTCAGGGGATGTGTGTTGATTTCCTGGAGCTGTACAGGAGGTTCAACCATCAGAAACACGATTTCTTGCGCAAGCCCAATGTTCATGACTCAATATTATAGCCGTAGCCTACAAAACGATGCCCGCTTGTTAAAGCATTAGTTGAAAGTGAAGCTTTGGTTCGAGTTGCTGCAAGACTTTGTCCGACTTTGTCCTTTGCAATTGGAAAGTTGAACCCTAGCCAAAACCAGTGATCCAAGTACTAATATCAATACCAAGCGTTGAAATCAAACTAACTGCAATATGAAAGAGTTAGCGCCCGCAAGAACAATGCCATAAACGCATCATTGATGAGGCAGGAGTACGTAATATATAGCAGTAGCAGTAGCAATTGCAGTAGTGTGGGCAGCAGCAGCAGGAGGCGCGAGCAGGAGAAGGCGCAGAAAACCGGGAGCGGCAGCAGCAGGAGTAGCAGTCATACATATCCAGCACCCACGAAACTCCTCAACCCGCAAGCCCAAACATGTCCTAAACCCAAAAACACCAAAGCTCCCTCCAGAACGCCTGCAATTTCAAGGCAGCGCCTGCGCAGTCGGCTCCAGAGTGGCGAGAGAGGTGGGTTCATAGCGGATTCCGTTCCGAGGGTTTACAAGGGTTCTTCTGAGGGAGTTTGTATTATGAGGGATTTGGGATCTTAGAGCTTTGGGTTTGGACTTCCTACGATCTTGGGTTCTGGCTGTCGGGAATTGGCGACGAGGATTCCTTGCACCTACCTCTAGATATTCTTTTGGAGAGTCTTGGAAACAGATGGGTGGGATTCCAAGTTCATAAGACGGAGGTAAGGCTCCTATCAGGGTTATCATAACGTGCCGATAATGGCTTTCTGTAAAGATTTTGATCAGGGTTACTACGGTTACTTTAAGCACGGTTTCAGCTCGGGGGTTCGCTTGCAGTGTAGTGGCCGTTTTTCTGTCTCGTACTAGCTGGCTAATTTATACGACGGGCTGAATCTCCAGGGTCTACAGGGCTTCTATCCAAGGCCACATGTACGATCTCCTCCAGCAGCTACAGCTACTACAGCGACTCTGAGGGCACGCCGACGCCAACGGCACGACAGCTGAAGCGGAGACTCGAGGACCTTTTGGATGGCACAGATCTACAAGAGGCGGAAGCTGATCGCGACGATGCCCAGCAGAAGGAGACCCAAGCTCCAAAGGAGAGCGACAACCAGAAGATGGCGATCGAGATGAAGGCGAGCGACAAATGTCAGGAGTGATCGTGTGCTCGGTGCAAAAGTGCGGAGAGGTACTTCTAAGCCGGCCTAGCAATCTATTATTACCCAAGATCCTAAACCGACCCCATCCACACTTGTAGTCGATATCCCGATTAGTACTACTACTACTACTACTACTACTACTAAAACTACTAAAACTACTAAAACTACTAAAACTACTAAAACTACTAAAACTACTAAAACTACTACTACTACTACTACTACTACTACTACTACTACTACTACTACTACTACTACTACTACTACTACTACCACTACCACTACCACCACCACTACCACTACCACTACCACTACTACCACTACCACTACTACTACTACTACTACTACTACTACTACTACTACTACTACTACTACTACTACTAAAACTACTAAAACTATTAAAACTACTAAAACTACTACTACTACTACTACTACTACTACTACTACTACTACTACTACTACTACTACTACTACTACTACTACTACTACTACTACTACTACTACTACTACTACTACTACTACTACTACTACTACTACAACTACTACTACTACTACTACAACTACTACTACTACTACTACTACTACTACTACTACTACTACTACTACTACTACTATTACTACTACTACTACTGGTACTGGTACTGGTACTCGGAACTACTACTACTGGTACTGGTACTGGTACTAGTACTATCATAATGAGAGGGGAAAGGTGTTGTTAGGGCTCAGGGCTTGGGGTTCTTCCTAGAATCTAGTATAAGTACTAAAGCGTGCAATATGAATACAGCTCTAGTGCACTCTTGTCATGTTCCTGCAACTTGGATCGGCAGCAGTGTTTACCGTCCAAGCCCTAATCGCAGACCTACCAAACCGTTCAGCCGTAAACTCCGTAAGTCATCATAAGCTCTGAGCAGGCCCAATGTACATAAGTGTCAGGAGCATTTTCGTAAGCCCCTGACTCGTAAATTCAATACCCCTAAACCCCAATGCCAAATTCTGTAAGCGCCGAACCCTGACATTCAATCGGCTGTTCCCCCGGAAGGCATTGGTTCCCAGTGGCCTCCACTTTGGAACTTGATCCCAAGCGACCGACGCCCGTGCGCATCGATGGCGGCTTGGGTCGTGTTAGGTTTCTCTTGATTTTGGCAAGTGAGGGCTGTGAGGTTCTAGGGTTTGCAGATAGCTTTTCTTCAGAACTGCTTGGGTGCTGGGGTAGAGGGGTTTGGTGTATCTTGGGCGTTGCTTTTGTTGAGCCTGATGCTTCGGAAGGTAGGGGCCTTAATACATACCTATACTATTTTAGGGGGTCCATTTTGTATTTGCAGTAAAGAGAGCCCCAACACCTATTCGGATTATTAAGGCCCCTGAAGGCAGTCACCCGGAAATTTAGCAAAGGAGTCGCATCTCAACTGATAGCCCTCCGCTTCTTTCAGCTCAGCCTTAAGCTCCTGCATTTAGGAACCCAAAAAGCGCATAAGGATAAGCACTTTATGGGGATATCCCTACCTTATTGTGCTTCCTTATAGGGGGGTTATTTGGGATGTCCCAATCCTTGTTTTTGCTTATGTGCTTTTTGGGGGTCCTATGCTTGAGGTTCTTAGAGGATCAGGGGACATAGTGAGTATGTAAGAAGGAGAGTTGCAAGTAGAAGAACCGCAGTTGGGCGTAAACTCCTTCCAGTAACCTCAAAGCCTTAAGCCGCCTGCACCCTATATCCTAAACCCTCAACCCTCAGAGTGGCCTAAGTAATCCCTGGACCCATACGGTCGATAATATACATCCTGCATTACCTTAATGGCGCCAAACTGTGGGAATTATCGTATATTCTTCATTTTCGGTAATGCCCGCTACACCCTAAACCCTAACCCCAATGAAACCCGAAACCCTGTTCCTTATTGCGGGTAAGACAGGATTCATATCAGCAGCCGTAGAAGCGAAGATCCTGGGACCGATTCCTAGGTTTGGATCTCGTGGTCTGGCAGGCAAGGCGTGTTTTCTTTCCTGCTCTTAGGACTTATGTTTTGTCTTTCTTATAATATAACTACAATTCAAGGAGTCAATAAGAATATTTTTTGGTTTTAAGGGCGGCGATGTTTGGGGGATCCGCCAAAGGGCTTTCGGAAATGGAGTACTGCAGATGAAAGGTCCAGGGATTGGTGTTTGGGGTGTAGGTTTGAAATTGATTACATGCGTGTGGGGGTTTCGGGTTTGTTGCTTTGCTTTGTCCTGGCTCCGACTGTAAGTTGTGACCTGCTTCCACAGAAATTGCATGGTCCTTCCTTTATATGACTGTATCTTATGCTAGGGCTTCTGGGGCACCCTACTTGGAGGGTCGGGGGACTTAGTAACTGGTTATTTTAGGGACTTATAAGTACCATAACCCCAATTAGGGTCCCTTTCAGGGTACTTATAAGTCTACTTACTATCTACTTACTTAGTCCCCGGACCCCCCAAGTAGGGCTTCAATCTTATACGGAAGATTTACTTGGGAATCTTTTTGAGCTCCAATGAAATGACTATGATATGGACATTCGACGGTCAAATGGTTTCAACAGCGGGTTCTTCAGAAGCCTGAGGTGTGCAGGAGAGGGTTTGTGGAGGTGTGGGGTCTAAAGTCTAAGTACCGCTCGCACCAAATATCCCTGTGTGAGGTGGAACCGTTTTCTGCATGAGGACTGGCCTTACGATAGTCCATTATCGTGGCAGTCAATGCACCAAGAAACAGGACCGTGGGTAGAATCGACCCTGCACCATGTCACTAACATCCTCAAAATGCCAAAAGCCTGGACCTTGGAGGGCCTACAGCTCTCAAGCACCCTACATTCAAACCCTGTAGCCTTATTCCAACCCCTTCCAACCCTAAGGGCATAAATCCGACACCTGGACAGCCCCAACGCCCCAAACCCTGAAGCCCAAACTGGAGAGCTCTTATACAATTCTTTACGAAACCCGTCATAACACATCTCCAAAACCTCTACGACCTAAAAACCATACCTACATATCCATGCAATGAGAAATGCGCAGGTTCCCGGTGAGGAGGGCCACGAGAATGGCGGCTGGAAGGCGTTTTGGCTGCAATTCCAGCAGGTTCCCGCAATAAACCCGGAGAGAGTATGAAGAGGCAGAGTTTAGGGCACCAGGCCATAGGCTGTAGGCGCGGGGTTCAAGCGATTCAGGTTTAGGGCCACTGCCGGTTTAGGGTTTTGGCATATGGTGTTTAGGGTTTAGTTTATTTAGATCATGATAATCATTTGCCTGACGTCTTGACTCATGGATGGAAGGTAGTTGTGGAAGGCCCATCTTGTCTTGAGGATAATGAGAACTCGAATCTTCATGAAGGTACACCCCGAACTCTAAGCCCACGCCATCAATTCTCCGAAAGCCCGAAGCCTAAATGAGAAGCCCGGATCCTAAACTTTAGCTCCCGAACGGTGTATGATAAATCTCCAGATCCAGAGAGCCCAATCAGGATCCCTCGGCAGTCTATCGGCTATCCCATATTTAGACACATGCAGCGCGGCTATCCCTTATGATATACAGGGAGGTGAGCCCCCGGGATATCACACTTGATAGCCCTTAAACGATCGCAAACTCGTGTCAATCCTGCAAACCCTTGTAAAAACGCTATGACTCCATCAACTGCAGAAACCTTTGCGAATATTGACAAGCCCGAGAACCCGCACCCCGGGTCGTTAACCCCCAAACCCGAAACCTTCAGAGTTCCAGGTTGAAGGTTGATTCAGTTTAGTTAAATTTAGCCCTACACCCTCACCGGTAAACCGTCAAAGTTCCCCAAAAGGTCATGCTGGACTCCTGCGCGCACCGCCTGGCCCCTCTCTCCGAAGGAAGAATCGAGCCGAAGACGGGGTGCCTCCAGAGCCTCGAAAGCAAGATCACAGGGATCCTTAGGGGTGTAGGGGGAGGGGGGTAGGGGGCCTTAAGGCCCATAATAAGGACTAATAAGGCCTATTTCAGGAAATATAGTCCCATACACCCCTCCCCCCTTGTCACCCCTACACCCCTAAAGATCCCTATGACAAGAGGAGATTTAAGGTTTAGGCTTAGGGCCTTTAGGGTTAGGATCTCAGGTTGGGGGTAATAAGGGTTTCAGGGATTTATGGTTTAGGAGTTAGAGTTTTAGGGTGTAGAGTTTAGAGGTTTAGGGTTTTGAGGTCTGTGTTAACTAACCAGTGCACCGACCTTGCAGAGGAATTTCTCTTGCGTTTGCTCAGCCCCAGGAAGCGGGGAAGCAAGGAGTTCCATGTCTGAGCCAATTAAGATACATTCCTCACCAACCCTTCGAAACAGGGTTTACATTGTTTAGGGTTTAGGGTTTAGGGTTTAGGGTTTAGGGTTTACATGTTTCGGAGTTTAGGGTTAAAGGATTAGGGACTGCTGAACATTCAAGAGGACAAGTTCCTGAAATGGGACTTGGAGGCTATGCTACGATACACCCGTCCCTTTGCAGAGCCTGACACACTCACCGACGACAGCGACGTGAAGGTCACTGAATATGACATTCTGGTCTTTGTCGCCGACGACAAACCCGCGGGTGACACTGACAAAAAAGCGCTCCGCGTCAAAGCGAGTGACATGGTTAAATGCGACTTTCGCAGTTGCATCAAAGCCCATGGCGACTTCGGTTTTGACGCAGATGAGGAACCAATGCTGGTTGTATGCGCCCAGACAGTCCGTGGTGGAGCTTTGACACACCGTATGCGGGTGCCCCTGGATGTTGAGCGTTTAGGGCAGGTTCCTGGGTCCTAGGTGTAATTTGGAGTTAGGAGTGTATAGTGCTGTGTAGAATTGGTTGCATAGGTTATTGACCCTAAACCCTAGACAGTTTTGTGGCTGTACGTGGTCCAAAAAATTGTGGTTAAGGTGGCCTAGCTACGGATGAGCGGTCACTTAGAGGATCGAGGTGTTTAGGATTGTGCCATGAGAGTTCCGAGGATGAAGGTTGAGGGATTTGGCGGTCAGTTGATCAGCTAGGTGGGGCTTTGGGACATTTTATATTTTCCCTTATTGGGCTTAAGAGGATCTTATTTACTAATATTTTTCAAAAGCCTTAAAAGCCCCACCTGGTCAGGGGTGAGGGGTGTAGGAGTTGAGGCGTTCAGGGCTTTAGGCACGCCATGCGGGCCCTAAAACAGTCTTTGCCCTAAGCCCTCACACCCTTTGACTCAAACCCTGAACCTTAATGCCTAAGCCCTCAAACCCTTTGACTCAAACCCTATAAACCCTAGTGCCTAAGCCCTCAAACCCTAAACCCTAAACCCCCAAACTCCTAACACCCCCTCAAAAAATCACAAAAACACCTAAATCCCACAAGTTTTTAAACCCAAAACCCTCCATCTTCCCAGCCTGACACGAGCCCAGCATCGAAGGTGCGCTTACCACGGCTGGGAGTTCAACTCCGAGGGCAGCTGCACCAAAATCCCACAAGTGGAGGCACATCAGAGGTTTTTTGCGACGGGTTCTTTACGGGTCTCCCGTATATACGGGTTTTGGAGCTTTCTTGGGTTTAGGGCCCTTTGAGGGTTTAGGGCGTGAGGATTGAGGGTTTGGGGTTGAGGGTTCAGGGCTTGAGGGCTCCGGGTAAAGGGTCCAGGAACCTAAACGCCACTGTCTAAGCTGTTGCTTTCTCTGCCTCTTGCAGCGCTTGGCTCGTGCGGCTCCAGCTAGGGTGTAGGCTGTGAGTTAACTAGCGGCCTTTCGTGTAGAGGCGGCTTCAATTTTGCTTGTAGCATTATCGCAATAATAGCAGCGACTGCTCTAAAATAAGGTCGAATATGCATAAGCACTGCTAATTCTAGTCGACACAAAGCAAAACTTTTCTCGTCGCGCTGCACGTTGCCGTTCCCAAAGACCGCCAGTACCCCATATATCCTAAAGCGTAAATCCTAGACCCTAAACCCTAAGTCCAGTACCTCTTGCCGTCGATCCCAGTCCTCAACCTCCAAGTCACATGTCAAAACGAAACTCAAAGCCCCAAACTTGAACCACCCTAAACCCTAAGCCCAACAATCATTACCCTTGTACATAGTACGAAACCCCTTTTAGAAGCATTACAGTAGCCCTTCTTGTCACTTATCGCAACCCTTCTGCAAACTCGGGTCCCTTGAGGGTCCTTTGTATACGGGTGCCGTACTATGTTGGGGGGGGGGGCTGGAAACGGGACCTTCGTTTCGAGAACTACTCATATGCCAGGAGGCAGAGGCCGTCAAGATGTGCGCGAACCCACGATCTCGAGCTACTCGACTGAGATTTTCATCGGGTTTGGGGTTTCAGTTTTTCGGATGTGGGGTTTTCGGCTGTAGGGCTGTTGGGTTTAGGGGTTTAGGGTTTATGAGGTAGGGGGTGGGTTAGGGTTTAGATGGATTTAGGATTCCTGCGGCCAGCAACCTTGAAACTTGTGTGGGATCTGCCGCTCATCTTCTTGGAAGGCGGCCCATTTTGTACCGCTTCACACTCGTCTGGCATGGCCTGGATCAAATTGTTCAAAGGGGACAAGGAGGGACCCTTAATGGGGACCCCTACCCTATAATGGGCTATATAATGGGTATATAATAGCTATATTCAGGGTATATACCTAGGGGTCCTGATTAAGGGTCCGCTTCACACTGGTCTGGCATGGCCTGGAGAGCTTGGCAGATGTTGCCTGCGCAGGAGCTCTCATTAGGGACCCCAAAAGCACAAAAGCATAAGCATTTTTTGGGGGATGTCCCTACCTTATTGGGCTTCCTTTTAAGATGGTCTATATGGGATATCCCTATCCTTATTTTTTTTCTTATGTGCTTTCGTGGGGCCCTATCTCATGTCTTCTTTACCAAGCCTGCTCCCATCTTCGTGACGGCGGGCGATACATTTCCCACTTCCGAGGCGGAACGCAGGGAACGGGTTGAAGCGGCTATACAAGATACGATGAAGGATTGCCGGTTCAATTTCTTGGCATCCTGTCGTCGCCGGACAACCAGGTCGTAACGTGTGCTGCCCCCGGCCGATGCTATGCCCGGTGGGTCAGAGCAGGTGAAGATCGCGTAGACCATGAGCCATGAACCCTGAACCCTAACAAGGCCTTAAACCCATCTTGGACATAAGCGCCTACGATCTGATGAACACAATCTGCCGGACTCCCCCAAATTCTTGCGACCATCCTGAACGTCTGAACCTTCTTTTCGTACACCGGGGAACCCCAAGGCCCTAAACCCCAAGGCCCCTAAACCCTAAACCCTAAACCCTAAACAACACTGACCCTAAAGCCCGAACAGTAGACTCGACACTCGAAGCTCTCGACCATGAGCCCTAGATGCTACATCAGAAGCCCTGCACTGGTGACAGAAGCCCTAATCTTTAAACCTCACACCCAAATAGCCAGAACTCTAAACCTAAACTGTTTTCCATGATTGTGGGTTTGGGGGGATGAGGGTCGAGGATTTCAAAAGATGTGCGGTTCACACTTCCGTCCTCATGTTGGGTCGGGGCCGACGGGAAGTTCATAACTCATGTGCTGATTGGCTTGATGTAGAATTCTGCGAGTAGAGGTATAGGGCCTAGTGTCTTCAAGCGGTTCCTTTCAAGACCCTACATAGCTAATATAGGGGCCGTATCATAGTTCCCCTGAAACCCTATCCTAACTATTGAGGCCCCGTATGTAGTATTTGTGGAGCCCTTTAACGGCACCCTATTCTGGTTATTAAGGCCCCTACATTACTTGGAGGGTCGGGGGACTTAGTAACTGTTTATTTTAGGGACTTATAAGTACCATAACCCCAATTAGGGTCCCTTTTAGGGTACTTATAAGTCTACTTACTAACTACTTACTAAGTCCCCCTAAACCCTAAACCCTATACTTCCCTTATAGAGCCCTTTAAAGGAGCCCTTAGAATCCCCTATAAAGGAGCCCTTACTAAGTCCCCCGACCCCCCAAGTAGTGTGCTCGGAAGATCACGGAAGATCTCAAAGCCTTGCTTCCGGCTCACAATGATCCGATATTCCCTGTGCTGCATGCGGTGTAGGATTTAGGATTTAGGGTTTGGAGTTTAGGGTTTTTGAGCTTTTAACATGACCCGTTTAGGTTTTAGGGTTTAGGGCACCTTTCTTCAGGAAGGTACTCCTGACAACTTGCCTGATTAGCCGAACATGCCCCAAGGCGTCCTGTGTCGGTTACGAGGTGACACTTGCTAAGCTCTGTATGTCATCAAACTTTGTCGGTGTTGACGCCCATCACCACCACCATTGTGATGCTCCTCACCGTATTGCCGGGAGCACTCAAGAACCCAGTAGTTGAGTAGCCCCTGAAATCAGATCAAAGCCTCTCTATAGTTGAAGGTATATTTCTCAACAAGGGGGCTTTGCTTCTGGATATACTCCCAAACCCGGAAGTCAACCTCTAAAGAATGAAACCTTCACCCCCAATCCTAAAGCACTCATACTCTTCGCTCCCGAAAACCCCAAAGCCTAAATAGGTGGCCCTTAGTAAGGACAATAGGTCTTGGTGGTCTGTTATAGTATTATGATAGAGAGGCTATAAGAGTATATGACTACGTATGATTCCTCATTCGACACACTTCCGTTATACCCTGCTAAACTAAACCCTAAACCCGAAAGCCTGAGCCTAAGCCTTAAACCCTAAACCTTTAACCCTTTAAGCCTAAACCGAGCCTTAATCCTAAACCCTCAGCCCTAAACCCAAAGCCCTGAACCCCACCCGAAAGCCCTACACCTTTAACCCTAAAAACGCTTGATCCCTAAACCCTGAAACCCTGAAACCCTAAAGCCTTAAACCCTTAACCGAAAACCCTAAACCCAAAGCTCCTAACCCGTAAGCCCAAAGCCCTAGACCCTAAATCCTTATGCCTTTAACACCAATCCCTTAAGCCCTTTGACCTTAAAGCTCTATTCCCTTGACTTTACAATCCAAAGCCTTGAAACCCTGAACCCAAAGGCCCCTAACCCTTACCTTGGGATCCGAAAACCTACCGGTTTAAGGGTTCGACCCTCTAATGTAAGGGTCATAACCTGGTTTGAGGTCACAGGTAAGCCCTGTAGCCCTAAAGCCCTACTTCTCTACGCCCTCACCCTCAAATCCGAAACTTTTAAACCCTAAACAAATAAACCCAATTCTAAACCCCTAAACCCTAAAGCCTACTAGACCCTAAACCCTTAAACCCTAAAATCCAAAACTTTAAACTTAAACCCTAAAATCCAAAACTCTTAAACCCCATGCCCCTTCTCTTCAGAGGTGCGCTCTTTTCCCACCACGGTGGCACTGAAGCTCGTCTGGGTCTGGCTCGGCGCCTTGGCGAAAGCTCCGAAAGCCCATGAGGGTTTAGGAGTCTAGGGTTTTGGGTAGCTAGCTCTTTACGCAAACCCTAAGCCTCTAAATCCCTAGGCCCCTACACCCCTGAACACCTAAACGCCTGAAGTCCTAAAGCCCTTTGCGCGACCAGAAGGGCAGCTCTCTGGATTCTATCCCCGTTAGGTCCCAAAGCTAGTACGGCACCCTTAGAAAAGGACCCTCAAAGGGGGACCTAACTTAGAGAACTACCCATAGTAAACAAAGGCACAACTACTGTTGAATGAGCTGTTCCTTCTTCGTTGTTCTTACCGACCAGCACTACAAAGGAACACTCGAGTCAGGGTTGAAGTAGCGCATAGGGTTTATGGTGCTGGTGTGTTTAGGATTCAGGCTTTAGGGTTGCGGCCTGTGTGTAAGGTCCGGAATGCAGGGTTTCGGGATTCGGCTTTGGGTTCGAGGGTTGAAGTAGGATTTGGGTTTTAGGCGCGTTTAGAGTAGGCTGTCGGCTTAAGGGAGGGCAGACGGCTTTGGGATCGTTGTCGAGAATGGAGGTTTGAGGTTTGTTCGGGGCAGGGGCTAGGGCTAGTGTTCCAAAAAGCGGGCTTGCTGAAAGAGCTAAACCTGCACTGGTGCTGATCTTGGCTTGTGCATGAACAAAAAGTTCAGAGAATCTTGCCCGAGACGGATAGCCTTGGGACCGCAAACCCAGAACAAGCGCTTTGGCCTGGATTTGGAATCCGCCCGATGTTCTCTATTGAAATGGTTTCGAGTTTCGAGCTTTGCGCGTAGGCTTTTCAGGGTATTTCTCGGATTCCCATTCCAAAGAGTCAGGAGGAGACCGATTCCAGGCTGCAAACCCTTCTATCTCCGGTGGCCTTAAACTTCGGTTGCGGGTTCAGGACCTACGGTTTTAGGGTTTAGGGTTCAGTAGGGTTGGCGGCAACCTTCTGCCCTGACCTGAAACCTGCGTAGACCTTGAACCAAGGGGAGTTCCCTCAAACGCCCTCGGATGCGATGGGTCTGTAGGATGCAATATAGGGGGCAAAATAACTTACTGTTTTTGGATTACTCAATATGAGTATAGTAAGTTGTCGTATAATCATAATCTACAAACAAAACCCTGTTCCAGTTGCTAAGGCCTCTATATTAGAGTGTAGAATTTGGGGTTGAGTTGAAGGATGAGGGTTGAGGCTTGGGGACATGCGCGGGCCTTTCTTCTCATCATCAATTGCATAGCGGCCTAAAAGGAATCCCAAAGTGACGCCAAGCCCCAAACTTTCATTGCCAAACCCGTGCACTCGTAAACCCTGAACCCTAAATTTTAAGCCCTAAGCCCCATGCACCCTTTAGGCCGCAAGCCCCAAACCTCACCCTAAACCCTTTAAGCCCCAAACCCTGAACCCTTTAAGCCCTGAACCCTTTAAGCTAAACCCTTTACCCTTTAAGCTCTATCGCCTCAACCCTTCAAGCCCAAAGCCCTGAAGCTCTAAACCCTTAACCCTTTAAGCCTTAAACTATCAGCCATAACTCTTCAACATAGCTCCCGCCAGGAGAATCGGAGCCCAAGGGCTCACCGGGAGAGCTGGTCACCGGCGCCTTGCCTGCATTTTGGGTCTTAGGGCTTAGGCTTTCAGGGCTTCCCGGGTTCAGGGGTTTCCGGTTTGGAACTTGAATTGGGGATTTGGGTTTTGGATGGTTTTTGTTGAAGGTGTTTCATGTCGGAGAGAGCTTCGATGGCTAGGGTTTGAAGCTTTATACTAGCTGTTTCAAGCTTCACTCTTCACCATGAAAAATATAGGGCTTAAATAATTACCTATGCTATGTTTGGGGTTCCTTATTGTAATAAAAGTATAGTATCCACTAAAACCCTATTCTAATTATTAAGACCTTAGCCCTAAAGTATGTCAACAGTCTGCTCTCTTCAAGGGGACGCTGCTGAGTAGCAGTGTCTGTGGCACAGGACCTTCTTGGTTGAACACCCAGTCCGAACTGAATCTTCACTTGAATGCTTCTCGGCAGGTTGCAAACTGATTTTGTTGTTGCACATAATGTATTGGCCATAATAACTAGAATGAGGCTTGGGCGTATATTTATCCTATAATTTTAATTTAGAAGGGGCCCCCACCCTGTCATAGTGACTCTAAGGATTATATTGGGACCCTAATATAGTCCTATTATACCACTATTACAGGGTGGGGGCCCCTTCTAAACTACAATGCAGGAGCCCCAAAACCCGATTAAAGCTACAAATCTGCTCCCCAAGCCCTAAACCCCTAAACCCCTAAACCCCTAAACCCCTAAACTCCTAAACCCTAAACCCCTAAACCCCTAAGCCCCTAAACCCTAAACCCAAAACCCAAAACCCCTAACCCCTAAACCCCTAAGCCCCTAAACCCTAAACCCAAGACCCCAAAACCCCTAACCCCTAACCCCTAAACCCCTAAACCCCAAAACCCAAAACCCTAAACCCCTTAACCCTAAACCCCTAAACCCCTAAACCCCTAAACCCCTAAACCCCTAAACCCCTAAACCCTAAACCCTAAACCCCTAAACCCTAAACCCTAAACCCTAAACCCTAAACCCTAAACCCTAAACCCCATTCCATTACGGGCCAGGTACGCATCTGGACGAGATGGAGATCCTCGGCAGCTACACCCGGGACTTGCCCTACGGCTGCTCGGAAGCTGGGTCCAGTCCGACGTATGGAATCTATTGAACCGTAATCCGAAAGCCGTAAATGCCCAAAACCCCAAAAGTTTAGGCTTTTTCCAAAGCCCTTCTTGTCCTAAAGACTTGCTGAAGGATTGGTCTGAGCGCCACGGGGCTCAGGGCTTAGGTTCGGCCTTGCAGCTTACATTTACTGTTCACAGCCGGTGAAAGAAACATTCGCAGCAGACTCACCGTAGCTTGTGTCGCAAAGTTAGTCGGTCACCGTGTCGCACAGATCACTTGAAGTGACCTTGAGACTCCAGTAAAAACTCCAACAGCCTGTGCCCACTGCACGTAACATCGAAGGCTTGAATCCTAAGCTCTAGCTATGCATCTTTATCATAAACAGTGTTTGATATATATATATATATATATATGTGTATATATATAATATACACACACATGTATATTTTACTGTCTTTGGTCGAATGCCCTCAGCCACGGCTACGACAGCCTTCTATCCCTAAACCCTAGACCCCCCTAATCCCTAAACCCCTAAACCCTTACCCCTAAACCCCTAAACCCTTAATCCCTGAGCCAAGGCTACGACAGCCTTCTGGAGAACCTCATCGACGTGTCCCATGTACCCTTTGCCCACCATGGACTCCAAGGCCCTCGGGGTTGTGGGGTTTAGGGATTGAGGGATTAGGGTTGAGGGGTTAGGGTTTAGGGATTTAGGGATTTAGGGGGGTTAGGGTTCAGAGTTTAGGGATTCGGGTTTACGGTATTAGGGTTTAGGGATTAGGGTTTGTCATGCGGGTGCTCTCGGCACCCTCCATACACTGGTCAGTGGGTCTGCGCATGTGTCACAATCCTAACTCCGCCCACCCAAACCATGTCTTGCCGGGCTTAGGCTACCCCAGCAACTGCCCAGCAACGGAGGCAGATACACTAACCCAAGACACTGAATTGATTCTTCTTGAGAAGGTTGATGCAAGCATCTGCAAGGAAGAATGCGCCATAATTGTCCTAGTCATTAAGAGTTCGATGCTGAATTTTGCGAGCCCTTTTAAACTGTATTTCCCAAGCCTTCAAATGTGAGGTGCTAGTAGAGTCAGTAGAAGAAAAAAAATAACCTACCCAAAATCCCTAATCTAAGGCCCGAGCGAAAGCAGAGCCGTGCAGCTCCCCTTGTGTGCACGGATACAGGGGCGAAGTGCTCGTGGGTGATGGTCCGGCATGGCCGCACAAGCGGCATGCGCTGTTAAGGCTCCCCGTCGGACAATGGCGGCGGTTGCAGCGGCAGTAGCGGCATCCATGCTATGGCAAGATGTTGCTACTGCTGCCCCGCCCTTCCGTGTTCCCAATCAATGGCATGGCTGCTTCTGGTGATGAACAGAGGCTGAAGCTCCGTGAGGCACGCCAAGCCAAACGGAAGCTGAACCGCCTGAGGCGCCGTGCTGCTCGGGCGCCCTTGGAAAGCACGGTTGAGGCCACTACAGTTGCAGCTCCGATGTGTAACAATGCCAAGCTTGGCCAAGCATTCCGCAACGTGGGAAAATACGTGTGGAACTACGGTTGAGACATCCGTTAATGACGAGCTTATGTTTGACGGTTCGTCGGGGAAGCGAAAACTTGACGACACTCCTGCTTGCGGCATTTCTCAGGCTTCTACTTCACCTCGCTATCCACCTGACTCGTGGCATTTGGCCGCTCATAGTCGGATTTTGGAGCCGAAGTTACAAGTCATGCTATTAATCGTCCATATATCCTGCTGCCACGTTTGCGATGAGGAGAGGGCGCAAGGGGAACGCAACGGACCGGCCCATCGAACAGCGGGCATGTTTAACTTAGCTGGGTTACTTCACTACCTTCGGGCTTAGGTTGCTGCCTTGTCTTTTCAGGTTGTGCTCTCGTAGCACTTTTTCGAAAACAGACCACCAGCAAAAGCCAGGCGCCGGACGATTCAATACCCTTCGCCCCCATCACCCCACAGCCCTATTCTAATTATGAAGAACCCCCCCCATATTTTGTTTTTCGGGTTTAAGGCTTACGGGAGCGGTCTCAACTTGAGTTCGGATCAGAGCCCAGATCTTTGGTTGGGGGGTTTGGATTTGTTTGACACTCTAAGGCTCAAAGGGGAGCTGCGAGTGGAGGAGTGAAGTCTAAGGCTAAGGTTTTTAAAGTTTTTGTGAACGGATGAACATGTTTTCTTGCGTCCATGGACTGGACAAGACCTCAAATTACTAAACCCTGAGATTCAAAAGCACTAAACCCTCAAGCCTAAACGATCCGCACTAAACCCCAAATCCCAAGTTCCAAAGCCTAAACTTCAGTCCCAAATCCTGAACCGTTGAAATGGGGAGTCGCTTCTAGCCATCAAACCCATCATGCAAACCGACACATTCCTGCAGTTGGTGTGCTCTTCTTCTTTTCTGAGGGTTTCAAGCCGACCTCCCCGAGATTCCGAACCCCACGCATCCCAAACCCCAAACCGAAACCCTACGTCCTGAACACCACCTTGAACCCCAATCCCAAAGCCCTCAACCCTACTCCCTCAACCCAATACTTGAAAACCCTTGAGCGCCTAGAGACGCAAGAGCCTCCATCCTGCAGGAACTCGAGATGATGCGATTCCGATCTCCATGACCATCCCAGACACCAAGGAGTCAACAGAGCTGCCTGGACACTAAGGATTCTAGCTTTTTGGGTTTAGTTATTGCTGCTCTGGGTTTTAGGTTTTTTACGGTTTTGAGGGTTTTTAAGCTTTCGGAGTTTAGGAGTTTAAGCGCTTGGGGTTTATGGCAGGGGGGAATCAAGCGGAGCCGGTGTTTTACAAGGGCAGCGTGAGGGTGTTCGGCAAGGCTTTAATGTTTGTAGGGAATTGATAAACCGGTGTAGGGGTCCGAACAGGGGACATGAGACATGCGAAAGCCTGTTCTCAGTGCTTCTGGCCGAAGTTAAGGCCCAGGTCATGCTCAAAACCCCAGCTCAAGCCCGCACCACCTTGTGGCTCTTTTTGAAACAGTCCATCGTTTGGTGTTTAGTTTAGGAGCTGAGGAAGGTCTTTTCTTGAGATACTTGTAGCATTGAAGCATCTTTTGGAAAAGCACAACCCTGAACCCTAGCTCAGGATTGGAGACCTTCTGAACTTCACATTCTGGGACCGGACCATGGGCTTCTTGGACTGGGCTGAAGGATATATGAAAGTTATGACTCTCTATCGCTTTCTCTCTTTCAGAAGGGTGCTGTGATATTTTGGTGGCTTAAAAACGGAAGCTTAATTTCGTGAACTAGCCCTTCGGTATGTA
This sequence comes from Symbiodinium sp. CCMP2592, assembly GCA_905221615.1. Taxonomy (NCBI): domain Eukaryota; class Dinophyceae; order Suessiales; family Symbiodiniaceae; genus Symbiodinium; species Symbiodinium sp. CCMP2592. The sequence continues at coordinate 216,504 of CAJNDT010002779.1, forward strand.
GCGTATAGGGTCTTTGGCAGGCAGTGGCTTCGGGGTTCGTTTTTCGAAGAAGTATTATATGATCGTATATAGACCGAACCCTATTCTCATCAGTAGACAGAGGGCTTTTGCGGCATTTCATTTCCTGCTCTTGAACACACAGCTTGCTGAAGCTTCGATACCGTCGCTCAGGAACAGTTGTATAAAATGTACAATCTGAAATCCATGGCTTCTTGCCTGTAGACACAGAACTCATGGGTTCTTGAAGGTGATTTTTAAACCTCGAATACTCAGAGAACCCAATAGCCCTTAACTAAGGAGTGTACCTTAAAGTACAGAGGCCTGAAGATTATGATTTGAGGCATATTCCTTAATTCAAGGGGTATTGGGATCTCTGGGCACTTGGAGGTTAGGGCCTTTCGGACAAGCGGCCCTTTTGCTCAAGTCAGGGCTGCCTCGTGTGGGGGTCAAGAGATCGAGTAGCACCGAAAGCCTATGGTGCAGGATGCAGTGTAGGTCTAGAGTTTTGGGTTTTGGACTCAGGGCTTAGGGTTTAGGGAAAAACGTTGCAGACAGAAGCCATGGCTGCCACGATTGGCCTGACTCAAGCCCGTCCAAAATCAAATCCTCCTCCAAGACGCCCGGAATCCCTTCTGTATCTTTCAAACACAATCTCTACACCAATACTGAGCCTGCCTGAAACTCCTCCCCACGGGGTAGCCGCGAACTCCCAGAGGCTAAACCGTAAGCCCCAAAACCCCAAGCCTCCGAAATCGCCAGAACACCGACAGGCCTCAAGCGCGAGGCGAATTTCTCACTGCGATCGCCGTTCTTCTTCTTCTACCTCGGAGAGTGGAGCCCTCAGCCCTTTAAGTTGCCAAAGGCTATTCGGCTTTTATCCGGTTTAGTAGGCTTTGGGGTTTGCCGAAAGTCCAATAATTACCTTTGAAAGCCTTCAATTAAGGAGCTGGGTTATCTTGTTGAGCGATACAAGATACGATACGGTAGAAGGTATCTTGTTTTGGAAACAATGAAGGGCCCCTTGGGCTCTCTCTGTTCAGGCACGGTTTAGAGCCTTGAATCTTTGGCTTCGGAGGCGTGGAGCTGCCGAAAATACTGCAGTAGAACGAAAGTTTGCCTCACAAGAGGCTCTGTTGCAAACCCCCCACTGGTCCACCGCTAAGGCCTCGCAATCGGAAGTGGCGTGGTGTTCCTCCGTGTAGTATAGATACAAAACGGCATGCCCAATACTCCGGTAGCCAGCCGTTCTGTCCACTCCGCTACTCCGCAAGACTGTCTGGTTCTTAGTAGGGAATTGGGGTTTGGATTATGGAGACTACCAGGACCCTCCTTGTACCCTCAAATAGGGGTATATCGTCCCAAATAATGGGTACTTAGGGTCTAATAGAGGGTAGATGGAGGGTCTAGGTAGATTAGGGGTTCAAGAGGGAGCATGGTTGGGGGAATTGCCCCTATAATTAGGGCCCAGGTATAGGGACTACTTAAAGTTTTAAAGGCCAATGTGGGGAACTAAGAACCAGACAGAAGAGGTTTGGCCACAGGTGGCCCACTGGGCCCAAGCGCTTGTCCTTCCGATGTATACGAGTGGACTTGAAACCAGAGAGTAGAACCCTAGCCCTAGAAGCTTAAATCAGTACAAAAGCAGATAAACGCAGTGAAGCCGATGCTGTAGTCGGTATTTTGGGCCATACGCAGTGCAGAGTTCGGATGATTTCAGGTTTGGGTGTTTCAAGTTTCTGGCTTAATAGGACTTTTGAGGATTGTTTACTCCGGGTCTGTGGAGGGGTTTGACATGTGTTTTAGGGCTTGGGTCCTGGGTGGCGGGTGGGTTTAGTGCTTAGGTTTGGAGGTTTGCATTCTAGGGTTCGGGTAGTTTAGTGAGTTCCAGGGTGTGCAGTAGCGGCCAGGAAGTTTTTACAGTCTAACCTTACAGCCTAAAGCCATAGGACGAGTAGCACAACATCTCTCCTTGCCATGTTCCAACTTCACGGTTGCCTCGGTCGGGCTTATGGGCATGCAGGACATGTTCAGCTCAGACCTTGCCCTAGCACTGACCAAAACAAGCCATTGTGGTTCTGTTGCTTCACAGGCGTGTCTAGAGCGTGAGGCTTGAGCGAGCCATGCAGGGCTAGACTCAAACCATGTCGCTCCTGTACCCCCCCGAGGAATTACTTTTCTTCATTCTCGCTTTATACAGTTACAAACCCAGGAGGCTACTGAAAATCATAAGTTTCATTAACTAATGGATCCAAGAGGCTTGCAAGTTTCTTGCAGTTCATAAACCCTTGTCCAATATCAAAGCCAATGCGAAACTAGCAGGGGCAAGAACCAGCAGAGTATTAGTGTTATTGTTATTAATTTCCATCCTGATTTCTTGCTCGCACAACCTAAGTGCTAGGGCAACCTGACATGGACGCGCAGCCCGATGCTCCAACCCTAGTGCTATGAATCTAAAAGGTTGTAGAATCCCAGTTTAGGGCTTTGTGTTTAGGATTTAGGGTTTAGGGCTTTAGAGCCGCAGAACCCCTAAACTCTAAGTTTCTCTTGCTGAGTCCCTGACATTTTATGCGTCTCTGATCGGTGTAGCCTAAACCCTAGACCCTGAACCCTAAGCCCTAACTCAAAGACCCTGAGCCTTACTCTAAACCTGTAAGGTTCCTGGGAGAGACCGACTCGAAAGAAGAGTACGAGAAGCTGTGCTGAAGCTTAGAGTCAGAGCGAAGGTCTGGTCGTTGTTACGTTTGGGGGGTCGGGGGACTTAGTAAGTAGTTAGTAAGTAGACTCATAAGTACCTTAAAAGGGACCTTAATTGGGGTTATGGTACTTATAAGTCCCTAAAATAACCAGTTACTAAGTCCCCCAACCCTCCAAGTACGCTTGGGGTACAGGTATAGTATAGGGTGAACGGATTAGGGCTTAAGGTTGAGATGTAGGGTTTAAAGGTTAGGGTAAGGGGTTAACGGTTTAAGGTTCAGTTTTGGGCTTAGAGTTTAGGATTTATGTTACTGTTTAGGTTGTAGAGTTTAGGGCTTAGGGTTCAGGGTTTCGCGTTTGGGCACCGATACTTCGTGCAGTCCTGGGTTCCGGGAGAGTGCCACATGAAGTGGCGATCGTCGCGAATGTGGTGGCGGCAGGGGCCAGTATGAGGTTTCGAGAGGCTCCTAGTACTGCGGACCTAAAACCTTAACACTAAACCTCAAGTTACTTCAAACCCTGAAGCCCAGACCCAAAGTCAGCCGAAACTTTTAAACTTCAAAAGGGGAGCCTGGGCCTTGTTCTCACAGCAGTTGCTTACCAGGACCCGAACGGGGAGGGAGGGGCCATAATCGGTTCGGACTCCCCATATGAGCGAGGCTTATATTTGGGGGTTACTGCACGTCATGGGACCGTACCGGGATTTTGCAGTGTGTTTTAGCTGAAGTGAAGTGTCTGGATATATTTAGAGCTTGAATATTGGGATGCGAGTAACCTTACTGAATATTTGCAGCGCCTTGTTTTAGAAGCAGGTTGTAAGAGGGGTCGGGATTGTGTGAATTAAAGTTTTGGGGTCTCAAGCTTCTTGGGTTCAGTAGTATTAATAACAATAGTAACAATAATAGTTGTCATCATCGTGGAAATACTAAAGTTTGGGGCTTTACGGGGTTTAGTGTTGTTTTGGCACTGCAAACCCCAAGGAAGGCTTTGCTTGCAAGGGCTTCTTTACGTTTATCATCGCTTCCTTGTGTCTTCAGTCCAAGGGTAAAAGGAGGGACCCTTAATAAGGACCCCTAGGTATATACCCTTAACATATCTATTATATACCCATTATATAGCCCATTATAGGGTAAGGGTCCCCATTAAGGGTCCCTCCTTTCCCCCTTTGATTCAGGGCCCTACGTCTGACAGTTAGGCTTTAAGGCTTGCGTTTTGGGTTTACCCAGGGGCCCCAAAGTAGTTCCTGTTTGGGTAGTATATTAGAGTCCCTAACCAAAAAAGAGGACACACCCAAAAAGGAACTTCTTTGGGTCCCCTGGGTAGGGTTTAGGGGTTGTTTTAGGCTTATGTCGTTATCTGCAAAGCCTGGAAACCCCAAAGCTTAAATCCGCATGCATGCTACTCAGGAAGTTTGCCGCGCGGCGGGGCTCTGATGCGGCGACTGGGACCATGATGGCCGACAGGTACAGGAATAGGAGTTGTTGTCGAAGTAGCAGTAGCAGCAGCAGAAGCTGGAGCTGCAGCAGGACTGGGACCGGGTGCGGGAGCGGGAGCAGGAACACCAGCAATAGCTTTAGCAGCAGTCGTCGTCGTAGTGGTAGTGGCAGTGGTAATACTGGTGGTGGTAGTGAGCGGGAGGGGGTAGTGGTTCTCCTACCAGAAGTACCAATGGTTGCAGTAGGAGGAGGACCAGGATGAGGACTAGTAGTAGCAGCAGGAGGAGCAGCTGCAGCAGCGGCGTAGCAGGAGAGGTCGTCGTCGTCGTCGTCGTGGAAGTCGAAATATTTGATAGTAGTTATAATCTACACATTGACATGATGAATGGGGTTTTCGGTCAACAGACAAATGTAAGCTCCTGAGCCCTTCTACGGCCTCAGTAGATTAGGAGTGTAGGGGCCTTAATAATTAGAATAGTAATATACCCCCCAAACCCTCTTCGAATTATTAAGGCCTATGTTACCCCGGACTCCCTTAGTAATATACCCCCAACACCCTGTTCGAATGATTAAGGTCCTATGTTACACCGGACTCCCTGCTCCCCTGAGCCCCAGGTTCTCAAGGGCTCGATTCCCTCACAACCCGCAACACCCCAGAACCAGAGTCGGATTGGCCCCTACTTGGAGGGTCGGGGGAACTTAGTAACTGGTTATTTTAGGGACTTATAAGTACCATAACCCCAATTAGGGTCCCTTTTAGGGTACTTATAAGTCTACTTACTAACTACTTACTAAGTCCCCCGACCCCCCAAGTAGGATGCCTCAACCCTGGACGTAGACGTAGACCCTGAACCAATCGCGGGGTAGCATGGTACCCCTTCCGAACCCTATTTCTGACTCTTCTAATTGGAACCTTATTGAGAGGGTCTATATCCCCAAGGGTCCCCCTAAACCCTCAACCCTAAAACCCCTAATCCTAACTCCTAAACCCTAAACCCAAATCCAAACTCCCAAAATGCAAGGATGGTAAGCGCCGCTTCCGCCCTCCGACTTGTTTACTCCTGGAAGGAATTTTGATGATGCTCGTGCCTATGCACAGGCCCCATAGTAGTTCCATTTTGGGATTACCTTATAGAACTCTAAATATGAACCCCCAAAAGGAACTACTTTGGGGCCCTTTGGGTATGCAATTGAAGCCTCTGAGTCTTTGGCTAGGACGTCCTGGATTCAGCTTCTGGGATTCAGGTTCAGGTCCCTAAAAACCCAGCACTACGACTTAAACCTTGACCCTGATTCCGACACCTCAAACCCTCAACTCTAATGCCTAAAGCCCTGAATCATCAAAGACCTAAATCCTGAACCCCAAGCCCCAAACCCTAAACCCTAAGCCCTGAACCCTAAACCCTGAACCATGAATCCTGAACCCCCCAAACCTTACGAGCTGAACCCACAAGCCTGAATCTCCCATCAAACCGTTAGTTAAAACCTGCCAGCATGCTGAACGCATCTCATCTCGAGTTTGTGCGTAGTGGTCTAAATTAGCGTCCTTTCAAGGGTCCTTTTCATAAGGGTGCCGCACTGTTTTTTGGTCTAAAACGGGACCCTAATTTGGAGAACGACTCTTCTGGCCTTGCAGGACCTCGGTTCAGAAGTTCACTGCACAGAGTTACGCCATTGAAATGGGGAGGGCTTCCACCACAGGTTTTAGGATGTAGGGGTTGAGGGGTTTAAGTTCAGGGGTCGAACTCAGGGTTGAGTTAGAGGTTGGGGGTTTAGGGTTGAGGCTTCCGGAGTTTGGGGGTATACGGGTGTAGATTTATTGCAGACTTTGTCTGCTAAACGTAATCTCCCAGGACCTGTCCGTGTACTGTCCGAGGGTAAACTTCTATGATCGCAACAATAGACTGATTCCTGTTAGTTTGAGGTACCGTCACATCAACCCTAAGCCCTAAACCCTACGATAGTCCAGGATAGTCCTGCACCAGCACATCACAGAGGAGCTCGCCTTGGCTATACAGAAACTGCCGCGCCTAAGTACGTACTACTTGTGCACATGGACCTTTAAGCCTAAGCCCTATAGAACCCTTGTGGCACCCTTAAATTAGGAACCCTTAAAGGAGCCTGATTTCTGTAACCCCCCCTACAGATTGGTGAGTGCCCACAGCTGCCGCAAACCCTTTACAGCAACAACCTTGCATCGCAAAGTGCAGTCTATCTGTTTGGGGGTTTTTGAAAAAAGGGTTTAGGGTTTAGGGTTTAACCCTAATTCAGCTTCCCAGCAGTATGACCCGGGTTCTTTGTTTCAGGGTAGAAGTACACCATTTTAAGAACCTTGATCCCTTGAAGCACCCTTAAGCCTCAAAGCAGCCTTTTGTGGAACCTTGATCGATTCCTTCTGCCGGTTGCCGCCAGGCCTCAACGTCTGTTGCATCCCCGTTGGGCCCGGCTGGTCCCGCCACTCGTCGCGCGATATCCGAGTTTCCGAAATGAAGAAGCACCCGAAAAAGCAGGATCCTTATTATAAGGAGCCCCGAATAGGGTACCCTTAAATTTCGGAAGCTCCCACATCGGATTTAAAGAAACCTGGCCATTAACCCCAAACCCTATACCGAACACAACAGCTCAATTTTAGTTTAGCAGGGCATTCATGAACTGAACGAGTAACATTCCGGCATTACGGGTACTAGCAGTTCTAGTTAGTTGGTATGATCACCACCATCATGATACCCATATCGAGCAGTTCATCTTCATGGTCATCAAGGCGGTTGTCATTGCTGCACCATTTCTCATCTTCAGCTGCATCGTCGTCGTGATACACATCTGCGTTTGCACCCTCATGAAAGCAGGCATCCCGAATCCCTCAGTTGCCCAAACCATAAACCTTAAAACCCTAAACCCCAAACCACAGACCCTTTTTTTCAAAAAACAAAACCCAGACCCTAAACCAGACCACCCGGGGTCCCCTTTGTTCTTGGACCCCTCATCGGATGGGAGGACTAATCTCGCGGCCAAAGTGTCGAAACGCTCCGAAGATGTTAGGCAAAACCCTGCTTTCCTTCGTGAAGCTTGAGAACAGTAATGTCCGAAACAAAAATCCAAGAATCATGCAGCGAAAGACGGAACGGCAACAAATCTCCGATACGCATCTCGAAATCCCCAAGTCCCGAAGCGCACAGTGCACCATAACTCCATAATGGCTGAGGCTGCTCGGGTCTTTTATCCACATTCCTCAGATTCCCAGAACAAGTCCCAAACCAGCGCGCACCCAGCCTGAGCCATATCTTCAAGCACTTGCCCCCCCCAGACCCGAAACCCTATGCTCTCATATTGGAATCGGGTTTAGGGGTTTAGGGGTTTAGGGTTTAGGGTTTAGGGTTTAGGGTTTAGGGTTTAGGGTTTAGGGTTTAGGGTCGGATAATTGGCACGCATTTCCCCCGCATAGACATGCCCCTAACCTTCTTGCGGCTCTCAAGCAACCACAGGCCTGATCCTATTCGATGCCGGCATGCCAGGCCGCCTCTGTCAGGGCAGCTTCCTCTATTGCTAGGTTGTGTTCTTCAATAGCTTGGGGGCCAGGGTTCAGGATTCAATGCGGTGCCACGGTCACTACTTGATGACTTACCTACAGGGTCATACCCTACCCCTTTGTTAAGGTACCTACTTTTTTTCTGTATAAGAGAACCTAACCATAACACTAGGTATCCTAAAAAAGGGGAGGGGTATGACCCTCTAGGTAATGTGTTGGTTCAGTCACCCTGTTTGGCCCCTGGGCCGCTGACCGCTTCTGCCGGTGTCGCTGCAAGTAACAGCTCCGGATGGGCTTCACTATGATTCAGGACTTCGGGCCTACTGTCAAGCATTGCAGCTTTAGGGTCTCACATTTGGGCTTTACGATGTGCAAGCGTACATATTTACATACCTGCACACGTGTTCGTTTGTTTGGTTGGCTGGCTGGTGGTTTGTTTGTGTAGTTTGTTGTTTTAAATTTTTAAAGTATCTATGCAGTATCCCTATCAATATTACAGCTACCACAAGTATCATCGTTGATTAACTCTATTCGTTTGTGTGTGCACGGTGCTATTTGTATTCACATGTTAGTGGATATGCCTATTCACATACCTACACACATACATGCGTACGTACGTACATATGTACATACGTACATACGTACATACATACATACATACATACATACATGCGTACATACACTCATGGAATGTATGATGCAGCTCTATACGGTATACGGACAGTTCAAACGTGTATGTATGCAGACATATTTGTTCATGTTTATAGGTACATACCTGTTTTGTCTTCATGTTCATGTTTCCGCGTGCATGCACAGTGTCTACATTTGTATTCGTAGCTTTTGTAGCATTTGTAGTTGGATTCGACGTGTAACCACATAATTACCTATGAACATAGGGTTTACTCTAGATCAGTGTATGCACACATTAGTATATGCACTTATTTATGGCAGCAATAGAAGGATGATCGGAAAAAACGAACTAGTCGTGTATAGGCATCGAAATGAAAGTTCGTGTGCCAGGAGCGCTTGTAGCTTATTGTCCAGGGTTACGGTTACGGTTTGAGAGCTTAGGGCTAAGAGCTTGGTGCTTAGGGGTTTAAGTTTACAGTTTAGGGCGCACAGGTTTAGAGTTTAGGAGTTAAGTAAGTTCAATGTTTAGGATGTGGGGTCTCGAGCTCAATTACCAAGGTTCCTGTGTAGCTAGTATAACCTAAGAGATCTAAAGAATGTAGCAGTAATACACAACTTAGAGGCCCAGGGGACTTAGTAAGTAGGTTTTAAGTAGGGTTAACTTGGGGTAACTCTATTTAGGGTACTTATAACCTACTTATAACCTGCTTACTAAGTCCCCTGGGCCTCTAAGTACAGGTTTTCAATTTATTGCCACCCAAGACCCCAGCAGCACACCATAATCCCAACGCTACATCTTCAAGTCCTAAGCCTTAGAATCCCTAACCCTTAGAGCCCTGAGCCCAAAACGTAAGCCCAACCAAGTCCTAAAGCCCAAACTTGGACCCTAAACTCCCCAAGAATCCTCGCGCGGTCCAGGGCAAGGGGGAATTCGTCGCTGCTTGGTTCAGACAAGCTTGCTCGTTTTTTTTTGCGGAGAGGGGTGGAGGGGTCTCAGGCTTTGCGTCGCGTTTGAGGCTTGGGGAACTGTTTCCCTGCGGAGGAAAAATTTTGTCTAGAATGTGTAGCAGTTGTCTTAGAGGACCTTAGAGTTGAGGGTTTATGGGTTTAAGGTTTAGGGTTTAACCTCTCATCTAACTTCTAGACATTGAAAGCCACGCCTGAAAGGCCCCTGATCCCGCAACGGCCATTCGGTAGTCAAGAAGTTATTGTTTATTAGGGTTCAGGGTTTAGGGGTTCACTGTCTGGTGCTTACTAGGGAATGAGGGAATGTATCCCTGGAGTAGTCCCTATATAATCCCCAATAATATCCAATTTAGTGTTTAGGTTTTCGGGTTTAGGGTTTAGGGCTTGGGTTTTGGTGTTTTCGGATCTCAGGGGGCAGACCCATTTTGCCGTGCCGTTGCCTTTGCTGTAAGTACGGTTGCACATATTATGGTTCGGGTTTGGCCTCCATAAATACCTACACTTTCTTGGGGGTTCCTGATTATAGTTATAGTATAATGCACCCCAAAACCCTATTCTAATTGTTAAGGCCTTCAACCATGATGTCATTTTGATTGCTCATAACCTTTCAAGCAATTCCCATGACTTTGGCAAGCCCTGAAACACTCTATAAAGAAGCTTTGAATACACAGGGGAGTCACAGACTATGAGGGACCTGCCCCCTATACGGGCCTCTAGACAAAGCATTCTTAAATTCCGAAAGCCACGGTGAATCTTCAAGAACAGACGCCGAGGCCTTCTGCCAACATGGCTTCCGAGATGCACAGACATTCGGGGCATAGGAGTTATGGTCAGTAAACCCTAAACCCCAAACCCTAAACCCTAGTCGTGACTTGGGCTTAGGCAGCATTTCGGGTTTGGGCCTGCCTAGGGCGCACAGAACTGTTACAGCGGCCATCTGCACACCCGAACCGCAGCAAAACTGGACCATACTGGACCTACGGTTGATGGGTACGTTTAAGGGGTTCCTTTAAGGGATCTATAGGACCTACGGTTGATGATATAAATCCTGCATTACCCATAATAAGGAATATACCATGGTTCCCATAGTCTAGGGCCATTAAGGTAATGCAGGATTTATACCATCAACCGTAGGTCGGTGTGCCGTAGGCCATGCAACCAAAACGCAAACAAGCTTGCTCCGAACTTCCCAGTGGTTGCAGGTCTAGAATCGGGGAGTGACCTGCAACTGCTGTTCCTCCTTTGGCGTTGTGGTTAATGTGGTGTGTAAACTCCCGACATGTAAGCACTCACAGAAACAACCGTGATAGCAGCTGTTGGCAAGGTGTATCGTGCCTTTACAGCTAATGCACCTAAGGGAACAGAGGGCTTAGCAACTAGCGTGATAATGGAGTTAAGAAAGGACTCAACCCTGAGGCCGCAAGGGTCCATTTACCAAAATAGCACATAGTTTGGCCCCAAAGTATCCATATAGGGACTACTTTACGGCCAAAGTATGTATTACTTGGGCACAAGGACAGTACATTATCCATATAGGGACTACGTTAAGGCCAAAGTATGTACTACTTGGGCACATAGACCCAACACCTCAGCCCCAGGTGTCGGCACATTCTGGGGTGCCTAGAGGAGTACATGACTGCCCAAAATCTCCTCCTAATTCCCTAGCATGCTGAAGCCCTTACCCAAAAAGTCGATCCTTTAATGCAGGTTCCTATAAAGTACCCTTAGTAGTATAGGGCCCCATATTAGGGGATCTACGGGTAATTGTGAAGCCCTTGAAACCCTGAGCCGGTAAACCCGTAGACGAAGAACTAAGCCTTCAACCATCACGGAACCCTTGCGAAGTTTTCGGGTTCAGGGTCTGGAGTTTAGGGTTTACAGGGGTGCAGAGTTTAGGGGTTTAGGGTTTTGGGGTTTGTGGTTTAGGGTTCCTTTTTGAAGCAAGCCTCAGACTCCAAAAGCTTAAAAGCTGCCCCCCCCACCCTGTAATAGTGACTATAAGGATAATATTGGGGCCCTATTATATTCCTATTATGCCACTGCTACAGGGTGGGGGCAGTTTGGGGTTTAGGGTTCCTTTTTGAAGCAAGCCTCAGACTCCAAAGCTTAGGTTTAGGGTTCCTTTTCCAATCAAGTCTAAGACTCCACCTCTTAGAACGCTTGAAGACGAAGGCTCATCCATCTGCTCTCGAACCGTTTCTTGGCACCTGGGCCCAGATCTAAGGGTTTAGGGTTTAGGGGGGGTTTAGGGTTTAGGGTTTAGGATTTGCGGTAGGGTTTAGGACGTCGTAAAGTACGGGTTCAGGACTCCCCTGCAAAGGGCGTGTTCAGGTGCATAGGGCGGTCATGCAGTACTGCGAGAGTGCACCGGTTGTGTCCTGCATAGGTGTTGTGCAAGTTTCAGAACCAGACAGGTTGGTTTGCATCATTGTCCACTTCAGGCATATATCAGATTTCCGGCCTACCCTCTACGAGTCAAAAGGGGCGGTATGGTAAAGGGCATGGCACTGCAGTAGTGTCACCAAACCTGTTGTTGTAGTTAGTTCCGGCTTTGCGTCGAGTCAGTGCTGTGTCATGAGGGTTTAGGGTTTAGGCAGGGTTTGAGGCTTTAGGCTTAGGAGGACTTGAAAAACTGCGGCTCGAGCGGAGGACGCCGACCCCAATCCATAAACGCTAATTACTTAGAGGGGACTTTCCCACGTGCAGCCTGTTCTGAACGCGTAATCCTTGCTGGTACATTTCTGATAGGATTAAAAGATTCGTCCATGGGCTTTTCAGAAGGGCGCAAGCCCCGTTTCGGGTTTAGGCCTGGCATTTGTCTTTCCCTGTTAAATGGGGGTTTCCGAAAATAGGGGACCCTAATATAGTACACTAAATAGTAGGATCCTAATTATAAGGACCCCCCAAATAAGGTACCCCTAATTTTCGGAAAGCCCCAAATGCTGAAGATTGACTGCAGTTGTGCGGAGTGGAGGAGTTGAGTCTTTACCCAGAGGCCCCAAAGTAGTTCTTTTTTGGGAGTATCCTATAGGATTCTATATTCTATATATGAACCCCAAAAAGAAACTACTTTGGGGCCTCTGGGTAGAGCCTGTGATTCGGAACGTTTTCAACTCCTCTTGTGTGTGTTAAATAGTGTGACTTTGACTTTCAAGGATTCTGACTTGGCCTTCCTCCACTACCAGGAGCGGAAGCTGCGCCAGGTCGGCTCCCCCATTTAGGGCTCCACTAAGGGTTCTAGATTAGGTTCAGGGTTTAGGGTTTACGGGTCTGGAAAAGGGTTCCTTAGCAGATTCCTTCAGAGGTTTAGGGCTTACCGCCCCTGACGCACCGGAGTGAAGGTTGGGGACGGTTGAGGGATGTTTCGCGTTTACATTGGAGTTTTTGAAAATCTGCCAAGTTTGTTTCTTAGGGCTTTTTTTCGAAAGTTTACACTATAGACTGTCCAAGAACATTACTCAATATTCTATATGTTCAGCGCCGTGAGTTGGGTTTAGAGTTTAGAATCCTACATCCACAGGTCATTACCTGCAGACAAAGGCCCCCACAGTGTTCGAAGCTTCGGGGTTTGGAGCGCTGGGATACGGGTCTCGTTTAGGCCGAGGTTTAGGGTTTAGGCTCTTATAGCCTTTTTTGCAGAATGTAGATCCCCTAAACCCTAAACCCTAAACCCTAAACCCTAAACCGTAGATCCCTGGTTCCTAAATCAGCTGTCTTGGTCGGGCCTCAGCCTGACGGCATGCCACTCGTTTTGTTGATGGCGTCCTTTACTTCGGGCTGCTCGTCGTTTCCGGCTCCTTTTCCAGCATCGCTTGACACGGCTGGCTTAGTGGTAGCGTACGTAGCCTTTAGGCTTCTTGGTGGTACAAGAATTCCTACAAAACTAGCTTTTTACGAAGCCCTACAGTAAACCCCCAAGCCCTACGTAAACCCATACAGGTTACTGCGGTGTTGGGCAAGGAAGCGATTTCAGGTTTCGTAGCGTAGACCCTCAACCCTAAGCCCTGAACCCTAAACCCTAAACTTACCCTAAGCCTCACACCCTAAACCTTAAGCCCTGATCCCTGAAGGTTCGGTCGCGGCTGAGGTTTACGAACTGGCTCCTACTTAAGGGCTCATGGGACTTAGTAAGTAAGGTTATAATAAGTAGGTTATAACTAGGATAACCCCACTTAGGGGACTTATAACCCTATTTATAACCTACTTACTAAGTCCCATGATCCTTCAAGTAGGGCTGATAGTCCCATTTCAAATGGTCCTAGGTGTTGTTATGGGGCATAGGGTAGACTTCCCCACATCACACCAGTACTTCCCATTGCCGAAACCCTTCACTCCATTATGTAGGTACTTCGGACCCTTTGGGAGTGAGGTTCAGATAAATTCTAGGTTCCAAAGTAGTGCCCTGTTACCCGTTTTTTAGTAAAACGGAGTGCCAGCAGAAAGGGACACTGGGGAATCTAATTAAGTAGACCGCCTGATCAAAGCCCTTATATTAGGGACCCAAAAAGCACATAAGCATAAGCATTTTAAAGGGATATCCCTACCTTAATGGGCTTCATTATAAGGGGGTTTATATGGGATATCACTATCCTAATTTTTGCTTATGTGCTTTTTTGGGGCCCTATTATAGGAATTCAGAATTGAACTTGCAAAGTCTGAGGTCCCAGCCTTAGGGCCCTGAAAGAAAGTGACTACAGGCGTCGGGTGACTTCTTGAAAGCCCCAACAGATATGCGAGTTTCCGAAATTGAGGGGTACCTTATTTTGGAGTCCTTATAGTAAGGATCCTACTATTTAGGGTACTATAGTAGGGTCCCCTATTTTCGGAAACTCCCATATGGTTCAGGGTTTGTGGTTTGTAGCTTAGGGCCCAGGGGTCCCTTATGTAACCACCCTGTAGAACCCTGTAAAGAACCTTTTAAAGGACACTTGTTTCAATTACCCTAAACCCTAAACCCTAAACCCCTAAACCCTAAAGATCCCTTTAAGGAACCCTATAGATCCCTTTAAGGAACCCTAGCAAAAATTTAATGTGTTGGTGCCAAGATGCTGGCCTCCGCAAGCCAGGCTCCGTACTCGTCGCAAGACTGGTCGAACTCCTACTTCATGCCAGGTAGGGCTTAGGGTTTAGGGTTTAGGGTTTAGGGTTTAGGGGCTTACTTAGGGATTCGGGACTACTCTAAACCCTAAACCCTACTTCAGGACAGGAAGGGCTTGCCCATAGGCCCCATGGTAGTTCCTTTCTGGGATTGCCTTATAGGATTCTACGAACCCCCAAAAGGAACTCCTACTTCATGCCAGGTAGGGCTTACTATAGGGAATGGGGACTCCGGGCTCGGCATTTGGGATTCGGATTGAGGGTTTAAGGATTCGGGATTCGGGTTTCGGGATTCGTGGTTAGGGTTTCGGGATTCGACTGGGGATCATGGATTTGGGCTTTAGAGAAGTTTTCGTCTGGGTTCTCCGAGCTTCGGATAGCCCATCTTGAGGGTCCAAGCCTAGTATAAATAATTGCCCATACTATTCCACGGGTTCCTGATCATAACTATACTATAAAGGGCCCAAAACCCTATTCTAATTACTAAGGTTTCTCCAGCGGAACTGATTGCCCAGCTAGGGCTAGGCACCGATTTGGGCTATTTTCAATTTCCCGTATTGCGTAATGCAGAGCCCTAATTACAATCCCTAAAGCCTAAACCCTAATTACAAATACATTTGAGGACTGTTGTAGTCGACGCTTAGAGAGCGACTGGATCAACAGGATGTTGCTAAGGATAGCCGTGCACAGCACAGCAGCATGGTTTCGTGCGGGCATCGTTCGTAGTGTGCTTTGTCACAGAAGTGTCTACAGGTACAACTGCGAGGAGCATGCCCAGAGCCTCCAAAACCCCTTAATTAAGGAATATACCTTAAATCATATAAGGGATCCTATTATAATTTAAGGTATATTCCTTAATTAAGGGGTTTTGGAGGCTCTGGGTATATCTGCGCCCGGTGCACTCAGCCTCCACTAGCATCATACTTCGGAGCCTGAACCCTGCACCTTTCAATTCGATTGAAGCCCTGAACCCTAGAGCTCACAGTCTTCATAAACCTCTTGCGGAATCCAGGTCAGACATTTTTTGAATCTCTTAGCCTCCTAGTGATCCCTATAGGAGCCTTATAAATCCCGGACCTGCTGGCAGGTGAAAGCGACCGGAGCATCAGCGCCTGGCGTGCGTGGCTCGCGAAGGACACTTCGGGATTAGGGTTTAGGGTTCAGGGCTTGGGGCAGGGATGTATCGGGGTTCCAAGAGGGTTGTATGACTTCATCCGGGGTCTGAACAAAGTTTGGCTAGGGTTCCGCCGGGGTTTTACGTGGTTAGTTACGATCGGCGTGCAAACAGTGTCTTACCAATGTAGCCTATAGAATCCACCCTCTAGCCTTCTTGCAATGTCCCCTGAATTCTAAGCCCTCATAGGATCCCTGTTGTGACAGTACTTAGCAGGATCCGAAATTGACAGAATCCTGCTTAAACCTAGGGTTTAGAACTTGGGTCAAGCACCGTTTCCACATCAAGAAGGCAAGTCCTTGCAGCCCATCAACGCTCAACCCCCAACCAAGCATTCTAGACCCTAAGCCCTAAACCCCAAACCTAAACCCTAAACCCTAAACCCCAAACCCTAAACCCTAAACCCCAAACCCTAAGCCCCAAACCCTAAACCCTAAACCCCAAACCCCAAACCCTAAACCCTAAACCCCTAAACCCCCTAAAACACTGAAACCTAAACCCCTAAACCCCCTAAACCCTGAAACCTAAACCCCTAAACCCGAAACTTCAGGCCCCCCCTCCCGTCGTTTTGTCGTGAGGAGGGTGCACGCTGCGTGGATCCGGAGGTGGGCCAAGCAGCTCTAGCTGAGGGTATAGGATTTAGGGGTTAGGGGTTTAGGGTTTGGGGTTTAGGGTTCAGAGTTTAGGGTGTAGGGGTTTAGGGTTGAGCCGAAGAAGCTGTCGACATACTTCCCTTCCCACTCTTGCAACACATGCTTCAAGTTTCAGGTGTGGCCCTAAGCCCTAAACCCTAGCAACAAGCTCGAAACTGCGCTCCAAGAGTTTCTCTTGTTGATCACTGTGTCATAGCTTGTGGCTTGGCATCTTCCTAAGAGACGATACACCCTAAGCCATTTCAAGCTTCAAGCCGTATAAAACCCTTCCTAAAGTCTGGTATGCCCTATATAATGACCCTAAACCTTCAACCCTAAACCCCTAATCCTAAAATCCTAAACCTTCTAGAAGGAGGACTTCGAGCATTCCCACTTCTAGCCTTGCGGCCTCCTCACGCAACCCTACTGAGTATGGCAGCCTTCAGAATGAGAATAGGGGCTTGGAGTCCGAACCATTCTAAAGGGATGCAAAGGGCTTTTCTACGAATTATTTGGACATCGAAATTATACGCGCGCAAATCCGTCGTCTTACGTAATGCCCAAGGCCGAAAAGACCGTGACTTCCTGAACTTCATGCTTGTAGTTGTAAGTGGGAATCGAGGCACGACGCCGGGGACACCGGACCTGGTTTAGAGCAGCCCCTGGTATGTAAGCCTTCTTTTGCAGTAGAGTAGTGCCCAGAGAGTTCAACATCCCTTGTTTAAAGCAGTATGGCCTAACAGACTGGTCTTGAGTCTTTTCGTAGCTGAGGGAGGTGCCGTACATTTAATGGGTAGTGGAGTGGAGGGCGTTGAAAACATCAATCGGGGGTCTACGCTGACAGTTCTGCAAACCCCTCGAATTTGGCCACGCCAAAAGCCAGCATGAACGAAATGTGCAGAAATCGCAGTAAAGAGCAGTGCTTTAATGATCGTGGATGTGGTCGGGGTGGACGTTATTGCGCGTGCTGACATGGAGTCAGTATGCTGTGGATGTTGTAATGAGGACGTTGTGATTTCGGATGCGCCCGGGCGATGACTGTAGAGAAGCCCCTACGTGCACTCTAAACCCTGAACCTCAGAACCCCGAAACCCTAAACCTTAAAGCTAAAAAGCCCAAACCCTAACAGTGCTCCCGTGCGCAGAACCAGCTGCCTCCATCTCCGATGTCTCGGGAGGCCTTGGGCGATTCCTCCGGAGTCAGGCGGTTTAGGAGTTTAGGGTTTGGGGTTCAGCAGAAGTGCATCAGGTCAGGCTGTTTGGGTGTACGGGTCAGGGTTTTGCAGGTTTAGGGTTCAGAGCTTCTGGGGTCAATGTTGTCACATTTTTGGGAGTAACCCTAGACCGTAAACCCTAAAACTCACACCAGCGTTGGAAGTCCAGGGTGCAGGGTGTGTATCACCTGCTCGTGATTTCCTCTAAGCCTCGCGGTGTGTGAACCCGAAAATGTAGCTATCCCCTTACCCTAAAGCCTAACCTCCAAAGCCTAAACCCTAAAACCTAAACCCTAAAACCTAAACCCTAAAAACTAAACCCTAAAGACTAAACCCTAAAGCAAAAACCCTAAAACCTAAACCGCAAAGCCTAAAACCTAACCCTAAACCCCAAAGCCTACAGCCTAAGCCCTAACTGGTGGAGTTCAAGGCCTGGGCCAGGGCTCGAAACTCGATCGGACTTCAATCTCTGCTGTGGGGTTCAGGAGTGATGTAGGTTCCTTAAGAATTAGAATGGGATTTGGGAGTATATTATACTGTATTTACAATAAGGAACCCTTCATAACCTTATTTTAATTATAAACGCCCCTACAGTAGGTCAAGGCCTTGAGCCCACAAGCCTGAACCCACCACTACCGTCACCATCACCAGCACTATCACCCATCGCCATCACCACCATGATCACCTTCATCCATTCCAAGCTGGTTTTCATAACGATGATGCTGATGGTGATCATAATGAGGATGGCAATTACGATAGTTGCGATGTCTGTTTCGGACACGGCTCTGATAGAGCAGGAACTGCTCAACCGCTGGGACCAGCACTCTGCACATTGCAAGCATTGCCGCGAGGCTGGGACATCGAGCTGTCTGGGTTTGACTCGTGGGTTCTTGTGCTATCATGCCTCTTTGTTTGTATCAGTGCGTCTATATCACATGGTCATACAAGAGAGTATTCTGCGAGCCTACTAATACCATCAACTGCTTATAGCATGTGTGTGAGTACAGGTGCGCTCTCATAGGCTTCCACGAATCTGTCCTTCCGTCCTGCGTATGTCCATCCATGCAGCTAGTTCGGAGTACGTGTTTTTTTCTTTGCGTTTGCTAGTGGGTGGGTCATAGCATCACAGATGGTTAGCTTGTTGCTCGGTACTTTACGCACACGTTGGGCACGAAAATGGTTCAAGTTCAAGATTCCAAGGCGCCATGAAATCAGGATTCACCATGACATGAGACCCGCCTGTGTTGGATCAATCATGGTGTAAAGTTATCTAGCGGTTTGACTGCACCCAAGTCTCTTTCTCTTTCTCTTTGATCCGCCTTTTGCTGCCCGAAACTGCCAAAGCAAAATCGCCTCCCTTATCCCCAAAACTCTCAACGCTAAGCCGCTAAGCCCTAAACCCTAAAGCCGCTAAACCCTAATCCCTCAACCCTAGACTCTCTCTTATCCCCAAAACTTTCAACTAAGCCTTAAGCCCTAAACCCTAAAGCCGTTAAGCACTGTAGGCCTTCGAGTCCATGGCGGTGTGGCAGCGCGGTGCGCGTCTCAGACGGTCCAGGAAGGGGAGCCCGGTGGGCTTTTAGGCTTTAGGGGTTAGGGTTTAAGTTTGAGGGTTTAGGGGGTTAGGGTTTAGGGTTTAGGGTTTAGGTTTTAGGGTTTAGGGTTTAGGGTTTAGGCTTTGGGGTTTAGGGTTTAGAGTTTAGGGTTTAGGGTTTAGAGGTTTAGGGTTTAGGGTTTAGGTTTTAGGGTTTAGAGGTTTAGGGTTAGGGTCATGAGCCAATTTCCAAAGATATGTGCGCAAAAATGCTACACTGCAGGAAACTAAGGAATCACTGATGCCATTCCCACGTCATGTTCCACAGGTCAAGTTGAATTTCTCTTGACACGCCCACTGCACTTCGTTCTGGCGGAATCATCTTCCAAGACTTTTTCCGCTCATCACAAATCCCAGACTGAAAGTCCTACGGTTGAAGATAAAAATCTTGCATTACCTGAAGGACCCTAGACTATGGGGATTATGGTATGTTCCTTATCATGGGTAATGCAGGATTTATATCATCAACCGTAGTAAAATGGTTTGAACAATTGCTTGAGTTTTAAGTACCAGTAGAAACTTGTAGATACTTGTAGTTCCTGTAGAGCTGTGCCAGAAGATACCTCCCCAAAGATGTAGTAAGACGGTAAACTTAGGCAAATCTTGAAGAGCACAAGCCCTGGGGCCTCATATCCTCGCATCGGGTCCAAAAGCCCTCGAATCTGCACACCCAGAGTCGGATTTCTTCAACTAGGTAAACAAGATCGGGGTCCTCATGAGTATGATCATGATCCCACTAGGGTATAAGGTTTAGGGGGTTTAGGGTTTGTGGTATAGCCCCATGTTTTTCTGAACGCTCGTGTTGGGTGCTTGTTTGAACCAGGTTTCGGCCTAACTTTCGTGGCCGCCCTCGCGGCCGCGCAGACCTCGCTGCTGCCGGCGATGCCGCACTTTGGTTTGATTGTTACCCTAAACCCTAAACCCTAAACCCTAAACCCTAAACCCTAAACCTTAACCGTGTGTTTGGACTTAGTTCTTGCATGTCTGCAAGAAGTCAGGCTCACCTCCTTTTCGATCTTCCGCTCGGCGAGAGGGGTGCGGTTTAGGGTTTAGGGGGTTTAGGGTTTGGGGTTTGGGGTTTAGGGTTTGGGGTTTAGGGTTTAGGGTTTAGGGTTTAGGGTTTAGGGTTTAGGGGTTTAGGGTTTATAGGGTTTAAAAGTTTCGGGTGTTTCGGGCTTTCAGGGCATGGGGTTCGTGGCTCAGGCGCTTCCAGGCAATTTCCCCAGGACCCAGACCCTACATGATAAGAAGTCCCTTTGGAACCCCGGTACAACCCTTGCGCAAGCCCTTACAAAGACTTAAGGGGCCCAAGATCCAAAACGCTAAACCCTACACCCTAAACCCTAAGCACTCTTTACCATATGTACTTCGATCTTTTATGGATTCGTTTAAACATGGCCTTTGCGCGGCTAAACCCTAAACCCTAAACCCTAAAACCCTAGACCCCTACACCCCAAACCCTTTTAAAGCAGTTCTGCCGGTTCCCTGCAGGTGCCTCGGTGCCGAGGTCGTGTCGGTGGCTGGGCTGGCGGCCGTCGAGGCTCTGAAGCAGGACTTTCCTCTTGGGATTAGTGTGTATAGGGTTTAGGGTTTGGGGTTCGGGTTTAGGGTTTGGGGTTTAGGAGTTTAGGGTTCAGGGTGTTGGGTTTAGGGTTTCGGTTTTACCCGCAGCCGCAAACCCGATAGAATAGTAGGTTATGGCCCCTTATTGAACGGGTATAATCGTTACAGCAGTAGGTTGGGCTTCTTGCCTGCAGGGGGTTTCCAACAGACAGAGGTGTTGAACCGCTTCATAGGGAGAGTATGCGTTTCCTCAAGCAGATTACAGTAGTCCAGGGTTCAATGATTATGATGATGAGGGTGTTTCTGTCTAGGGTCGATATCAGGGTCCCTTTTTTCCTGAAACTCGCGTACCTTTCGCAGTGCTACTGGCCTGAACCCTAAGCCTCTAAACCCTAAGCCCCTACACCCTAAACCCTTAAACCCCTAGACCCTTGAACCCATAAACCCGAACCCCCTAAAAATTTGACCCTAAACCCTAAACCCCTAAACCCCTAAACCCCAAAACCCTTAAACCCCTAAACCCCTAAACCCTAAACCTCGCATCGGGCGCGGCTACCAGGAGTTCCGCTTCAAGGACTACGAGCACTACAAGACCTGAGTCCCGATTCTGCTGCCCGCGGTCTCCCAGAAATCCCGATCCCCCTCAATTAAGGAATACCTAGGGTTCCTCAAAGGGATCGATGGAGGATCTAGACGGTCTAGGGTTTAGGGGATTCTAATACCCCCTCAAAAAAGGAATAGACCTTAAACCATGATACTAAGGCCCCTAAAACGTAAGGTATATTCCCTAATTAAGGGGGTATTTGGTTCTCGGGGCTCCGGCTTCCGGCTGTCTGAGCTTAAGGACAGAGGCACAGTTGGTTCGTTTTTTTTTTCGGGTGGGTCTTAGCATTTCAGGGCTCGTAAGTTAAACCCTAAACCTTAAATCCCAAAACCCTACACCCTAAACCTGTTTTCGTAAGTTTTAGGGTTTAGGATGTAGGGTCGGAGGTTAGCCATGAAGTGCACAGACGTTGACATTTGCCCAGAACGCACAGTTCAGCCTAACACCCTACACCGTTCGTGACACCTTAAAACCTAAACCCTGAAGTCTTCTTAACTATTGTGTGATTCCTGAGTTAGATGCCTCAGCAATTCCCCCCGTCCCTCATATACAGGCATCAACATTCAGCAACACCGTTACGACGTTTACAGGGGTTTAAGGAGTACCATGAAGAGCCTTGAGGATTAGCTCGCTTTGGTATAGATGCCAAGGCCCTATACGAAGCCCCCAAATTATTACTGACCTTTTATTGACCTTCACCATCCCTAAGCCCTCAGTCCTAAGCCCTAAACCCTAAACCCTGAGCCAGAGAAAGGCCTAACACACTAAAAAAAAAGGAACCCTAAGCCCGTATAGACCAAAAAAGGGCCCTAACTTCTAAGCCCTAAAACCTTAACCCTGAGTCGGCATAGACGACAAGGGATTACACGCCACACTACTACTATGTACTTTTGTGTTTGGAATCCTGCGGGGTCCTGCGGCCGTTAAAAACCATGGTTTAGGGTTTAGCGGTTTAGGGTTTAGGGGTTTAGGGTGTAGGGGTTTAGGGGTTTAGGGGTTTAGGGGTTTAGGGGCTTAGGGTTTAGGGGTTTAGGGTTTAGGGGTTTAGGGGCTTAGGGTTTAGGGGTTTAGGGTTTAGGGGTTTAGGGGTTAAGGGGTTTCGGGGTTCAGGGTTTAGGGGTTAAGGGGTTTAGGGGCTTAGGGGCTTAGGGTTTGGGGGTTTAGGGGTTTAGGGGTTTAGGGGTTTAGGGGTTAGGGTTTAGGGGTTTGGGGGTTTAGGGTTTAGGGGTTTAGGGTTTAGGGGTTAAGGGGTTTAGGGGCTTAGGGTTTAGGGGTTTAGGGGTTTAGGGGTTTAGGGGTAAGGGTTTAGGGGTTTGGGGGTTTAGGGTTTAGGGGTTAGAGGTTTAGGGGTTTAGGGTTTAGGGGTTAAGGGGTTTAGGGGCTTAGGGTTTAGGGGTTTAGGGTTTAGGGGTTTAGGGGCTTAGGGTTTAGGGGTTTAGGGTTTAGGGGTTTAGGGGTTAAGGGGTTTCGGGGTTCAGGGTTTAGGGGTTAAGGGGTTTAGGGGCTTAGGGGCTTAGGGTTTTGGGGGTTTAGGGGTTTAGGGGGGGTTTTAGGGGGGGTTTAGGGTTTAGGGGTTTTAGGGTTTAGGGGTTAGGGTTTAGGGGTTTTTAGGGTTTAGGGGTTTTAGGGTTTAGGGGTTTAGGGTTTCGGGTTTTTAGGGTTGGGGTTAGGGTTTAGGGGTTTAGGGTTTAGGGGTTTAGGGTTTAGGGGTTTTAGGGTTTAGGGGTTTTAGGGTTTAGGGGTTTTAGGGTTTAGGGGTTTTTAGGGTTTAGGGTTTTAGGGTTTAGGGGTTTTAGGGTTTAGGGGTTTAGGGGTTAGGGTTTTTAGGGGTTAGGGTTTAGGGGTTAGGGGTTTAGGGTTTAGGGGGTTTAGGGTTTTTAGGGTTTAGGGTTTTTAGGGTTTAGGGTTTAGGGGGTTTAGGGGTTTTAGGGTTTAGGGGCTTAGGGCTAGGGTTTGGGGGTTTAGGGGTTTAGGGGTTTAGGGGTTTAGGGGTTTAGGGGTTTAGGGGTTTAGGATTTAGGGGTTTAGGGGTTTAGGGGTTTAGGGGCTTAGGGTTTAGGGGTTTAGGGGTTTAGGGGCTTAGGGGCTTAGGGTTTGGGGGTTTAGGGGTTTAGGGGTTTAGGGGTTTAGGGGTTTAGGGGTTTAGGGGTTTAGGGGTTTAGGGGCTTTTGGTTTAGGGGTTTAGGGGTTTAGGAGTTTAGGGGTTTAGGGGTTTAGGGGTTTAGGGGCTTAGGGGTTTAGGGGCTTAGGGGTTTAGCGGTTTAGGGGTTTAGGGGTTTAGGGGTTTAGGGTTTGGAAACTTGGAAAGTAGGTCATGATTCCAAAGATCTCTCACTTGAATTCTATACTAGACTTATCCCCAGCAAGCGTAGTTGCAGGGTTCATAGGGCGCAGTGTAGTGTAAAGTGGGCTTCCGCCTTACAGCAAAAATAGCCGCGAAGCTGAGGCAGCTGCCTTCTCCGTCCCTCTGGAGGGTCCACTTGATTATATGTGTGCATCCTCATTCCTCGAAACATACTTATTCATGCAAATGACTTTGCAGTGTGGATGGTGTTTTATGGAGCCTCTGTGTCTTGCTGCCATGAATCCGTCCAGTTTCTTTCACCCTGCTTTGGGCTCGTGAGGGTTGTTCTGACAACTCTTATTGGACCAGTTGAAATCGAAAGCGTGGCCTCGTTAATGTCATCGCGACGCCTGACATTCGGACCTTCTTCGTATTTTGAAGAACAGCCATGTGCCCATGCAAATTTTCCGCGGCAAGGACAGGAGGGAAGAGACTGCTAGCCTTCACTTACGGTTGATTATGTAAATCCTGCATTACCCTTTAATAAGAATATCCCATTAATAAGAATATCCCATGATTCCCATAGTTTAGGGTCCTTGAGGTAATTTATTGCAGGATTTGCATCACCAACCGTAGCTGCTAGTTGAGGTTTTAGGGTTTAGGGTCTTCAAGAGTCCTTTCACTAGTGGTAGCTACACATGCAGGCTGCCACAGGGCAGGATGTAAGCTGCTTGGGCAATGAATACTAGCCCAGGCCCGGGCACTCACAATTTCCAAAAGATTCTTGACCATAAGCCCGAAACACTACCAGTGACGGCCCTTTGCAAGGTCTTCGCGCGCAGAAGGAACAGCTACTGTAGGCAGTCACAGGAGTAGAATTCGGGTCAGATAGAAACCCGCTGCGCTGCAGGGAAGCGGCGGATAAGGGGACAGAAAGAAGGTGGGCACTGGGCATGTCCGATGAAAGACCTGGGATTTTCATGTATCAAAATTCACAAAACAATAATGGATCAACGTAACCATAGCAATCCAACGAATAAAAGTACTACTACTACTACTACTACTACTACTACTACTACTACTACTACTACTACTACTACTACTACTACTACTACTACTACTACTACTACTACTACTACTACTACTACTACTAATAACAATAATAATAACAATAATGATGATGATAAATAACAACAACAATAGTCGTCATCACAAGAGTAGTCGTATGAATTGTACTAATGGTAATAAAGGTAATTATAGTTACAATTGTAGTGGAAGTAATGATCGTAACATGACCCGGTACAAGCTGCACCTGTGTTTTTGCTGATGTTTTCTGGGAACGATTTATCTGTAGATCCTGGACGCAACAAAGACGTAAACAGGTTCATCAGAGTCCTAAATCAAAGACACTAAACTGTAAACCCTAAACCCTAAATCAAAGACCCTAAACTCTACGGCTTGGTGCTGCAAGCTGCACTTGTCTTCAGCAAAGGCTGAACCGAGATTTCTGAGATGGGACGTCCGGTAGTTTCTGTTGAACGGTTCGAGCCGTCATTGGCTCACACATCCTCATAGTACATACTGACACAATGCCTTCAGGGGGCAGCATTGCAGGCAGTAAACCACAAACTCTCCACCCTAAACACGAAAGCCCCGAAACCCAAAGACCTAGAACCCAGCCCCGAAACTTCAGAAATCTTACATCATCGCTTCTAGATGAGACGCGACATTTGCAGAGAAAGAAGCAGTCAGGTCTGACATACAGGATCTGAGAACTTGGTTGT
Organism: Symbiodinium sp. CCMP2592; assembly: GCA_905221615.1. NCBI lineage: Eukaryota > Dinophyceae > Suessiales > Symbiodiniaceae > Symbiodinium > Symbiodinium sp. CCMP2592. The sequence continues at coordinate 241,701 of CAJNDT010002779.1, forward strand.
TAAGTAGGGGTTTAAGTAAGCTAACTATAGCTTTATCTACATTCAGCCCTTGTTAGGGTGCGTGTTTCCTTAGGCTTGAATCATCAGTATTTTGACTCCGCCTGCTTCCCTACAAAAAAATGTGAAGTTGTAGACCCAGGAGCTTTTTGAAGTTCTGCAGGCTCGTATATCGTAAGGTCTCAGGGGCTTGACCACGTTTACGGTGGGGTTTGGGGTTTAGGGTTTAAGATTAGGATCCATGTCATCGCTGTGATTAAAAACATGAGGGGGGGTATTAATCAGGGATCTACATGAAGTATTCTGGTTCTACCCAAAGGCCCCAAAGTAGTTCCCTTTTGGGGTTCATATACAGAATCCTATGGGGTAATCCCAAAAGGAACTACTCTGGGGCCTTTGGGTAGTTCTGCAGGCTCCTACAACACCCTGCCCAGTCGAGCTGAGTGCCCCAAAATCTTATCATACGGCGTAAGCACCGGAGGAACCTCATTCATTGGAGAGTATGCTTAGATAGGGACGATGATGCGACAGTAGCGCTGGGTGTGCAGACCCGCGGACTATTGTACAGCATGGGGACTATACATTAGTCCTCATCAGCGGTAATGCAGGACTGGGTCCCTCCATCTACGGCCTACAACCCGCAAAGCCCTAAACCCTGATTCCTACACCGCAAGCCCTTAAACCCCAATCTGCTACACTTAAACCCCAGGGCCCCAAACCCGTAAACCCTTACAGGAACACCCGAAGCCCTCAATCATGGCACCCGTAAACTCATCGAAACATCGATCTGCCCTGAATTGCGGTTTTTGCCTCGTTCCGGCAGGAACTGCGCTCGCGGCAAGCTCTGCCATTGCTGGAGCAGGTCCCCTGCGTGGTTTGAGTCAGGCTTTATTGCATAGGGCTGTAAGGATATAGCATAACAGTAGGATGGGGATGTTAGAAAACAAAGAACCCAGCCGAGTGGTGGGCAAACCTTGCCTAAAGTGTTGATGGTGCAGGGGTTTAGGATTTGGGGCTTGGGGTTAAGGTGATACTTAAAGGGTCATGGGACTTAGTAACTAGGGTTATAAGTAAGGTAGCTATACTTATAAGTACTTATAACCCCATTAAACTACTTATAACCTTACTTACTAAGTCCCATGATCCTCCAAGTAGGGTTCTCGGATTGGCTGCAGTTGTTGTTTAGGGTTCAGGGCTTGCATTTTCCAGGTTTGGACTGCGGTCTGGGGTAGCGAAGCCTAGTAGTAGAGTAGGTAACCTGTAACCTTTTTTTTGGGTAGCATAGCCCCTATATAATCCCTATATTATAGTCCCTATATAATCCCTATATTATAGTCCCTAAAGAATATAGAATCCCTACAGTATAGTCCCTATAGAATCCGTGTATATCCAAAAAGGTTAGCCTTTGGTTCCCCATGATGCCCGACAAGTAGGGAAGTTCCTCCGACCTGCTGGGGTCGGTATTGTCGGGTTGAGCGAAGACTGTAAGCCCGAAACCTTCAATCCTAAACCGTAAACCCTAAACCCTGAACCCTAAACCGTAAACCCTAAACCCTAAATCCTAAACCGTAAAACCTAAACCCTAAACCCTAAACCGTATACGAGCTCAGTACTGCTGCTAGCCTTATCGGGAACTGGGAATAAAGGTAATGCTGCATAGGGGTTTAAAGTCACGATCAGACAGGCCCTCGGCTCGAAACGCTTTCCCTAAACCCCAAAACGTACCTTTTCGAGGTTTTATATGAGGAAACCAGGATGAGAGGATCCCGAGAAAGGTAGGTTCTTTACGGTCCAGGTAAATCTTAAAACCCCTAAGCCGAACCCCTAAACCCTAGACCCTAAACCCTCAACCCCTAAACCCTAGACCCTAAACCCTCAACCCCTAAACCCTAAACCCCTAAGCCCCTAAACCCTAAACCCCTAAACCCTAGACCCTAAGCCCTAAACCCCTAAACCCTCAACCCCTAAACCCTAAACCCCGAAACCCCCTAAACGGGTTTTCAGAGAGGGACCGATCGAAAAGCTTGAACTCCTTACCAGCCCCAGAAGTGCCGGGTCCGTGCAAGGGTTCTCTGAGAGTTCATTTAAGGGCACTATACAGGAAATTTCGGTCCAGGTGTGTTTCTTTAAGGTTCAGCGTCTTATGTTCAGGGTTTTGGGTTTGGAGTTTGGGGTTCGATTCGACCTAGTTACTTCGCCGCAGGGTACGAAGTTCAGTTGAGGACTTTGTGTATACACAGCGGTACGGCCCCAAGCGGCACTGCACAACTTCTGCGTAAAGCGCTCATGCTTAGACCGGCTTACATGGGAGTGTTTTATATACTCGTCTGTCTCAAATATTTTCTCACTAGGCCCCACCGCAACAACAGTGAACCAGAAATGGAACGCACGTTGAGGAGTACAGAGTAGTGTTCTGCTTCTTCATGCGCCGTTACGTTGCGGCCGCAGTAGCATCCCGCTGGGATTCCCTGTTAGTTCCACGTTCCAACCCCAAGCCCCGAACCATAATGCAGGGGCATCAATGATTAGAGAAGGGTTATGGGGGGTTCCTTATTGTCAACTAGAGTGTGCTATCCCCCAAGCCCTGTTCTAACTATTCAGGCCCCTCTATCTTAAGCCCCACCGAACCAGCAGGAGACCCTAAACCCCTAAACCCCTAAACCCTAAACTAAACCCTGCACCCCTAAACCCTAAACCCCCTAATTAAAACCCTAAACCCTGGCAATGTGCTCAAATGCAGCTTGGCCCGTCTCCTATCTACGAGGGTCTGACGGATTCTCGTAGTCGCATACTCAAAGACGGTGCTTCAGGGCTTAGGGTTTGGGTTTAGGGCTTAGGGTGTGGATTTAGGGCTTGGGGTTTGGGTTTAGGGCTTAGGACTGAGGGTTTGGGTTTACGGCCCAGGGTTTGGGTTTAGCGCTCAGGGTTTGGGTTTAGGGCTTAGGGTTTGGGGTTTAGGGTTTCGGTTTAGGGTTTAGGGATATCTACGACGACAGATGGACAAAGGGGCCACATACCGACACACACCTTCCTTTGTAAGAAGATATAGATGCCGTTACATGTCAGTTGGTCCACGACATGTCAGGTAGTCCGGCTCTCCGATGGCAAGGACATCAGCGATGACATCGACCAGGCCCAGAAATCTGGGATGAGTCATGGCATCCCGGCAAAGCCCCGGTCTGTATTTGAACTATAAGAGACACCAGAGCCATATTCCATTCCTATGGTAAGGCAGCTGGGGGTGTTCGGGTTCCTTTAACTTGAGGCATGGTTAAGGATTCCAAAAGGGATTTCGGATCTACGCGTTTAGACGGCCTTAGCGACTGAAGATCTTAGATTGACCACCATGCCCGAGACCCTACCCGAATACCCTGATGCCCGAGAACATCCTCAAACCCTTGGCATTAGAGTTTAGACCCTAAGCTGTGAACCTTAGCTTTCTTATCCTAAGCCTTAGCCTTAAGCCATACTAAGACCCTGAACTGTCAGAGCCCCAGACTGTAAAGCTTAAACCCTGAGCCGCAATTCCTCAACCCTGGACCTCAAACTCCCCGGCTCTTAGCAGGGAATGGATCTCAAATAGTAGTCTCTTAAGTCTTAAGGTCCGTTATAATTCCCATTCCCTACTAAGAGCCACGGAATTAATCGAAGCCCGCCCTAAACCCAAAACAATAAACCCCAAGTCATAAACCCTGAACCCCAAAATCCCTAAACCCTAAAACCCTAAACCCCCAAACCCTAAACCCCGAAACCCTAAGCCCGAAACCGTGTGGTGTCAGGCCTTGGAGCTCGTCGCCGGGCATTTCTGCGACTGCCTTCGTCTGAGCCGACACAGGGTCTGGGTGTGTATTTTCTGAAAATAGGGGACCCAAATCTAATACCTTAAATGGTAGGATCCTTATGATAAGGACCCCCATGTGGGTACGCAGTACCCCTTATTTTCGGAAACTCCTATACAGCCCGGGTTCTTTGTTGGGTTTAGGATATATTCTGGAATTGCCTCTGGTTCTTTGCGGGGTTTAGGGATGTTTAGGGTATGTAAGATAGAGTTCTTTGGTCTTGGGTGTCATGCGCTTTGATGCCTAACAGAGCCGTAAGCATAGGATCCAGAACACTCCTCCAAAGCTGAACCACAATGATTTGAACCGGTTGATGCAGCATTCCAGCTGAACTGATCGGAGGAAATCCAAGTGACAGTCCTGTGATGTACGCCGGGCCGTTACTGCTGCGACTTCTCAAGCTCTTAAGTGATCATGGATAGTGGAGACGTAGTCTACGTCGTTTGCCATGGCTCTGCTGGGGATGTACCGGTGACGGGCTGGATTGTTGAGCTGGCTGGGAGTGAAGCTTTCTTGGCTACCCCGGTGTCTTCGGTCACTGGAGTGCCTAATCAAGCGAAGGGCAAGAGCCACGGAGCAGAGATTGCTTTTATTCGGGTCCCGACTAACACCATTAGTTTGAGCCGCCCTGACAATTGGAGCGGACTGAGACTGAAGGACCTCCCCCCTTGGGAGGCGTCGGTTGCCGCATGGAAGCAGGTGACAGCGGGCAATCTTTCCAGCAGCGAGGCCGAGCGACCGGCCACAAAGGGCAGCCGCCCTGCCAAGAGCCGAGTGGAGATGGATCTAGGCGCCCTGGGCGCTTTGTTTCAGAAGGGCCGGGAAGACGCCGACGAAGAGGACGAGACGGACGACGACGAAGATGGCTGGGAGCCAGCCTCCTACCTCCGCCCTGGGGCCCCGGCTTCGTCGCGGGCTCGTGTGACCAAGGAGGCCAAGCCGAAGAAGGACATCAAGGAAACTCCGGATTTGAGGACCTTGTTAGCCCAAAGCCTGGCCAGCGGCCAGAGCAGCAGCGAGCTGATGCCCCTCATGATGATGACCATGTTGCTCGAGAAGGACAAGAAGGGGAGCCGGCGACGGCGAGATCGGGCAAGCGGCAGCTCCGATCTCCTTGGTGGTGGCTCCTCCGACGATTCGGAGGCCGAGGACGACCTCCGAGGAAAGGGGATGCGGGCGGTGTCCACGTTACACCGCTTGCAAGCTCAGGTGCAGAAGCGGCCCCGCAAGGTATGCGAGATCTTCGAGAAGGAGGTGATCGAGGAGTTGGGGGTGGCAGCTGGCCAAAGCTGGACTCTCAGAGACTTCGTGAAACGCCAATCGTGGGGCAAATTCAAGGGTATCTACCGGTGTGCCATGATGGATGTAGCCGCCTACGAGTTGATCAGACAAGGCAAACCCGACCAAGCAGCAGCCCAATTGGTGCAGAACTTGAAAGCGAAGATCCAGAGTGTCCTCGCCCAAGGAGATTGGCAAGCCGCTTGGTTATTAACGGGGTTACCCGACCCAATGGTCAAGAAGGAGTTTGCGGGCACGAAGGAGGAGATGTCCGTGCTGGCCGACTACATGTCCTCCCTGGCGAAGCTCAAGAAGCGTGTCAAGGAGGCCCAAAGTCACAGCCAGCACGAGGACGAGGAGGAGGCGACTGGTGCCTCCAAGAAGTGATCACCGATGAGTCGTTGCATGATGGCAGGGCCCTTTGCTTAAAGCACCCGGCCTTGCGTGGAAGGAATTCACGTTTTATCAATTATGCAGCCTGGCTGGAACGCGTCCAAGGTACTTTGCTGGTTCGGGCCGGCAACGATGTGCCGCTTTTCCTTTGTGTTTTGCCCTTTCCTGAGGTGGCCTTTACGGAGGTTGTTAGCGATAGGGGTCAAGCCCGTGAATGGTGGGGCCGAGCCTTCGTAAACACGTTTGTGGCTTGGTCAAACTTCGTGGTGCTTGGCTGCCCGCGCCCGGGGAGCTCTACACTGGAGCCGCGAGTGGTGTACCTTGCGGATGTCCAGGACTTCGCTCTCAAGCTGCTCGGCGAGGTGAGCCAGTTCGCTTCTTTCGAGCTGGTTGCAGGTCTTCTTGAATGTCAGGGCAAAGGGTCGGTTCTTGAGGACATGTTGAAGCTCAATTGTGCAAGCTATGGTGGGGCTGAGGCGGGGATTCCTTCGGGGGCCCTTCCTGTGTGCGCCTCTAGGGTGGCGATTCCTGATGCGGCGGGTCGTGTTGACCCTTTGGAGTGGTTACCTTCAGATCAGGCGGCGGTGGTAGGTGATTTGGAGGCGGTGCGCCTCCCGGAGCATCTTTGGGAAGACGTTGTAGTTGCTTGTCACCGTGTCCCAGAGGATGAAGAAAATGACTTGGCCGAGAAGCTCCTCTCGACTGGCATGGCCGAGCTCGTCAAGGAGACGGACCTTCCCCATACTTCCGAGGGCAAGCTTCTTGTGGGCGGCCTTTTCTGTGTTGGGAAAAATGACTCGGAGGACCGACTCATCTTCGACCGGCGGCCGGAGAACAGCACTATGCCGAGGTTGGCGTGGGAGGAGTTGCCGAGTGGAGCCTGTTTTACAAGAATGCTCCTGGGTCCCGACCAATACCTGCGTGGTTCAGGCGATGATCTCCGGAATTTCTACTACATGTTACGACTCCCTCCAGGCTGGGTGCGCTTCAATTCAGTGGGGCGCCGGGTGTCTTCAGATGTGGTCAAGAAGCACGGGGGCACTCCTGGAGTGGCTTGGGATGGGGGATCGCAACGGATGCTCGATCGCGCAAGCTACACACGAAGCCATCCTGCGCAAGTTCCGGCTCCTTAGGCCGGAGAACAAGCTCACCTATGGCAAGTTTGTCCCCGAGGCTGACTTGTGGGAAGGCGTGTATCTTGATGACCTGTTGGTAGCGCTACGTGTGACCTTAGACTCGGTGATCCCCCTGGATGGCTCCTTTCAGCCGCCTCCTTTGCAGGCCGACGATCCGGACATGGTGCACACGGCTGTGGCTGAGGACGCTTACGAAAAGGCGGGGTTGCAGCGAGCCACTCACAAAGCTTTTCGGGGAGTTACCAGATTCAAAGCTTGGGGTGCCGAAGTGGATGGGATTCGGGGCACCGTGGGCGCTCCATTGGAAATGCAGCAACAAGTGTGGTCCCTCATCGCTAAGACCGTGCATGCAGGAACAGCCAGCAAAGAGATTTTGCAGAAACTCCTGGGGTTCATTGCCTTCATTTTCCAGTATAGGCGCGAGATGTTCAGTTTGATCCACCACTTGTACATCTTTGTAGAGAAACTGGTGCCAGGCAAGAAGGTCTGGCTCCCGGCTTTTGTGTTGGACGAGCTGCGCTCAGTGGCCTTGCATCTCCCGATGGCCCAGTGGTGTATGCGAAAGAGGTTGCACTCTTCACTTTTAGCGACTGATTCCACACCCACTTCAGGAGGTACAGTTCGGGCGACGGTCAGCGCCTCATTGCTCCGTGAGCTTTGGAGGCGTTCAGAACTTCGTGGCTCTCCTGTCAGGCTGGATCGCGATAACTTGAATCTCGCGGGTGAGGCTCCAATTGAGAACTCTTGCTTCGCAGCGGCCATCTCAGAAAGCCTCCCTTGGGAGGTTGTCGGGAGCTTCTCTTTCCGAAGAACTTCTCACATCAACTTGCAGGAGGCTCGTGCCCTACGCCGTGAAATTGTGAAGCTCACAGCTGACTTCAACAACTCGGGCACCATTCAGGTGGCCCTCAATGATTCGTTGGTAGTGGTGGGCTCAGTGAGCAAGGGGCGCTCCTCTTCTTTCAAGTTAAACAGAGTTCTCAGGGGTCAACTTCCATTTCTGATCTTTGCCGACGTGACTCTCGCACTGCTGTGGATCGAGACCTGTGCGAACCTCGCCGACCACCCGTCGCCCTTCAACCCTCTCCCGAGCCCGAGTTTGCCTGAGGAGTGGATGCAGAAGTTCGGGGTGGCGCTGGATGCGTCGCTCCCCCCTGGCCTGGGAGATTGGCTCAGGCTTTGGACTGGTGACCAGTGTTTACCGGGCTAAGGGCTGGCCTATGTGCTCTGAGGTCAACGCTTACCGTGATGAGGAGGTCTTCAGCGAGCGCATTGACAACTTGATTGAAAGAAAGGAGGTCCGGTGGCTTTGGTTGGCGCCGCCTCTCCGGACCTTCTCTACTCTGCACAAGTCCTGTGTTACAGGTGAGTGGCGACCTCGTGGTCTGCCCGAGGGCGACTCAAGCGTGTGGAGGATCGCTCGTGACAACCTTTTGTGGAACCGTGTCCTCGACTTGGCCCGGCAGGTGATGGAACAAGGTGGCCATTTCATCCTGATCCATCCGCAGCTCAGCAAGGCCTGGCAGATGAGGACCACCGAGCTTTTCATGCAGTCTGAGCGGGTCTTTGTGTATAAGGCAGACATGTGTGCTTATGAAAATAAATCCGTTCCACCCGCACGTCGCCCCACAACCCTGCTCTCGAACTTTCCTTGGCTCCATCGCAGTGTTCGTCGTTGCCCCGGCCCCGGAACTCACAAGCATGGCGTGTCTGGCGGGGTGGCACGGAATCAGATAGCTGGGGATTTTCCCGCCGGCTTCATCGAGGAGGTCGTCGGGCATCATGCCGCGTGGCCGCGGGTCACGACGCACGCTTAAGCGTGCGGCTCTCTCTGCCGAGTACAGGCGAAATCTCAGGGACGCTGGCCAATGGTTGTTGGGTGTAGTCTCTGATTTGGGTGGCTCCTTATCCCCCTCTTCCTCGCCTCAAACGGTGGACAGGTGGCTTGAAAAGGCGGTGGCAGTGAGCTATGAGCGTGGAGAGCGTCGTTATTGGGTTGTTTTGGGCGTCCTCAGCATTCAGAGGGCCTTCAGCATTGCAGGCCCGCTCCTGAAGAACACATGGATTCAATTGCGGGGCTGGCGGCGAATGGAACCGATTAAAACCCGGGTGCCGATCGCTTACCATGTACTTTCAGCGGTATTGTTGCTTTGTTTGGCTCGGGGCTTCAGTTATCATGGGAGGTTGCGGGCAGAGTGGTGGTCAGTGATGATTGGCTACTGGTTGGCTTTTGAAGGCCTACTTAGACCTGGGGAGGTGGACGAATTGAAAATCTCAGACCTTTGTTTTCCCGAGGCTGGGGAACTTTGTCAGGGCATCAGCCTGGTCGTAGGGATCCGAAGCCCGAAGACAAAGCGAGTTTGGGCACGACAGTTCGCCCTAGTGCAATAGCGGTCGCTAATTATGTGGCTCCGTTGGTGGGTCACGGATCGGCCGCGCCGCCAGCGAGTCCTACTTATCAACCGTCGTCGCTGGGCTATTCTGTTCAAGGAGGCCTTAGGAGAGCTTCGTATGGGTGAGTGCGGTTACACAGCGAGGGGGTGGTGCTACGCACCAGTTCCGGCGGCACCGCAACTTAGGGCAGCTGCAGTTCGCAGGCCGATGGAGCCGCCCTGAGACTTTACAACACTATTTGCAGGAGGCCTTGTCGGTGCAAGTCGTAGCTCAAGCATCTGATGCGGCCAAGCAGCTTTTGCTTCGCATACATGAACATGCTTATTGGTTGGATGCACCACCTTCTATTAGGCTCAGGCGGCTTCTTGCTCCAGGTCTGCGCTAGGGTGGCATGGACCCTGGCTGGGCGGCGTGCAGACTACTCCAGCTGTGGACCGAGTGACGCTGCGTGGAAGCCGATAGGGCGCGATCTACCCGGCGCAAAGTGATCAGGCTCGAGCGTGCGCCGGCGTCGCGTGCCCTCTCGTCAAATGGCGGAGCGGGTGCGGGGCGCGGCATGGCCAGATCGCCCCAGCTCCCGCTGAAGGTGTGGATGCGGCAGCGGTCCCGGCGGATCAGTTGCTACAGGGCAGCTACAGACTTGGGTGACGCTCCAGTGGACGCTGGGTTTACAGCAGCTGAGGTTCTTGCAGACCCTCAGCGACGTGAGGTGGCAGCCCGTTGGCGAGCGGGCAGCTCCCTTAGAAAGTTCACAAGTGTCTTGGCCCGCATGTCGCAAGCGCTGCAGGCCTGTTCGGGTGTAGCGGCGCCTACTCCCGCCAGAGGCCCGGGGGCCCATAGGCCCTTGCCTCTTCTTTTGGAGCCCACTCAAGCCTCAGCGCCTTCGGCAGCCAACTTTGTGTGGACCTTCAACGTGGGGCAACTGCGGCGCCATATGCCGCAGCTGCGATGGAGGACAATCGCGGCCGCCTTGGTCGTGCTACTTTTCCCACGGTTGTGCGCCTTGCTCCTCGCTCTCGCAGTTCGTCTTCTTCTTCGAGCGGTGGCCAGTCTGGTTTCCAGTCTGTTTCAAGAAGTTTGGCTGCAAGTCGTGGGAGCAGCAGCTGAAGTTGAGCAGCAACTGGTGGAGTGGTTGCAAGTGCAGATGGGATTTCTTCCGGCACTGATTCCATCGCCCCCGCCACTACTTCAAGCAGTGGGGCAACCACCCCCTGTGCAGTCACAGGCATCACCAGGCAGTGGCAATGGTAATCCCCACCCAGCCCGCCCTTTGCTTGCTGACGCTGTCACCTGGCTGCTTCTTCTGCTCAACTTGAGGCGCCCGCTCGGAGGGGGGGCGGGAGACCTGAAGGTTAAGCTTTTCTGGGCTACCTCACGACCGGCTTGACGGGTGGCCTCTCAAGCGACCGGGCCGCTCCGATGCTCTTTGAGGGCATCCCGCCTGTCTTTGAGGACACGCCTGAAGTATCAAGTTCGCTCGCCCTCTCACCAATCGATGGCGAGCTCTGAAAGCTCTCTTCTTTACTAACGACTCGGTTGACGCAGCGCCAAGGCAAAAAGAGTGCGCGCTCAGCAGCAGTGTGGGCAAGTGACTTGGCGGGAATGATGCAGCATTCCAGCTGAACTGATCGGAGGAAATCCAAGTGACAGTCCTGTGATGTACGCCGGGCCCTTACTGCTGCGACTTCTCAAGCTCTCCACCACCTCCCCGCCGCCAGACCTGAAGGTTAAGCTTTTCTGGGCTACCTCACGACCGGCTTGAAGGGTGGCCTCTCAAGCGACCGGGCCGCTCCGATGCTCTTTGAGGGCATCCCGCCTGTCTTTGAGGACACGCCTGAAGTATCAAGTTCGCTCGCCCTCTCACCAATCGATGGCGAGCTCTGAAAGCTCTCTTCTTTACTAACGACTCGGTTGACGCAGCGCCAAGGCAAAAAGAGTGCGCGCTCAGCAGCAGTGTGGGCAAGTGAATTGGCGGGAATTAGGGTTTAGGGTTTAGGGTTCTGCATGCAGTATCCATTTAAGAGAATTGAACTACCAAAGGTTTATGGTTGGAGCGGACATCACCATTTGGCTTCTCATACTAAGGCAGAAAAAGCCAAATCAAGCTCCTGAAGCCTGAAACGCTCAAATCCCAGCTACACCCAGACCGCTACATTCCCAAATCCCGAAGCCCTGCACACGAACCCCTAATGCTTGAACCCTTAAACCTCTGCATGTAGAACCTCGCAGAATCCAAAAGAACCCTGTTGAACGAATGTTTAGACCATTCAACATCCTTGAGCAATTCTGGAATTGCCTGTGTAAAAAGACCCTAAGCCGCTAAACCGCTAAAACCCAAAAGCCACAAGAACCTAACTCCTCCCCCCCCCTCCCCCCCAAAGAACTCGCCAAAAGGCCTCGACTTTCGAGACTTCCGCCTTGGTGATTCGCACTGACCTCAGGGGGAGGTTCAGGTTTCCAGGATTGGGGCGAAGGGTTTAGGGTCATAGAAGGGTTTGGGCTAGGTTTTTCTTGCAATTGCAGGGCTCTAATCTATGGGGTTCCAGCTTCCCCAGTAAGGGTGTTTGTGGTTCTATAGCTATGGGGCTTAAGTTTCCAAGAAGTGTTTGAAGGGTTCGGCAAGTTTGAGTTCTACCAGGGGGGTTAAGGAGTTCAGGGTCAAGGGCTTGCGGCTTGAGGAGTTTAGTGTTCAGGGTTTAGAGCTTTGATTTTTTGGAGTAGATGGGTTCATAGGTAGCTCTAGAACAGCGTGCGCTTTGCATGCATCCTGCTTTTGTGTGCCCCCATGGCATAACTCAGTTCACGGGCGTGCCGCTCACGATTTCAGGCTTATGTATGAGGGTTAAGTGAGTGTCCGTCGGTTTCGTGCATGCACCTTCGACTGTGAGTGTCTTGTCTTGTCCTAAACCCTAAACCCTAAACCCTAAGCCGCAACTATGAGGCAATGCCATGACCTGCTTTTTAGTCTGTGGCAGCCGCCACCCGCCCAGCACCAATACGGGGTGCTAGTGGTCTTGGCACTACCCATAGGCCCCAAAGTAGTTCCTTTTTGGGGTTCGTATATAGAATCCTATAGGGTAATCCCAAAAAGGATCTACTTTGGGGCCTCTGGGTAGTGAACGCACCAGCAGCACATGACTAGGACCCAGAGTAAGCCCATGTTCCCTTGTTTTAGCGTTCAGATTCCCTTAGAACCCTCTTCTAAACCAACAAGGGCACCCTTTTCATTCCTAGGTCACTCTTCGGTCGTAGGTCTAGATGAAGCATCGAGGTTTGCAGCTCGTCGCGGGCTCTGAGCTCTGGCGGCACAATAGCTTCCCAAGAGAACCCTAAAATTGCACCCCTTAAGCTTAGTCAGGAACTTAAACTCGAAGCCTTTAAGCCTCAAACGTGCGAATCCCAGAATCCGCAAACCCCTCTACCCGAAGATCCTGAACCTCTTGCGCCGGAGGTTGGCCGCAGGCAGTACGCGCGTCAGCCTACAGGCAGGTGGATCTGCATCTACAATCATAGGAGGCCAAAAGGGTTTTAGCCTATGGAGGTTTAGTAGGGATTAGGGTTCCCATAACAGGGTTCATATTGAGGAATCCCTACCCCAAGAATCTTAACCCCCCGTTCTGGCCTCCCATCACACAAGGATCCACTACTATAGAATCCACATACACCCCTTTAAGAAGCAATGGACTCCTTCGGTTCTAGGACTCCGAGAGACCACAATACCAAACAAGTACCCTCCGGATTTATGTATCTTCCTTTTCGTAGTAAGAAGCCTAGCTACCAGATAAGCTTCAAGAGCAAGGCAAAACATGCGAAGAACTACATGCATATACCATATGTATGTGGATGTTTGTGTGCATATATATATATATATATATGTATACATACATACATACATACCTACCTACCTACGTACGTACGTACGTACATACATACATACATGCATACACACACACACATTTATTAACGCGTTTCCCCCGGTTATACCTCCCCCCAAACTTGAAAGTTGCATTTCCCTGAAATGGGTTTTAATATCAGGGGTCTTTTTCAGCATCTTCATTTATATCCTACGTAGCTAAGTCACCCTAAACCCTAAACCCTAAACCCTAAACCGTAACCCTAAACCCTAAACCCTAAACCGCAACCCTAAACCCTAAACCCTAAACCGTAACCCTAAACCCTAAACTCTAAACCGTGTTTCGAGGTGCATAGGCCCGGTTTTCTTACAGAAGGAAACAAGGAAACATAGAATCCCTACACCCTACGATAGAGGTACTTCGGACCCGTTTGCATAACCCTACACTAATTACCCAGAGATCCCAATACTCCTTAATTAAGTAATATACCTTAAATCATAATATTAAGGGCTCTATAATTTAAGGTATATTCCTTGGGATCTCTGGGTACCCGAGGGTCCCCAGGCTGGTTTGCCATGAAAAGTCCCCATTTGGGAGTTTCCGAAATTTATGTAGGGGTACCTCATCTGGGGGTCCTTATAATGAGGATCCAACGATTTAGGGTACTATATTGGGGTCGCCTATTTTCGGAATCTCCCATTTCAGCACCCAATTTTGGATCTCGTGGAAGCCTTTCCAAGCGTCCGGAGTTGCCGCGCTGTGAGGGGAATATGTGGCGGAGTTTTGCACCATGGACGATGAATTGAACTGCTTGAAGCAGCAAAGAGCTGCGCTGAAGACGCAATTTAACAATGTGTCAAAAGCACTCAAGGCTGAAGTGCCGTGTCTACATCCATGAGTTTGAGAATTGCTAGATGTTCTTGCAACTGCCGTCTTAGACAAAGAAGCGCGTGCGGGCATTTCAACAAGGCAGAGGGCTTGAGCGAGTACGATTTGATCTGTCTGATTAAATTTGCTGCCGTAGAGAACTTGAGCGCGATCACTTGGAGCAACACTATGCACGTGGGAGCTGCGAGAACGACATGGATGGCCAACAGATCGGCTCGCTGCTGCTGCTCGTGATGATCCCAACTGAAGACCCTTTCTGAAATCCGCAAGGTTGTGCAAACTCTAGACGCCTGTGCTGCACTCTAGCCTCTAAATGCCGTGTGCAAGTTTTGGGTAGCACAGAGACCTTCTTGAACCCTCGTTCCTGCTTGGGGCATTGGAGTTTATGATTTAAGCTTTGTGGTTGTTGAAGGCTTCCGTAGGGCTGTGGATTGCTGCTCAGCCACTCCTCCAAAAAGCTAGACTTTTCGCTTTTGATTATATTTACATACACATGCAGATGCACGCGTAACATGCGTGCGCACGTGTGTTACGCATTATACCCTAAGCCCTAAACCCAAGCTTGCCTGGAGGTTTTACGTCAGCACCGCAAGAAGAGCGAAGCTCCGTCTCCAGGCAAGCATCACCCCGACCCCGTTTAACCTGTTATGCATTTTTTTTCGGTTTTGGTGTCTTGGTTCCAAGTTTAGGGCAGGCCGGGTTTGATGTTGGGACTTGAGGCGGAGAGAGTCGAAGGCTTACTTGGTTTGTATACTAGACGTGGAGTGCGTGATCCTTGTTTCAGACATGCTAATGGTTTCTATTGGTTAAAGGTTTGTGTCATCCAACATCGCATCGGCCGCCCCTGAAAAATCCCAATGTCATCAGAACTGTCATAACTATGGTTCAGTGCGCTTGCAAGCAGGATGCCTCACATTAAAAAACCCGAACCCGTCATAGAGCTTCATGAACCTCCATGTTTTTTTGTCGAAAGCCCGGAACCTTCAGTGACGCACCCGCAGTCCGAACACAATCCCCTCAACAGTTTTGGTTTTTGGGAATTCTGGGGCACAGGGAGAACTGAGTTTGTGCGCAGGACACGATGCTTCGAGGCCAGCAACGAACGGGAGTGTTTTCTTGTCGGATTGTGCCTGCAGAGGCATGTGCATGTTTCAATGGTTCGTGTTTCGGCTAGCCCCTTTGACCCGTATCCGCGCAGATCCAAAATCTGCGGCGTTTGGGTTTGGGTTGTACTTGGGGGGTCGGGGGACTTAGTAAGTAGTTAGTAAGTAGATTTATAAGTACCCTAAAAGGGACCCTAATTGGGGTTATGGTACTTATAAGTCCTTAAAAAAAAGTCCCCCGACCCTCCAAGTAGGGTGTCCGTCCAATTCTTCACGCTCCAAGCCCGAACGCACATTTGGACAACCGAAAGATTCAGGGTTATCTCGAAGGTTGGGGCCGGCCCCACATGCCGTAGTTCGTTTAGGCAAAAGCCAAGAGCACACAGTAAACTTGACAGATGCGGTAGCTCTATCTATTTACCTTTGCGTCTGTTTGTATCTCAATCAACTTATGTATCTGCTTGCAAGCGCGGTGAGAGGTATGCTTTCGGAATGTTTGGATAAAACTTCTGTGCTTCTTGCAATGCGAGAGGCCTGGGACGGTGACCCCATCGCTCTCCGGCTACTCTGCGCAGGTGTCAAAATTAGATGGCTATGGGAGTCAGAGAAAGCTCGAGTACCTTAATTAATGGGGACTAGAGTTTAGGGTCTTAGGCTGAATTCGGGGCTCTGAGAATAAGGAATACTAATAACTAATATTATTTGTGGTTCTATCGCAGGGTCCCACATTTCCTGAAACACCATTCTCCAAAACTTCTGCAAGACAGCCTTGCGGCGTGTTATTTGTATATACGGTACTGGTTTAGGGTTTAGTAAAGTAAAGGTTTGGCTATATTTGCCTGGGACTAGACTGTACGGGGTTGAGGTGTTCTGGTTCGGGGATTGTCTGCATTAGGTTCTAGGGGTACTTTAGGGCTTGGGCTTGGAGCTTTGGATAAGGGGATTGGTCTGAACGTTAAATGTAAAAGATCTAAACCATTGTTACGGCTTTTTGCGATTTTCTCAAACGCTCCTCTTCTTCACGGATTACGGAGATTCACGGCGGGGGGGGGGGGTACGGTTAGGAAGTCTACGCTATTGAAATCGTGTGTTTGGGTTTATCGTCAAGGTATTTGGAGGTTGGGGATAAGGTTCTGTGATTTGGTGTTGTGTTTCTTGTTTCAGGGGTTTGGGCAAAGTGCGGTGCCACACGGGCAAACGGTTCTTCCAAAATCCGAATGCTTGCAACATGATATATGGGTCGAGGTGGACAGAAAATAAGTCTCACTCAGAGTCCCCAACAAAGGCCCCATTGCGAATTGCCTTCGCCCCTATGTTTGCTGTCAAGGTACGCGGTGCTGGTCTCAATTGTGACCCTTTTGACCCGGAAGCCAAGCCCAGAAGCTTAAACCCTAAACCCTAAACCCTAAAACCCTAAACCCTAAACCCTAAACCCTAAAACCCTAAACCCTAAACCCTAAACCCTAAACCCTAAAACCCTAAACCCTAAACCCTAAACCCTAACAAGCTTCAAGCCAAAAGCCCGAACCCCCTAAACGCTAGCAAACCCGAAAGCCTCAAGGCTCCCTTACAGTCACCCATAAAGGAACCCTATAAAGAACTGCATTAAAGGGAGCCCTCAGGGGACCCCTTTAAAAGGAACCTCTCAGGTACCACTTTAAACGGAACCCTTAAGGGACCTCTATAAAAGAAGCCCTCAAGGGACCCTTTTTAACGGAACCCTTAAGGGGCCTCGTTAAAAGGAATCCTTAAGGGACCCTTTTTAAAGGAACCCTTAAGGGACCTCTTTTTCAAGGAATCCTTAAGGGACCGTTTTTAACGGAACCCTTAAGGGACCTCTTTTAAAAGGAATCCTTAAGGGACTCTTTTTAACGGAACCCTTAAGGGACCTCTTTTAACAGGAAATGTTTAAGGGACCCTTTTTAACGGAACCCTTAAGGGACCTCTTTTAAAAGGAATCCTTACGGGACCCTTTTTAACGGAACCCTTAAGGGACCTCTTTTAAAAGGAATCCTTAAGGGACCCTTTTTAACGGAACCCTTAAGGGACCTCTTTTAAAAAGAATCCTTAAGGGACCCTTTTTAACCCTTAAGGGACCTCTTTTAAAAGGAATCCTTAAGGGACCCTTTTTAACCCTTAAGGGACCTCTTTTAAAAGGAATCCTTACGGGACCCTTTTTAACGGAACCCTTAAGGGACCTCTTTTAAAAGGAATCCTTAAGGGACCCTTTTTAACGGAACCCTTAAGGGACCTCTTTTAAAAAGAATCCTTAAGGGACCCTTTTTAACCCTTAAGGGACCTCTTTTAAAAGGAATCCTTAAGGGACCCTTTTTAACGGAACCCTTAAGGGACCTCTTTTAAAAGGAATCCTTAAGGGACCCCTTCACGGAGCTGTCGGCCGCTGGCAGGTCGCCGAGCGTGCTGCCCCCGGGATGGAATGGCCGAGGGCCCAAGCACAGACGAACTGCTGTGTGTCTTTTCAGGGATGGTGTTTTTTTAGGAGTTTTGGGTGTAATGGTTTTGGGAGTCTTAGGGAAATATGGTTTTGGGAGTTTTGAGTGTTTATCGGCTTTTGAGGTCTAGGGTTTTTTGAGTTTAAAGTTTAGGGTTTGGTGGTTAAGGGCTTTTGGGGTTTAGGGGTTTTTAGGGTGTTAGGTTTATATGGGGTTTACTCAAGATTCCTTTATGGGGTTCCTTTATGGGTGCCTTTGCCTCTAAGGGAGCCCGGCTTAAGGGACCTTTCGGGTAAGCGCCTGTGTGGGTAGCATGATGAGGGAGACCCCTTAAAGGGTACCCCTTCTGAACCCTACTTCTGGCTCTCTTTAAAGGGATCTTATTGAGAGGGTCTAAATCCCCGAGGGTTCCCTAATCCTAACTCCCACTGTGGGGCCCTGAAAACCAGGCTTGGGGCTTGGACTTGGCTGGCTAAGTCCAGGGGAAATCCTTGCTTGCGTTCCTTAAGCCCTCAACCCCAAAATCTAAAGCCCTAAAACCCTGAAGCCCTAAAGCCGTAAAGCCCAAAGCCCTAAAGCCCTACAGCCCAAAGCCCTAAAGCCCTAAACCCTTAAGCCACAAGCCCTTCACCTTGGATTCCTTGGTTGTGCGCTGAGAAGCAACTTGCAGGCCAAGGGCAAGGCCCGTGCCTTCAGGGTGATCGTCGCTCGCCGAAGGCGAAGCATGGCCGACCCGACCACCTTTGGCAAGACTTCGCATGGCCGCCCACGGGTCGAGGTCGCCCACGGATGTTTGGACCTGCTCTCCCGCCGTGCTGTCCGGCCGAAGGGTCGCTGGTGTCGCCCCTCCTGTTCGTCCTCCTTTTGCTCCTGCCGTTCCTGCTGCAGCTGGTTCACCACCTGGTCCACCGGGTCCGGGCGGTGGTCCTCATGGCCCTCCACGTGCACGTGTACGTCCTGCTCTGTGGGCACAGCTCGGAGCCCTCAGGGCGACTGCTTACCCTGGCAGAGAGTCTCAGTATCTTCACTAGAAACATAATAGCTGAGTGGATACACTTTACACTTTTTGGGATATTATTACCCACTATAAAACTAGAAGTGTACACGTTTGGGGGGCTCATGAACTCAGCAACTAAGTTCACTAGAAAGGAGGAGTGGCCGGAGTCCCAAGGATCCAAGATGCTAGGGTTTAGGGAATTTAGGGCTTGGGGGTCTAGGGTGACGTTTAGGAGGGGTGCTTTCGAATCCCAAAGGGTCCTAGTTATTTTAATGGGTGATACTGGATACTGCCCCAACTCAGAAGCGTAGTTCCTGATACAGAAACCCTACACTCCACTGTATAGGTACCCTAAACGCTTAACCTTGTGACGTTTATTGGAACCCTTACTTGAAGCAACCCTCATAGGTACTTAGAGCCCTGTGGGATTGCAGGGTCACAGCAAAAAGTTGCATCTTGAACCCTAATTCCCCAAACCCTAAATCCCTAAACCCTAATCCCTAAACCCTAAATCCCTAAACCCTAATTCCCTAAACCCTAAATCCTAAACCCTACAATATCTAAACCCTAAGGTCGCAGCACAAGTTTGCAGTGCATGTGCTGCAGCGGCAGATCTCCTTTGCATCCGAGGCGTGGGGCGTTTTTTCATGTGTGGGGATTTGGGCTTAGGGTTTAGGGATTAGGGTCAGAGGGTTTAGGGTTTAGGGTTTAGGGACTAGTGTTTAGGGATTAGGGATTAGGGTTTAGGGATTAGGGTTTAGGGATTTTGGTTTAGGGTTTAAGGTTTCGAGACTAGGATTTAGGGATTAGGGTTTCTGTTTTGGGTTTCGGGTTTAGGGTTTAGGGATTAGGGTTTAGGGTTATGTAGGGGTTTCGGGGTTACTGGGGGTTGAGGGTTTAGGGCTTAGAGTACTCTCCAACTGCCCCCTATTAGAGCCCAAGTACCTGGTATTACGGACCATACGACCGCAATTAAGGTGTACTTGGGTTTAGGGTTAAGAGTTCAAGCCGCAGCACGGCGTTTGAGGCTCAAGGCTCAAAGCGTGCGCAAAGTCGGGTATACGAGCTTTCTGTAGCGGTTTGCTGAGAGTATCTTATCTAGGCCTCGCGGGGAATACTGGTGACGGTATACGTTGCGTACCAGAAAAGCTGTTTGAAGTTTATTTCCATACTGGTGACACAAACCCTATTTCACAGGGTGTTGGTCCTGATCTGGAAGGCTCCATCGTTAGTAGAACCGCTCTTTAAGCCTAGAATCCGAGTATCATCGCGCGGCAGACCTTCCTTTAAGTACAAGTGGGTCGCTGATACGAGCTTCCCGGCCCATCGAATAGGAGGGGACTGTGATCTAGGAGGTCGGGGTTCAGTGTTCCGGTTTTGTGACGGCCACCCCTGGAAAGATCTGGTCTGGTTGCCATGGCTTTCGGCACAGTGTCATGACCACGCTGAACCCCAACAACACTAATTCGCCCTTCAGGTTCCGTATCATGTCTCCAGCATAGTATACACCCAACCATACCCAACCCCTGTTCTAGTTGTGAAGGCTTCCTGTTCACAATAAAACCTCTGACTCCGAAAAGGCAGTTGTCCCTTCCTCTTGAATGTAAGTTTTGTGAAGATTTTGGGCAGGGGCTGAATTTGGCACAAGTCTTTCTATCAGTAGAGTTTAGGGTTTAGGGTTTAGGGCTGCCCTTCATTCGGAAATCCTAGCATTTAGAGTTTCAGTAACCAGGCGACATCTGCTAGACAAAGAAGACGCTTACATTGATCCTGACTATGATAGCCTCTAAGTATCCTGATCTAGGGGTCGGAGAAGTGTGGTAATCGTCCTTGTATACTTCAGTTTCGGCTATTGTTTGCCCCAAAGACCCTGTTCCCCTCTACTGCCCACAAGTCTTCTGAAGACCTCAGGAGGCAGCAAGAACGGGTCGGACGCGTGCAGGGCCCAACATTGAGGCTGCAGTTTTTGTGGAGGTTTAGAGATAGGTCTAGGGGTTTGGGTTCGGAGATGGGTTTTGGGGCATTTGGGCAAAGGGAAAAGGGTTATAGAGTTGGGTTCAGGGTTTACTTAAGCATGACATAGGGCTCTGGGGCATACTACTGATGGTCCAAATTCTGAATAAGGAACCTACCAGAACTTCAATCCTTCAAAGACCCAAGGTGCCGCAGGATTTGTCCATCAGCAAAACCAAAAACCCCACAGGGCTCTTTGCAGGTGAGGCATCCTTGAGTTTTCGCCATACATTCCTATCACTACCCTTTCACCTTATGTTCTGTTTCCTCGTTTCGTGTGTGCTGTTCGGACGTAATGGTCCAAAAAAACCTAAACCCTGAAACCCCAAACCCAAACCTCATCAACCCGTTAACCCTGAACCGTAAGACTTTTTTGAAACCCTCTTCACACCTAAAAACTACCCCAAGCCCACAAACACAAACACTACAAGCGCCCACTTCTATGGTCAGCATAGCTGCATCTCAGCCCAGCTCGAGCCCAAGGAAAGGGCGAGAAGTGAGCGGCCGTGCGAAAAAGGGGAAGCAATCCGGAGTACATTCTGGATCTGCACGACAAGCAGGCTGAGTCCAGGGGCAGTCAGAGGAAGTTCAAGACATTAGTCGTCAACTGTCTGTTTATCAGGTCCGATAAAGGCCGATACACCCTACCGAATCGATCTCACCTTTTCCAAGAGGCTCGCAAAGTCTACCAGCGAAAGTTTTCCCAAGACGTAAAGCAGGGTTTCCCCACAACTTATCATGACGTTCAAGGGTCCCTGCACGACAACTACAGAGAGAGCAAGACTCAATTATCATGACCGGGATGTTCTTCAACAGCGACGAAACAGCGTTTGCTCGCGCTGTGGATGCAGGCGAGGTGAAGTTGATGAAGACGGAAAACAGTGTGGACTTCTATGGCTTCAGAAAGATAACAGAGCCAGGGTGCGAAGCTTCGTTGAGTACTAATTGGGACGAGGTTTCGAAATGGACAAGATCTTCAGCCAGTCGGACTGCCTTTATGATGTGAAGAAGGGCGACGAGACCAAGATCGTGTCAGGCGACCGATGCAGACGCTCATCGACCAAGCAAGTGCACCCCTGCCGAATCCCGCAGACCCAAGAACCCGAAACGCAAACTCCAAAAGCCCTTACACTGCAATATACATCCCTAAATCCACACTGAGTCATCATAAAGCCCTATCTACATATATCCGGCAAAAAAAGCATCCCCCAAACCCCTAAACCCCCAAACCCCCAAACCCCCAAACCCCTAAACCCCTAAACCCCTAAGCCCTTAAACCCCGAAACCCCTAAACCCCCAAACCCCCTAAACCCTCAATCCCCTAAACCCTAAACCCTATCCCTTATAGTAACGCTTATCGATCCCTTACAGACCCCTTTAAAGGAATCCTATCCTAAACCCTAAAACCCTAAACCCTGTAGAAAGCCTCCACCGAGGCGGTCCCTCGCCGAAACCTTCCCCGGATCTTCTTGGCCTCGAGTCGGAGAGCGAGGCCCAGAAGAGCCTGAGAAGAGAGGAGGGTCTAGGGTTTAGGGTTTAGGGGTTTAGGCGTTTAGGGTTTATGGTTTAGGGTGTCTGAAACCCTAGTAAGAACTGCACTACATGTTGTTGAGGTCGGGTTTAGGGTGTGTGGGGCTCCTTGACGGGTTCTACAAGAGAACTATAAGGGTTTAGGGTTTTAGGGCTCCTTTAAGGGTTCTATCAGGGATTTATGAGGGTCAAAGAAGGCTTTTAGGGTAGTTTGGGGTTCGTTCAAGTTCCTTTAAGGCGTCCTCTAAGGGTCCTACACGCGATCTATAAGAGTTTAGAGTTTCAGGGTGTAGAGCGTAGGGCTTACATGAGGTTTCAGGGTTTTTGGGTTCAGGGTTTAGGGGTTTAGGGTTTTGGGGTTTAGGGTGTGGAGTCTGGCAATGAGGTTTAGGGTTTTGGGCTTGAGGGCGCAGGGTTTGCATGAGGTTCAGAGTTTCGGGTTGTAGGGTGGCGTTTAAGGATTTAGGGTTGAGGGCTGAGGGTGTAGCGTTCAGCGTTTGGGGTTCCGGGTTTCGGGTTTCAATGTGTAGGGTTTAGGGTTTGAGGATGTTGGGTTCAGGGTTTGGGTAGGGTTTGTGGAAGTAGTTTTGAAGTAGCGCGTGTCTCTTGTTTTTGTTTGAATGTGGGCGTCGTATCGTTTTTTTGGCGGAGGTTTTGTTGGGTCCTTACAGGGCTTTTACAGCGCCTTATCGGGGTTCCTAGCACCGGGTGCTTATACGGTTTATGAACGGGGGGTTTAGATGGTGTTTCTCTAGCTCTACTTGGGGGGTCAGGGGACTTAGTAAGTAGTTAGTAAGTAGACTTACAAGTACCCTAAAAGGGACCCTAATTGGGGTTATGGCACTTACAAGTCCTTTAAATAACCAGTTACTAAGTCCCCCGACCCTCCAAGTAAGTATTGGGGCCTGCAGGGTTTGGTACATTTACAGAGGACTGGAGGATGGTCGAAGGGTTTCTGGTCCAGGCTTAGGGTTTGCGGTTTCGGGTTTAGGGCTTTGGGTTTAGGGCTTTGGGTTTAAGGTTTAGGGTTTAGGGCTTGCGGTTTGGGGCTTGGGGTCTGGGCTTGGAGTTTTGGGTTTAGGGTTTTCTCGAGCTCCCGCGTCAAAGCAAAGCCCGCGAATCCTTTGAAGCGCCTGACCCTTAAATCCTAAGACCCAAGAATCCTAAGCCCTAATCCCTGATCTCTGAGCCCAAAGCCCCATTCTTGAAGGCCCATGCGACTTAGAGAGTAGACGGTGGAGTAGAGTTAGATTTGAGATGACACCATGTAACGGTAAAGATAAACCAGATAATGACCCGCTTACTAAATCTCATGAGCAAGAACACCCTCGGACGGCCCGAAAAATCCTTAACAAAAAACCGATTAACCCAGCTAAACTCCTATACACTCTGAACCCTAAACTCCTATAACCCCAACCCCTAGAATCCTAACCCCTAGACACCCTAAACCCCAAAACCCCTCACCCCTAGCCCCAAAATCCTAAACCCCCAAAGGTACAGCAAAACTCTAGGCAGCCTTGCAGGCGGAGGATGTCGCCGTTGATGCCATGGAGGCGGTTTCGGGTTTTGGGTTTGGGGGTTCAGGAGTTCAGGGGTCTCGGGTTTAGGGTTTAGGATTTAGTTCAGGGTTTTGGATTTGGTGTTTAGGGTTTAGGGCTATGTGTGTTCATCAAGGGCTTCAAAAGGTGATGTGGAGGTACAATAGGGGCTTGAAAAATTGCAACCGTATTCCATATAGTTACGACCTACAATTCTCAAAATTAGTCTAGTAGAAGTCAAAACTCTGTTCTAGTGTTAAAGCCCTCCATAAGGTGGGTGAACCCCAAATGGGAGACTTTATGCAAGGAATCCTTCCTCCCAACTTCCTAAATCCCAAATTCTCAAAACCTTCAGCTTCGTTGGTAAGGGCCGTAGGCGTTTGAATAGACAGGGTTGTTTATCTGAGTTTCAGTTCCTCAGGCCTGGTTGGTGTTCAGTTCGGTACCTTTTTGAGATATTGATAAGGCTGATGCAAATTTGATTTTCAGTTGCCATAACAAGAGCAGGTAGTAAATCATTGGCCTTCCTCAGTTTGGTAACTTTCAGCGGGATTCAGAGTTCGAGGTGTAGCATGTCTAGCTTTTGTGTTGAGACTTCATGCTTCTACGGCTACAAAACCCTGAGCCCTAAACTCCTTTACAATGAACTTTACAACCCTCATAAAAGCATATGGAAGACACGCAAGCCTGGAGGGCCTCCCGGGCCTCCAGGATTAAGAGGCGTAATATTTGTAGCTGTATTTGGGAGTTTCCGAAAATTAGGGCACCTTATTTTGGGGTCCTTATAATAAGGATAGGGTACTATCTTAGGGTCCCCTATTTTCGGAAAATCCCATTTGGATTCCTTAATCCTCGATCTACACTTAAGGGGTTTAGAGCGTTGTGAGTTCACGGCAGGGTTTGGGATTGTGGATTCACATACCCCACATCTTGCATCCTAAGTCCTATATCGGGGCTGGAGTCAACAGTTCATAGTTTTGCGGTTTTGCGGTTCATGGACTATTGACTATTGGGCTAAGGTTTTGAGACTCAGGACATACATCCGACCTGCTTCGTGCAAATCCACATGGGTAGTTCTCTAAATTAGGGTCGCCCTTTTTAGGGTCCCTTTTTATCAGGGGTGCCGTACTATACTTGGGACCTAAAGAGGGGCTACCCATGAAGTAGAACCCTTAAAGGAACCCTTGAACCCGGGACCCTAAGCCCTAAACCCTAAACCGTAAACCCCTTAAAGGGACCCTTCGAAAGGATCGGCTTTCCGACCTCGGTGCCCTGGTTTCCATGGACACTGCGACTCAGCGGCTCGAGGTTTAGGATTCAGGGTTAGAGCACATACCCAGAGAACCCAATACCCCTTAATTAAGGAATATGCCTTAAATAATAGGGGCCTTCACATTATGATTTAACGTATATTCGTTAATTAAAGGAGTGTTCAGGCTTAGGGTCTGTAGGTTTATGGTTGACGGCTTGGTTAAGGGGTTAGGGCATAGAGTTGAGAGCTTGGGAGATAGACCGCATGTGTATGAATGTATGTGTATAAGTAAGATGCATACGTACATGTGTATGTGCATGTACATGTATATGTATATGTATACGTATATGTACATGTACATGTATATGTACATGTATAAGTATATGTATGTATAGGTAGATGTGCATGTAGATGTACATGTAGACGTGTATGTAGATGTAGATGTATACAGATGAAGATGTAGATGTATGTTCACGTATTTGTTTTGAGATATGCACACGCACACACACACACAGACACACACGCAGAGATTCACGCACACACACACACATACATACACATATATATATATATATATATATATATATATGTACATGGAAGTGTTCATACCAGCATAACTTAGTATTATCCATACAGATGCGTATTGACTGTTTGTCAGTTCCGTGTTTGGGTCCCGGAGGGTTTCGAGTTCAGGGGTGTGTAGACGTTTGGAGTTATGAGGTTGCGGGCTTGGCTGGGGCGTGGCAAAATGAACTCCGGGTCCTTCGTCTTCGAAAGAAATATGGCTTGCTTCACGTCTGAACCCATACGTGTGAATGTGTATATATGTATTTGCACGTATGTTTATACATACCTGTTATCTATCTGCACGATTTTGGAGTTGTGCGGCTATCTGCTCATTTCAAGTTAGTTTTGTGCCCACAGGGTTTGGGGTTCGGGGGGTTCAGCTATACGTTTGGCGAAATCAAGTTGTGGGTTTGCGGGGGGCCTTGGGAGTTGGACTCTCCATAGTTCGTCTTCCGAGGGATCATGCCTTTCTTTTGTTCTGAAGGCGACCCCTCTGAATCTCTGAAACGACTCGAAGATCTGCTAACAAACGCAATTTGCAGGTAACGACAGAAACACATCAACATGTAAACAAATGAATGCACAGGTGTTTCCAGCTATAAATGTGGTGACAGATACAAATATCAAGGTGAATGCATCTCTTCGGCTCCATATACATATGTGTATATAAACATGTACATACATACCTACACAGAGATATGCCTCCCCACTTTCCTCACCCGGTTGACATCACACCACCCGCGCGAGCCGAGGTGGAAGACATTTCAGAGGCTGGCCGCCCCATGTCCGTTGCTTCAGTATCGTAATCACAGTATCATAGACAACCGCCTCAACCCTAAACCTTAAGCAGCAAACCCTGAAAGACCAATACCCTCCTAAGCATTACCGCTGCTTGCACGATCACAACGGCTCTTCTACTCTATGCGTTACAACTACGCTTACGATGACACATGCTACTATATTGCTACTACAAAGTCCTCCTAAACTTGGGTGTCGCTCTTGCGATCACTATTCGTAGTATTGGTGACCTCTGCTGCTCCCCAGAAAGCGAGGAGCTTGCCGACTCCGTACCCGATGAGCTCCTGCGGAAACTCGCGGGGCTCGCCGGGGCCAAAGGCTTTCTTGCTTGGGGTCTAGGGTCAGTCATAAGGGCTGTAGGGTGGGTTTGGGGGTTTAGGGTCAGTCTGGGGTCTTGGGGCTCCGGGGCTTGGAGCTGAGGGTTTTGGGGTCAGGGTTGCGGGCTTACAGTAGGCTTTCGAGTCTTGGATTTAGGCGTAGTGTGCAGGGTTATGAAGAGCCATTTCTGCACGTAAATCAGGCTTCAAATGTTGATACTTACAGAGTGAGGCAAGTTCTCAGGTTTTGATAAAATGACGCCAATCATTAGGGTCAGCTTCCAGCAAGGGTGGGCAAGTTGACTGCTGGCAGGGCCTGATCCCCAGACCCTAAATTTAAGCTTCCCGAGCCATATACACTTGACAGCAATCTGGATAGATGTTGCGGCACTTCTGTAGAACAGTCAAAAGTAGCATTCTTATCATACAAGCCTCCTAAACCCTGAGCTTAAACTCCATACATCTTTGTGAAAGCTCAGGCAGTCTTGGACCCTAAGCTTACACCCGGAAAGGATCTTTCTGCAAGCCTGGAAGCTCGACTCAGGCTGAGTTCTTCGACACGGCGAAGCCCTCAGAAGCGGTTCTGCAACACCTCCTTGGTTCTTAGTAGGGAATGGGGTTCCTGTAAAGGCGTCCTTAAAGGGTCTAAGGATCTATACTGCTTAGTGGGAATGGGGGAACGGGTTATAGGGACTACTATAGGGGACTATCAGAGGGATCCGTTCCCCTACTCCCTACTAAGAACCAGGGAGTTTGACAATGTAGCAAGCTTGTGGTACTCGGTTTGCAGAGGAATGGGAGTTTCACAAGACCGGGGCTACGCGGACCCCCTTTGTAGTCTACGTACAAGGATGCCGGCATTCAGGGTCTTTATTGGGGTCCGTGATTTCTGGAAGTCCCATGTTTGCACTACGAAGCGGCAATCGTATTGAACAGTGGTAACTGTAATCATCTGTGCCAGGAAATATCTTTCCATTTTGTTGAAGGTGGAAGAGGCAAACCTTAAATTTTACACCCTAGAGACTGGAAACCCGAAGTCCTAAGACGCGAAGGGCTTAGCTGCAACGCATTGAGAGAGACTTCCGAGCGGAGTGGAGCTTCGCTTGTCCCGGTTTCAGGTTTAGGGTTTAGGGTTTAGGGCATGAGAACTTCATCTCTCAGCGGTTTAGGGTTTATGCTTTAGGGCTTTGGTATGAGGGCCCTTGAAAAGAGCGAAGTCGTTCCTTTGTTGACGGAGGACGCATGTCCAACAAAGGGTCTACGCCTTGAGCCGAAAAGATGCTAGGCTAGTGTTCAGGGTTTCCTGGTCCGGTAATCCCTCCTTAACTCGGAACAACCTACCTTTTTAAGGACTTGTATTATAGGGAAATCATGATAAGGAACCCGAAAAGGTAGGTTATTCAGGGTTAGGGTTAAGGTAACCCCTAAACCTTAAACGCTGCATGCTTAGCAAAAAACCTTCACCGAGGAAGGTTTGGTAGGCCCGTGGACGTATGATCTGGCGCCGATACTGGGTGTAAGAGTGTCGTACGAAGCAGGTCGGCCGGATTTTATCATAGGGACCCCTAGAAACCCTTAATGCCCATAATCAGGACCTATTGAGGCCTATTTAAGGAAGTATAGTCCCCTACCCCCCTCCCCCTAAAGTAAAAGCCAGAAAGTTGGAATATGATTATCCTAAACCCTTCATGGGAAATTATAAGGTATCCTACCCTGAAACCATATTCCAACTTTCTGGAGTTCCCTTTATAGTAGAACCCTATAGATCCCCTTTAAAGGAACCCTATAAGCCCCTATAGATCCCCTTTAAGGGAACCCTATAAGGTAATCCCCCCTTAAGGGTCCCTATGATTTCATGTAGGGGTCGGGCCTTGGCCCCGAATTGGGGCCTGAGAAACCATGTCTTCTTGGACCTTCCTGGATTATGTAGGTAGTTCCCTAAATTCGGGTAGATTATGTAGGTAGATCTCCAAAAAAGGGTAGATTATATAGGTAGTTCTCTAAATTAGGGCCCCTTCTACTTCTACGGTCCTTTTTTATCAGATCTTGAAGATCGGGTCCTTGAACTAGATGTCCGTTTAGGATAGGGTTTAGGGTTTACGGCTTATAGGGTTTATAGGGTTTCTAGGTTTGTAGGGTTTATATGTGCCCGCGCTCCGCGTTCTCGACCCCCCCCCCCCAATGGTATCCCCCCCCCCCCGACCCGGGCGACCACACAACAAGAACAAGAACAAGAACAAGAAGAAGAACAGCAGCAACAACAAAGCAGCAGCAACCACGCGGAGGAACCACAGGAACCACAGGGGGGGAGGGGGGAGACAGGAACCAGAAGAACCACAAAAGGGAGGGGGAAAACCAAGAGGAACCACAGGGGGGGGGGGAACCACAGGAACCACAGGGGGGGGGAGGGGGATTACCATGGGGGGGGGAGGGGGGGGGGGGTGCGCGGATGCTGGCACATATAGGGTTCATAGGGTTATATAATAGGATTTATAGGGTTTAGGGTTTATAGTTGAGGGTGAAACCCCTAAACCCCTAAACGCAAAACCCCTAAACCCTATACCCTTTGGCAGTGTCTCGCCCAATACCAGGCCCAACTGCCCACGTTGCTGTGTCCGAAACCCTGCACCCGTTTTCAGAAAATTAGGGGGGTTCCTTAACGGGATCTTGTTAAGGGTTCCTTAAAGGGATCTATGAGAGTTCTGTAAAGGTTTCATGGTTGGGTAACATTTTACAGTTTTATGGGTACTTAAACCAAATAAGGAATAAACATGTAGATTTTTAATCCTATCCCAACAATGAACTAGTTTTCAGGAAACTCGAATGCCAAAGTGTTTGACACCAACGCTCGAGGCAACAACTCCTCCGATCACAGGCGCAGTAGCGGTCTTGCCCTCAGCAGCTCAGGCATGTTGCATTTAGGGCCACTTGAGGGCGTAGAGATTCACGGCTTGAGGTTCGAAGGGCTTTTCCTCTTTTTGTGGCTGGAGTCGTGGACTTAAGCGCTTTGTGTACCCTTGGAGGACGGGTTCCCCCTAAATTTGGTTGGTGTAGGCTTTGCACAGATTTCGTACATGCCGAAATGCAGGCAGATTAGCCCGTCCTGGAGCAACAAGGCACCTATATACAAGCAATTCGCAGAAAACCCGCAGACCCTAAACCAGAACCCTAACCCTAAAACCCTAAACCATAAACCCTAACTCCAAAACCCGAAACGCGTCTATTCTTGACCCTGGTTGGCCCTAGTGAAATGAAAGAGTCCTCCCTGTTGGGTACAGCGCCCTCCTCCTGAGCTCACACGGCGGTGGGCACAAATGATGTGACAATCATCTGCTTGCCTCACAGCCCTAAAGCCCCAAAGCCTTTCAGCCCTAGCCAGAACTAAGCCCTAAAGCCAGAGCCCTAAACCACACAGTTTTTGCAGAAAGTACCCAGTTGCGCTGAACGCATGCTCTTAAGATTTCGTTGCTTTCTTTAGGGTAGAGGATGAGCATGTCGGTGGTAGAGTACCAATGGCAGATAAAGACCAGACGGGTGATGGAGCGAGCAGTCTCACACAAAGCCAGGCCATTCGTCATAAACGAGGTAGTTGCACAAATGTGGAGCCGCACTGTATAGAGCCCGTTTTATGGAACCCTAAACCCTGAACACATAAGCCCTAAACACCTAAACCCTAAACCCCTAAATCCTAAAAACCCTAAGCCCTGAACACCTAACCCTGAACACCTTAACCTTAATCCCCTAAGCCCTAAACACTTGAACTCTAAGGACCTATGCTCCTAAACACCTAAAACCTAAACACCCAGAAGCCCTCAACCCCCACACCCCCAAACCGCAGCAAAGCCCCCAGAGTGGGATCCGCGAAGGTTCGCTCTCTGCTCCTCACAGACAAAGCCGACTTCACCCGGCAGCTCTTTCGGGACCTCCCAGGGCTTTCTTAGGTCTCTCCAAAGGTTCTCTAAAGGTTCTATACGGGGAACAACAAGGGTCCCAGACCTGTTCCATAAGGGTGATATGAGAGAGCGTGTACAAATTTGTGCATCCAAAGGTACAGACTGTGCACATCCACACCCTGAGTCTCCCCGATGTGTACGTGTATAAATACATAAATAAATAAATAAATAAATAAATAAATATATATATATATATATATCTCTCTCTCTCTCTCCCTCTCTCTCTCTCGCTCTCTCTCTCTCTCTCTCTCTCTGAAAGCCGACCTCAGGGTTCATGTATACGCAGGACCGAACCTCCGAAGAACAGCATGCTGGTCCGATCATGCCCATGTCGTCCATGGAAGTTTAGTTCGACAAAGGATTCCTTCCCTTGAGCAGAACCCTAAGTCCCAACAGCCCCCTTCCCCCGAAGGAACATCCCCTCACTCGACAGGACCTCTTTCATCGTGACAAGAAGTTGCAATGGATGGTCCAGACCCCAGCCATCTCCTGATCCATTTTTCTTTGCTCTCGGTGTGTGTGTGTGTGTGTGTGTGTGTGTGTGAGTGACGCGGTGACGGGCTTCCATATATACATATATACATATAAATATGTACACACACACACATGCAAATATATGTGTATGTCTATATACATACACATGCACGCATATAGACCCATATATATATATACACATATATATATATATATATATATGTATTATATATATATATATAGATATCGGTGGGTTCGGAGTTCGGGCTTTGGGCAGCGCTGGACGGCACCTAAGATTCAGGATACCCCAAAAAGGGACCCTAACTTTGACAACCACCCACACCGTTTTGAAAGCGTTGCTTCGTGGTGATGATGCCCCGGACTGGGCCACACCTACATTCGGTAGGCGGGAAGCTTCAACGCGGAACTTTAAGACCCACTGCACCCAACGGATCCTGTACTTCGGACCACTAAATCACTAAATTAGGGTGCATGTTTAGCTTTAGGAACCCATAAAGGAGCCAGTGCCTCGTATAAAGGGCACCTCTTAAAAGGGACCATGATTTAGAACTAACCTGTGTTCGGCATTAGCGCTGCAGCTGCCGCACCTAATCCTTGAGTACTTCAGTCAAAGCCCGGCCCTTCTGGCAGTCACCATGGGATGAGATTCCCGGCACGTGGAAGGATTTCACCGTCAGTGGATGGTCACAACAAAGGCAGCAATGGCGAGAGCAAGGTAAATCAGCCTGGTTCCCAAACCTAAACTTTGAATACACAACGCTAAGACCCAAACCCTAAACCTGAAACCCAAGGTAAAACAGCCTGCCTTCTCAGGTGGTTTGCGGAGAGGTCCCGGCCGAATTTCTGCGTGAGGTGTGGCACTGACATCTTAAAGAAACGGGTCTAGGGTTTAGCACTTACGGTTTAGGGCCACGGGTTGCGGAATTAGGATTTAAATTTTAGGGTTCTGGAGTCTAGAGCTTACAGGGCTTATAGGGTTTATGGTTTAGGGTTTCGGTTTGCTGCCGCATGAATCGCGATCATTTTTTCAAAAGGGCCTCGGTACCGAAATCATCAGGGTTTGGGGATATCACTGATATCACAAGGCTTCAGGTCCCGGAAACTATAGCAGAATGGTTTTTCCCTGCTATTTGGGTTTGGGTTCTTGGACCCCTAGACTAGAGATCTGACCTTGAATTGAAGCTGCTGTATATGCGAACTAGGATCGGATTTCCTCTGCGACGATTGTCCCATTTTGCGACAAGGAACCTTGGAAAGCACCCAGACCCCCCTAAACCCAGAGCTAGACTGCCCTAAAATCCAAAACCCTAAACCCTCACGACTCCTCTAGGAGTCTTGTGAAGGCTTCCGCCTAGGGCAGACCTGTTCGAAGAGCCCCGATCCGCAGAGGGGCTCTTCTGCCCAGAGAACCCAAAACCCCTTAATTAAGGAATATACCTCAACTTATAGGGGCCTTAAAAATTATGATTTAAGGTACATTCCTTAATTAAGGGGAATTGGGATCTCTGGGTGCACTTGACCACTCACTGGGACCCTTGGTTGGGGTAGGGGGGTGGGGGGTAGGGGGCTATACTTCCTTACATAGGCCTTATTAAGCCCTTATTGTAGGTATTAAGGCTGCGGTTGACAAGGGTGAATATTGCCTCTACTATTTTGAGGGCTCCTTATTAAGGCCCCTGTAGGGATGACTCCGGCGTCTTCTGACAGTGACACGAGCGAACTTTTGCTCACAGTTGGTGCTCGAGCTATAACCTCCTTTCCAGAGAGTGTCATCCCGCTTTGTAGAACCATGGCGGAGTACAAGTTGGCAGTGGATTCCAGCAAGAAGGCCACGGAGCTGCCGCTGCTGAGGGTCTGCGGCACTGTGCAGCAGAATCCCCACATGCGCGCTGTTTCGGGAGCGCCTCCTCGATGGCGACAGCGGGCCTTGGTTTCCAAGGTGCGAAGCTCCCCAGTATGCCTAGCGCCAGCAATGTGTTTCATGCTGGTAGCTTCATGGTATCAGATTGCGGCTGTCTCTTGTGTGCAGCCCCAACGTTTCTTCTTGCTTTTCATGCTGATTGCATGCATAGGCGAGCTCACACATGCACTATGTGCTTTCGCTCGACACCACAGGAGGAACAACTGCATTTTGCAGGTGTTCAAGATTGCTAGTGAGACCTGCCTAATGGGCTATGTGGCGGGACTCGTGCGACAGAGGGAGCTGCCGGCTTTCACCTTGCTAGTGATTGGGTGCTGGCTGCTCTTCTTCGGGATCTTTTGTTGGACAGTGAGGGAATTGTTCAACTACCATTTCAAATTCGATGGACGACGAGCTCTGCGCTGTGGCCGACCCGATCAACGGCCTCATCGCGCCCGACATCGTCGTCCTTTCCGGCGTCTTCGGAAGGTTGCGGGGCAGCCTCAGTTTTCGCGGAAATCCTGGTATGCACATCTTGAACAGTGGCAGCGGCGATGCATTGCATTTGCTGCACGACGTGTGGGAAGGAGGAGAAGGGCTTGGTCGCGCACTCGGCGACGCTGGCTTCGTCACTCCTCCTCAGTCACAAGGGCGGCCGCTCGGCTAAACGTTGCCGCGGCTTTGTGGTTGCTTCGTCAGCCTGCACTTCATCGACTTGGAGGCCCAGCCTTCCCTCTGAGAGGCACTTCTCGGGTGAGCCGTGTTGTACAGCATGTCTCATTTTGTGGTCGCGCTGCTTTGCATGGTAGGCGCTGTCCAGGTGTTAGGTCTAGGGTTCCTTTGCCTCTTGTGGCGTTGCGGGACAGGACCCAAGGACCTAGAAAAGATGTGAAGAAGATCCCTGATGGGACTAACAATGTGTTCAAGAACAATGACAAGAACAAAGCGAAGAGCCTGCGGGGCCCAGAGGCTTTGCGCCTCGATTGCCATGAATGTAGCCCTGCAGGGCTCCCCGGTTCCTTCCTAGCCCCTCGCGCGAGCCATGGCGTTTGGGCAGCAACTGTCCAGGATCGAGCTCCTCCGCTTCGACGTGGACTACGTGCCCATCGACGGATGCTGCGACCCTCAGGTTGGTTGCCTTACGCCTTGCTCTTGACCGGTTGGAGCCTTCTGGCGGGCTTCGAATTCGAAAGTTTTGGTTCCATCGGTGCGGTCAACGCTTTTGCTGATGGCAATCTGTGGGATGGAATTACTTCGTCCTGCTCTTTTCTGAGTGACGCCAACGCCGTCATGTACAATTTTGATGTGGCTGTGGACGGCAATGCTACTTGTTCCTATGGTTTCTCTTCAAGCTTCGATGTCATGCATCAGGATGCTGCTGATTTCGGCTTCGGTTCTGATCGGTTCAGGCGGGGGCCCTATGCCGGGATACGCATTGGCGAGGCCCGACATCCGGGTCCTGGCGGATTGGCAGCTAAGCGTCGGAGGCAGCTTGGAATGGCCAAGCCCCTCACCAAAAGTGACGTCGCCAAGGTGTGCCGTAGCATCATCAAGGAGCTGATTGCTGAATGGGGCTCCGCCGGGGCCTCGACTTCTCGCGCTCATGATGCTCCCTGGGTCGGTGCCTCGGCAGTTCACGGCAGTGCTGGCTACGACGATGGCTATGGGTGGCAGGCTCGCACTATTGCAAGGGATTGGTCTGATGATGCCTGGGTCGGGGCTCAGGCCTCTCGCGGGCATGATGGCCATGACGATGTTTACGGGTGGCAGGTTCGCACTGCCGCGAGTGATTGGCATGATGGCGGCGACCAGTGGGACTCAGCGGGAGGCCATGGCGCGTGGTCTTGGGGTGATTGGTGGGACTACCAGAATGAGCCCACTACTTTTCAGGACTACTCGACAGAGGCTTGGACTGAGGAGCCTGCGCAGCCTGCCAGGCGGGTCTCTTTGACTCCTGTAAAGGACTCGACTGTCGAGGGTCCCAAAAAGCGATGGCGCCGCAGACCAGGTCACACCCACCGTGATGATGAGCGTCAGGCGGACCAGGATGCCGAGCAGCACTCCTGGAAGCTCAAGCGCGATGTCTGGCAGGCCAGGGGTGGCCTGGCTTTTATAGAAACCGTCAAGGACATGAGCGAGCTCTTGGATTCGGCTGCTGGGGTTTCGATCCTAGCCTGGACTTCTAGTGCGGAGGTCGCTCATGAGCTTTGGGACCTGGTTGCAGGTGAGCGGGCCGATGCGGATGGGGCGGACTTTTCCCTCACTTTGCTCTACGAGGCTAGCTCTGAAGCCCCTTGGTCTCCCGACGGTACCTCAGATGATGTCACCATCTTGCCTGTGCCTGGTACTGTTCTTGGAAAGCTTCTGCATAAAAAGTTCCACATGGTGACCGCTGGTGGCGACCCTCCGAATCTCTCTACTCGGGTTCAGGGTACCTTTGCTGTACGCAAGCCTCCTCCTCCTCTGCAGGCTTTGCGAGCACAGTCCGTAGTGATGCGCTTCACTGCTGATGCAGCCTACGGCACCATTACCTGGGAGGAGCTTTCCAAGAATCCCGCAAAGTTTGCCCGCGTCTGGGCATCGCAGCATGGCGTTCGTCAAGGTGACATCTTGGACGCCTATGGCTTCGCCAAGCATGGAGGCTCCCGACTCTCTGGCCTCATGCGCATCCGCAGCGAGGCCATGGCTCGAAAATTGTGGGCGGCTTCCGGGTCGCTGGCAGCTGGAGCCGTCTTCTTTGTGGACCTGACTGGCGAGGACTTCCGCGACACCATTGCTGCTTGGGCCAAGGACACCGTGATGGTTCAATGGCAAAAATGGGAGCCCTCCGAGACCTTCAAGGAGTATCACAGCAAGGCGGCCAAGAACGCCCCAATGGGATTGGTGTTGGGTCGTGGACTTGGGCGGCGCATTGGGAGCAAGGATCCTAACTACGTTGCCGTTCCTGGCATGTGGCGCGCCAAAGCGATCCCGTTCAACTACGGCTTCAACGAGGTCAACGACTTGCTCGGCGACTTGGGGTTCTCCGAGATCACCATACATGGTTGCCACAAAGGCCGAAAATCCAATGAGTGGACTTTCAAAGCTGTTCGGGCAGATGGACAATCTATGCTGCAGCAACATGTCGACTGGGGTGCAGGGGTCCAGTCCGACCTCGTCATTCTCAAGGAGAGCGTCCGCCGCGGTGCTCACGTTGATGCTAAGGTTCGCACCACGCCCATTGCAGAGCGGCGTAGCACTTCATTTGCCGAGATCCCAGTCAAGCAGGATGCACGCACGGGGCAGAGACAACGCAAGCGTGTTGCGGCCATTTCTTCCCCTGCAGGGCCTCGTGCTCCAGCGGAGCCTTTGGCTGTTGTGCCCCACTCTTCCGACGAGCAAACCTCCAAGGGTCAAAAGCGTGCTGGGCCTGAGGATGAAAACAAGATGAATGTGGATGGAGGGGAAGTGAAAGGCTCTGCCAGCGCGGAACATTGGAGTCCGGCGGCAACGTTGTACGACAATCCTGGAGGAGGCAACTGCCTCTTTCACGCGATGGCCCAGAGCGGTTTCGAGGACAAAGCTGTCGATGCGGTCACTCACAGACAGATGCGGCGTTTTGCCCGTAGGTGTCTGGAATCCTATGCCTCTGATTTCGAGGGGATCTGGAAGGAGGGTGGCGCCTACAACACGCTGGGCAGGACTACGAGCGCCCTCACCTGGCAGCAGTTCCTCGAGGAGGTTTCGACCAGTGCCAACTGGGGTGGCGCTCTGGAGCTCAGCGCGGTCGCCCGGGCTACTAGCACACGCACGTGGGTGTATGAGAAGAAAGACGGCTCTCTCAGGTTGATCTACCCGGAGGGTGTCGGTGGCTTTGTTCTCTTGCAGTACGACGAGGAGCGACAACACTGGCAGGCCTTCCGAGATGCTGACGAGGAGGCCCTCGGTGCCAGGTATCGAGCCATTGGCGGGCAGCCCCTGAACCTCAAGACCACTTTGCTGCGAGGAGGTGGACGTGACCTTCATCTTTCGCTTTCGGATTGTGCTTCTACGACAAGGCGGCCTCGACTCTCGGACTGCGCCTCGTCAAAAGGCACGGAATCCAGACCCCCGTTCTCGACGCGAGAATCGGGGTCTGGAACAGGCCCTCCTCGGCGTCTTCGTCTCTCTGACTGTGCTTCTTCCTCTGGTGCTGCCCCTTCGAGCTTGGCGAGGCCCTGCCGGACGCCCGTGCGTGGCGTCAGCTTCACTGGCGGCGCTACTGCCACAAAACGACTGTGTCTTTCTGACTACGCCACTCAGCCGGGAACGCCGCGGCCTTTGCTCACTACGGGTGCTGCTAGCTCGTGTTCGTTGCAGGACCAGGACCTGTCTGGCTTTGAGGACTCGTTTAGCCCAGACTTGCAGGACCCACAGCAGGAGGGAGCTCAGCGTGGCGGTCCCTCCAGAGCCGAACTTCGCACTTTGCACGCGGACGGGTCCAAAGTTCTGCGGCCTTCTCGTTTCCTTGAGAATGGGCATTATGTCGCCAAGTGCGACATTTGTCCGTGGAGAGTGGTATGTAAGTCTGCAGCTCACGCTGCCACACGGCATTTCTCTCATTACAAATCATGCCACCCGCATGCTGCACGACCCAAACAGCAGTCGAGACCAGTGCGTGTGGTGCCTGTCACTCCACGGACTCCTGTAAGCTGGAAATGTCCACTTTGTGATGCTGCTATCCCTCGGAGCCTCAATGCGAGCAGGCATGCTATCACTCGGGCGGCAGCAGCACATCGCAAGGACAAGCATGCTTCTGTCACTATGGGTGCTTGGCGGAAAGCCAAAAAGTGCAAGGCCCGTGCCCCTCAGGACAATGCTGCCAATAGATTCACGCAGGTGACCCGCACGACGTCAGCTCACATGCTGAGGGCGAAGGGCCAGGCTGATGTTGCTGTGTTCCGCAGGCCAGTGCTGGTGAAAACATCGAAGCCTATTGCACTTTGCTTGAAGACTGCCTGGCGCTGCACGCGAGAAGGATGCAATGGTGTGTACAAGACTTACAAAGCTGTGCTGGCCCACAAATGCCCTACTTGGAATCCGCATCCTGGCAAGGCGGCCGCTACTTTGCGCAAGGAAAGAAAGATCGCTTTGAGGGAGCACCGAGCCAAGAACCCTTCCTTCAGTGGTATCTCCAAGCAGGTCTTGACCTCCATCTACGATGGTGCCATTCGCGAGGTTGATCCAGAGGAGCGTTCGTCCGCATAGGCTCCATGAATGTAGATAAGAGCGCGGTGGCCAAGATTCCTGCCATCTTCGAGGCCATGCAAGGTGCAGACATCTTTGCGCTGCAGGAGGCGGATATTCCTATGGACAGCCTTCCTCGGTTTTGTGAGGAGTGGAAGAAGCTCGGCTACAAGTTCTTTGCAGCCCGGCCTGACGAGCGTAGGGTGGTCCGCACGGGGCTCCTCACCTCTCTGGCTGCCTCGCCGATTGCGCTTGACGACCGCTTGGATGCTACGCGCTTCGCCGCGGTGCTCATTGAGGTCCCGCATGCCAATGGTTACTTTAAGTTCCTGGCGGTCGACGTCTATGGCTTCGCCACGGACCTTCCCGCTACTAAGGTGCTTTGTGAGGAACTTTTCGGAGCTCTCACCTGTGTGGGCCTGCCGTGGATTTCCATCGGGGATTACAACGCCACTCGTGAGGAGCTTTGGTCGGTCTTCTCTCAAGGCCTGGCTCGCGACTTGGACGCTGACTTTGAGGCTTGCTTCTCTTTACCAGCTACCTGCACCGGGCATCGTCGCATTGATTGGGCTGCCGGTCACCGTCTTTGGGCGGTTAAACTGACCCATCGCCGTGGGATTGCCAACCACCTGTTGCTTGAGTACCACCTGGACATCCACACGGCCCAGCAGGAGACCATCATCTCGCCTGGCAATGTCTTGGATGTCGAGGACCCGGCGGTCATCGCTCAGGCTTTCGAGGCTCTCTGGAAGCCTCGTGACTTCGCTGCTTTGGTTCGTCAGGGTGCGTTGCAGGAGGCCTGGTGTTACCTTTCGGACTCCGCGGAGCAGTGCATGGCCTCTTACTTTGACTCCTCCTGTAGCAGGACTGGCTCCGCGGCTCCTCGGAGGCGGAAGGATCTGGGCCACAAGGCCACTCGCGAGCCTGAAACTGCAAAGTTGCGAAGCCTCAGGCGTCTCTTACGGCGGCTCCAGGCCTCGCGGCAGCCTGGAGTTGACACTTTTCGACTGGCACAGAAGTTGCGTTGGGATCACAAGCGCTTGCAGCGGGACTTCCCTGAGCTTGGCACCATTGATCTCTCCGAGCCTTCGGCGATTGCCCGGGTGACTGTGCTTGTTGAGGCCCAGGTTGATCGGGAGCG
This sequence comes from Symbiodinium sp. CCMP2592, assembly GCA_905221615.1. Lineage (NCBI taxonomy): Eukaryota > Dinophyceae > Suessiales > Symbiodiniaceae > Symbiodinium > Symbiodinium sp. CCMP2592. The sequence goes on from CAJNDT010002779.1 coordinate 280,742, forward strand.
TGCTCTCCGTTTGGCCCGCTGGCGCAGCAAAGTGGCTTCTTCCTCACGCTTTAGGCTTGCGTGGGTGCGTCGTAAGGTGGAGTCTTTTCGTGAGGCCAATCCGCGGCGCATCACTTCCTCTGAGGAGCTGCACGCTGTTGCTCTTCACCCTCTTCGTGTCTTGGACAAGGCAGCTGTGGAGTGGCAAGCGCGTTGGATGGCTCGCGGGGTGGACGAGGCCCGCTTCCGTGCTTACCTTCGGCAGGTCCCTGCATGTCCTCAGGCTACGCTGGACTGCTCGTTCACTGTGGAGGAGCTGCAGCAGGCGGCGCGTCAGATGAGCCGTCGTGCTCCTGGACGCGACCAGTGGACGGCGGAGGAGCTCCTTTTGCTCCCAACGGCATGGTGGAGTGGACTGGTCAGTTTATGTGAGGGCATCTTTGCTCATGGCACAGTGCCGCGCTCTTGGTCCTGCTGCACGGTTTCCCTCCTCGATAAGGCTGAGCCAGGTGAGCACCGCCCGATCGCTCTGGCACCGGTGGTGTGGCGAATCATCATGAAGGTTGTCCTTCGTCGGCTCCGGCCTTGGATGGATGGCTGGCTCACGCACTTCACCTTCGGTGGGGTCCACGGCTCCAGCGTCATCGACAGCCACGCCTTGCTGGACTTCGAGAACACGCCGGACTCCGTTATCGTCTCTCAGGACCTGACGAAGTTCTTCGATAGCATCGACCACTCGTTGTTGAGGCTGACCCTTCAGCATTATGGAGCGCCTCGGGCCTTCATCGATGTGCTCGTGGACTTTTACTCCCAGGCCTCTCGGGTTCTGGTCTACAAGGGCTTCCGTTTGGGCTCGGAGGGTGCCTCTGCGCTTAAGGTTGGACGTGGCATTCTCCAGGGATGCCCGGCTTCTCCTATGCTGAGTGCGTTGTTCATGAACACGTGGGGCTGGGTGCTGCGGCCTTTTGCCCGCGTCTCCACCTTTGTTGATGATCGCCTGATCTTCGGGAGGGCAGGCCGAGTGCCTGACTTGCAGAGGGCTATCGAGGCCAGCAATGCCTTCGACGACTGCGTGCAGTTTGAGTGCAAGCCGAAGAAGTGTGCGGTGGCGGCAGCTCTTGATGGTGCAGGTCCAGGGTTCTGCCCTGCCGTCGTCAATCTCGCTGAGGCGGTACGCTACCCGCTCACTAGCAAACTCAAGGTTCTCGGTCTGATCCATGTTGCTGGCCAACGCGGTGCCATCAGTATGGACCCGGACCTGCCTGCGGCCATCCGCCTCCTTGCCAAGTGCATCGGCATGCTCCCTGGCCCGGGAGCTCTTCGTGGAGACATCCTGAAGCAGATGTTGATCCCTAAACTCACCTGGTGTGCTGGTGTCGCCGCCTATGATCTGCAGACACTGAGGGATCTACGCTACGATGTGGTGAGGGCGTTCCACCCAGTGGCCCTTGTTGATACGCCGAATGTCCTGGCTCTGCAAATTTTGGGATGGCGCCACGAGCCGGTCGGCGCGGCCCTCCTGGCTACTTTGCGAACTTGCATCCGATGGCAGTTTAGGCAGCCCCGCTGGCTGGAGGATATCGGCGTCAACTTTGCCCTGCGCCCTGCCGCGGCCATTCTCCCTGGAGTGCAGCTTGCGATGGACACCCTTGGCTGGTGGCTCGGGCCTAGTAGCCTCAGCTTCTGTAGACGGGATGCTCATGGTCGATTGCGATCCTTTGTGATGGGTGAGGATAGTACTGAGCTGCTGGCCCAGTGGATCGAGTACGAGTTGTCCAGATCGGCCTTGCAGACGTGTAGCCGAATTGCCAAGTCGCTACACCGGCCTTCTGAGGCCCAGCTTGCACAAGGATTAGACCTGCCAAAGCCTTCAGCAGATCATGTCGTGCTTGCTCAGGGCCATAAGGCCGCCTTCGCAGGAGCCAGCGACAAGTGGTCGCTCCAGACGGCGCTTGCTGCAGGGTGCTCGGTTTGGTCGCACTTCCCGAAGGCTGCACTGAGAGCTGAGGACCCTCGTGCTGTTTGTGTTTGCGGAAAGCGCCTTCCCTCGAGGCCTCATTTAGCCTGGAACTGTGAGGCCTTGCGTCACCTACGACCTCCGAGGATGCCGTGTGACCGTGCACAGGAGAGACTCTTCGCGATCACCACTCCTGAAGTACCGCCTCCTCCTGCTGTGCTGGACCCTTCGAGCTTTGCTGAGGACTTGCGCGACGTGCTGAGCGCTGCCGTTGAACGTGGGCCGCTGCTGGTGGGCACCGATGGCTCCGAGAAGGACATGATCTCTGGCTTCGCGGTCGTTGTGGAGGGCATCGACGAGGTCATCCAAGGTGGCGTGCCTGGCGAGGACCAGTCCCCTTTCAAGGCGGAGGTCTACGCGATGGTGGTTCTGCTGGAGGCCCTGGCTGGTCTGCCGGCTCCTTCGAGGCCTACACCCTGTACGGTCGCCGTTGACTGTCAGGCGGCTCTCGCTGTCTTCTTCGGCGGTGGCTCTGAGCTTCCGGGGCTGGCGCGTCGACTTGGTGTCCTACGAGCTGGCCTCCACGTGCACTGGCAGCTCCACATGGTCTGGGTACCATCGCATGGAAAGGAGAGTGTGAACTTCATGCCTCCTGAGTGGTGTCACCCTGACCGCCTTCGCCGACTCAATGATCGGGCAGATGTCGCGGCCAAGCAGGCTGTGGCAGCGAGGAGGGCGAGGTCTTCTCGTCCGGCGTGGATTGCTTCGGTGGCTGCTGCAAAGCAGTGGGAGATGCAGACGCTGCAGGCGGTTGCAAGAATTGCGGAAGCCTATGCGCGCCATGCGCAGGGCCTGAAGTGAGCGTGGCCTTCTTCGGCGTCTAGGGCATCTTGTATGGCACCCTGTCGTCTTCTCAAACACTGATTCATCCCCACATGCGCGCTTTCTGGGCCAGCACAATATCTTTCTTCCTTGCCTTCCTGGGCTGCTTCGTCAGAACTTACTCCTACACTTACTACGACTCTGCAACCTTGTCACTTTTGAGTTTAGCTCGTTTCGACATTTAAGGTGCACACATATCTGAACTCCTAGTTACGCACTGTTTAAACCGCCAAGGCTGGTTTGCCTTGGCGCCTTTAGGCCTCGAAGTTGCGACCAGCATGGGGACGTGCGAAAACCAGCTCTTCCCTCCCACGGACTTCCCAACACGACCAGCCTACCTGAAGTTCAAGAACTTGAAGAGTGGGCTGAGCTATTGCCAGTATGGGGTGGTCAAGGAGAACGGCAAACCGATCGATTGCCAAGACGTCCCCGGAGATGTGGTGAGCGGCGCCGGCTCAACCGCTGAGGAGAAGGAGAAGTACAGGCCCCAGGTGCTGGCAAAGTGCGTGTGCACCCCAGGCACAGAGTGCAAGTCGGTGATAGCGAACCTTTGTCATAGTTTTGTAACATTTTTACATTTTTATGGGTACATAAGGAATAAGCTTTTAGATTTTTAATCCTATCCCAACCATGAACTAGGAACGCTGGCGTGGCCTCGGTTGCCTCTACCATCTTCGTGAGGGTAGCCTTGGGGACGCTCCTAGAGCGCTTTGGCCCCGTGACTTGGCAACAAGGCCCACTTCCCGAACTTGCTAATCTACTAACCATCACAATCATCGCAACAATCGGTCAGCACCCCAACAGCAGCCGAGGTGAACGTTCAGTGCGGCTTGATGTCCTTCGGGGCTTTCTGGGTGGCCATGGCCGCCGCGATTACGGCTCCCTGGAACTACACGCTGATCCGCTTCTTCATAGGCCAACGGGAGTGGAATAGTATTTTGTAGTATTCTTAAAGTATTTAGTATTAGTAGAGTAACTAACATTAGTCTGATATTCGTTCTACAAATATGAGGGTATATTACACCCCGAGAAACAGGTTTGGCGGGTGGGGAATGTCGAGAGACTTGTGGTCAGGACTAGCCTGTTGTTACGAGAATGTGCTGTTGACATTGCGAAGGGGCGCGTCAACAGCCTATGTCCTATGTCATTTTCAGACCAACAGAATTGGGTTCTCACGACCATTGATGTTCAATCTTGCAGCTGCTGCTGATTATGCTACTAATGTTACTGCTACTGCTACCACTACTGCTACCGCTACTGCTACCGCTACGGCTACTGCTACTGCTACTGCTACTGCTACTGCTACTGCTACTACTACTACTACTACTACTACTACTACTACTACTACTACTACTACTACTACTACTACTACTACTACTGCTGCTACTGCTACTACTACGACGACTACGGCTGCTGTTTTTCTACTGCTACTGGTATTGGTACTGCTAGTAGTAGTACAACTAGTGCCAGTGGAGGTACTTCTTCTAGTCGTTGCTTGTAAGACTTTGGTACTGGCACTCTTAGTAGAGCATTCCACTACGAGCGCCGCCACCACCACCATCAGCAGCATCATCACCATCACCATCATCATCGTCATCATCGTCATCATCCTCATCGCCATGGTCATCATCATCATCATCATCATCACGGTTGCTATCAGCGGCTTTCACTGTCATCATCACCATCGTCATCATGCCTGTTATCGTCATCGCGGTCATTTTCATTATGATCATCGTCATCGTCGTCATCATCATCGCGAGCGAGCGTTGTCGGCGCCATCGTCATAACGATACATCACTAGCATGATCGTCGTCATCGTTTTCATACTCTTTCCAGGATTTTGACCATCATGAGCGGACGAGGCCACGTTGGAGCTTAGTGCGCAGGTTGCCAGTCTGCTTGCGGGTGACCCGAACACACTTGCGCAACGCTTGACTGCTGTGCTTGCTGCCTTTGCCAGACAGCAGCGTGCATCGGTGTCCGCGTCGACTCAGGGTGCGGCAGCGCCGGCACCGTGGAAACAACCACCCAATGTGTCTCAGGCCCCCTGGCGTCGACCTCGAAAACAGAATACGGCTCAAGGGGCTTGGAGCGATGCGGCCCCTTCTCATGGTGCCACGTGGAATACAGCTGCTGGGCCTAAGGCGTCTCGCCGTTGGACCCGAAATCGGGCTAAGGATGCTGATGCAGGATGGACCACTCATGAGTGGTCTTTGCGGTCTGAGGATTGGCAAGATAAGCAGGGTAGCGCGATCTCGCCCAAGTCTTCCCTTGAGGAGTTGGGTCGCGCTATGGATAGCGACGACTCGGCGTCGCAACTTGTGTTGGTGGCCTCAGCGACTGAAGCCACTCAAGCTCTGGAGATGGCCGCGGCTACGGTCGGCGGCAGCCTTACGGTGGTCTGGACTGGCCGGTTGCTTGACGACGGAGAGTGGCCAGAGGAACTTCGTGAATTTCAGGCTGGGGCTATGCGGTGCCGAGTACCCGGTAAGCTAGGGCCCACGATCTCCACGAGATCAGCCATCGTCTTAACATTTGGCGAAGATCCACCTTCTCTGCGAACTAGGAAGCCTGTGATGGTCAAGCTTTCGGGTCGGCGCGATGCCGGCTATGTGCTTTGCCTCTCGGCGCAGTGGCATTACACGACTGAGGAATGGGAGGCCTTGACCAAGAAACCATGGCAGTCTGTGCGGCGATGGATTGCGTCCCACCTCCCGGAGGTGGAGCAGGTGGGAGACACCTGGGGTTGGAAGCATGTGGGGTGGAACTCTATACAAGGGCTCATCCGGATCTATGATGACAACATCGCCACTCTGTTGTTGAATGCATCAGGACACACCAAGGCGGGAGCCACTTGGTTCGTTGATCCCGTTGGTGATGGGGTTCCTAATTACCATGCTAAGCGCATTTTGTGGAGAGACTGGCAGCCACCAGAGCGATGGCATGAATACCTTCGCCGCGTGCGTGAGGAGTCGAGCAATGGCATTGTTTTAGGTCAGCGTCAGCTTGGAATCAGGGTTCGTGAGAGTGATGCCCGATGGGTGGCGCCAGCGCGGACTTGGAGTATCAGGTGGCTACCAAAAAAGGCCACACGCATGGACGTTAGTTGCCTTCTTTCTGCCATAGGCTTTGTGGAGTTGGAGCTGACAGGTAAAGTGACTCGTCGTGCAGGAGCCCAGTTCACCTTTAAGGCCAAGCGCGAGGACAGCCTTGAAATTGTTCAGGGCACATATGAGGCAGGTGATGGTCCTCAGGAGGTGCAGGCGATTCTTGAAAGCAGACGCCGGGGGCCATCCAGGCGCGAGACACCGTTGGGAATTGAACGGCAGATTAGGTACCAGCCTGGGACCCGGAAGCGGACTCAGGAGGACGATGAGCCATGGGCCGATTGTCAAGATCTGCATGGTAGCTTCGCTGACGATTATGGTCTTGAAGCACAGGATGACACTGAACCCGATAACATGACCGATCAACCACCAGGTGCTCCTGTTGTCGTTGGGTCGGAGGGGGTTGCTGGCTCGCTGCAAGATCCCGCGGCACCTGCTGTGCCGGCCACTGACACCTCACATAAGCGACCGAGTGCGGCGCAGTCGTCCAAGAAGGCGGCAGTGCCGAGGCTCCGGGTATGGACTCCTACTGGAGAGGTAATTCCCAACGCGGGAGCTGGCAACTGTTTGTACTTGTCCATCTCGCAGGCTTGGGAGGCTTGCACTGGGCGACGCACCAGCCACCGCCAGTTACGGGCTTTTGTTACCTCCCGGTTGAAGTCGGAAAGGGCTCATTGGGAAGAAATGTGGATTGGACAAGGTCGGCCCAATGTACAAGGTAAACCACAGGGTGAGGCTGCCACCTATGATGCGTTCGTGCAAGAGGCTTCGATGATTGGCGCCTTTGCAGGCGCACTGGAGCTTATGGTGTTCTGTCGAGCCGAATGTTGCCGAGCTTGGGTAGGCACTCCTGGTGGGGAGGTGTTTTTGTTCAATGCTGAGGCGACCCAAACCATTTATTTGTGGTTCACTGGAAAACACTATGAGCACCTCCGCGATGCTTCGGAGACCGAATGGTGTACACGCAAGCGAGCACAAGATGAACAAGGAGGAATCCAGGAAGTGCCTCTGCGTGGTGGCGGAGGCCCCGGCGTCAGCCTCTCAGACTTCGCTTCGTCCTGTGGTGATCGTTTTTCGAATGCTGGCGGCCGAAAGCACTGTTCTCTTAGTGATTTCGCGTCTGACGCTACCTCGACCCCAGGAGCTGCTGCATCGTATCAAAGAGTAGGAGATTCTGGTGTAGCTGCTGAGACGGGGCCGTCCTTGGACGATTTCGCCTCGAATCCCACGGAGGGTGGCCTTTCTCCTTCCCGTTTGAGTCCTGTTGCTGGTGAGCCGAGTGGGCCTCATAAGCATGATTCCCAATCCAATGCTTCCTGTTCATTAAAGTTGGCGGATTTTGCATCGGCGGGCTCTTCCAAGCCGCGCAGCTCCCGAAAGACAGTCATCAAACAGCCATTTGCTAAGGTACGCCCGAGCGGGCCTTTGTCCAAGAGCAGTGTCCGCCTTAGGGCCCCTGCGCGTCCAGGCACTAGCAAGCGACAGGATGAGAGTCTGAGCTTGCGGTTGTTGGGGTTAGTACCCCTCTTGATGGGAATGTAGTTCCGCCTCCGCCGAAACAGCACTACTTCAGGCGGGGCACGTCGTTCATCCGAAAGATGGGCTACTGGATTGCGCCATGTCCGCATTGTGATGCGGAGATTGCGGGCACCACGCCATTGAAGGCCTCCCAGACTCGTCAGAACCACCTGAGGCGTTGGCACCCTGGAATGCCGAAGATTGGAAATCATTCCAAGACTCCTCCCTTGGAAGATGTGTCGCCCGAGGATGCAAGTTTGCTTTGGAAGTGCCCCATTGTGGGTTGCAACGCTGGAGTCCGGGACAAAGGTGTAACATATTCACCTAAGACCCTCGCCAAAGCCACCAAACAGCATCGCGAGGCTATGCATCCCAGAGTCTCTGCGAAAGCTTACAAGATCCAGCAGATCAATGCATACAGGGCCACCCCGGCCATGCGACACACCAAGCGCATTGAAAATCTGAATGCTTCAGCTGCGGCCAACCTCCCTGAGTTGACAAAGCTTGGCCTTACGTTTGTGTTGATGCCGCTTCTCAGGCGAACTAGAACAACCAAGAAGACCAAGTTGGTACTTGCGCGCAATTGGCTTTGCACAGGATGCAGCGTGTTGGGACAGGGCCTGAGTAAAGCGCCTAACCACAAGTGCGCTCGCACCAGAAGTGGCTCTGATTTCCAACTTCACTTGAAGGTCTTGACACAGACTGAGCAGTGGTGTGCCAAGAATCAGGACCATGGTGTCCCGCAAGAGGATCTTGACAGAATCTTTGCGGAGGCACGGAGGGTTTTGCGTGGGGCTTCTTCAGGGTCTTCGTGAGCACTGGCTCCTCTCCGCGCTGCCACACTCTCCGGTGTGCTACTTTAAATGTTGGCCGCTCGGGCCACATGAAGAGACAGGAGATTTTCTCCTTGGCATCGGACCTCGATCTGATTGCCTTGCAGGAGGTGGATCTGCATGTCACATCTGCCCCAGCTTTTGTTAAGTTTTGGAAGGCGCGTCGATTTCAGGTGCGTCTGGCGGAGCCGGTAAATGGCATCCACCGCGTGGCGTTGCTCTCCAAAGTCGCCTTAAAGACCGTACAGCTCGACATTGGAGATAAGCACAGGTGTGTCGCCACGGCGATTGCTACAGACCAGCCCATTTTATTGGCTTCGTGTTACGGAATTCCTGATGATCCTCCGAGAGTGCGCGCTTTTGCAAAGGAGGTCACGGAAGCCTTGCATGTTTTTGGCAGACCCTGGATAGCCCTAGGGGACTGGAATTTGGAGGAGACTGGACTTTCGAGGCTTTTTGCGGAGGGGTTGGCCACTTCTTTGGATGAGCCGTTCCAGGTGGGTACTCCGCTCCCGCCAACTCGCCATCCTGGAAGTCGCCGCATAGACTTTGGACTCGCGCACCGCATCCATGCCACTGAAGTGTTTCATCGCGAAGGAGTTGCGGATCATAAGCTTGTAGGCTACCGTGTTGAGGCGGGCCTTGCGCTGCAAGGACACTTTGCCCCAAAGCGATTGGTCCTCAACAGAGTGGGTGAGGCTACTGAGGCGGAACTCCAAGCCCGTTGGGCCCGTCTTTGGCAAGCGCCCTCCTTTGCACAAGCTCTTGATGCGTGCGACGTTGATTTGGCTTGGAGCCTACTCTCCGATACCGCGGAGGGGGTTTTGTCCGGTACTGATGGCAACGACCTGGCTGGTGGCACTTTGCGGTCGCAGAGTTGGAGGCCTCGGCGTGCACACGCTGGGCATCGCGACATGGCTTCGCCTGAAACCGTGGCTCTACGAAGGCTGCGCCGCCTTCTTCGTCGAGCTCTTCAGTATCAGCGGCAACCTTCAGTTGATCTTCTTCGTCATCTTCGTCGTGATGTGAGCCAGCTTCAGTCCGAGTTCGGTGAGCTTAAGGATGCTCCTGACGTCACCGCTACAGCCTTCTGTGACCTGCTCCACAACCTTGTTGAGCACCGTGCCAGCAGTGAGCAACAGCAGTGCCTTAACACGTGGAGGGATAGGGTGAGAGGTTCTGAGAAGGAGCGCCGCCGATGGGTGAAAGGTAGGACTCAAGACTTCAAGGAGTACTGCAGACACCAGACCGAAACCATCAAGCCGGGTGTTTCCTTTCGTTCCTTACACCCCGCTCGGGTGTTGCAGCAGGCGGAAGGTGAGTGGGCCAAAGTTTGGACTGCAGGTGAGGTCCATCCCAACAGCTACCGTCGGATGCTCGAGCAAGTTGAGCGTCCACCTCCACTTGACTTCCAGGCCGTCTTTGATGGTCCTACTTTGCTTCAGCTCGCGAAGCAGGCTGCGGGCAAAGCCGGGGGGCCGGACAGCTGGCTCCCAGACCAGCTCACTCAATTGCCCATTGAGTTCTGGCACGGCGTGGCCTCACTGTGGGGGCTCGTGTTTAGCACAGGCCGCATCCCTTCGAGATGGCTTGAAAGTAGGGTGTGCTTGATCCCGAAACCTTCGGGAGACCTCAGACCGTTGACGGTCACGTCGGTTCTGTGGCGCCTCGGAACCCGCTCCCTGGTGCAACAGCTTCGTCCGTGGCTGCTGACGTGGCTGGACCACCACACGTTGGGAGGTGTCTTCGGCAGCGGAGTCCTCGACGCTCACTTGTTGCTCCACGCTGACTCCGAGGATGCCACGTACATCGCCCAGGATCTTCACAAGTTCTTCGACACTGTCGATTGGCGATTGATGGAAGAGAATCTCTGCTGGTTGCGAGCGCCACCCCAGCTTGTTCGGTTGATCCGAAACTTCTATACGCAAGGCACCAGAGTTTTCGCGCATGCTGGCATGCTTGGTGCGCACTTTCAGCATGTCTCCAGAGGACTTCTGCAGGGATGTCCGCTTAGCCCGTTGGTTGCTGCTACGTTCTTGAAGGTGTGGGGAAACCACGTTTCCAGCTCCAGTGTCAAAGTGACGTCCTTTGTGGATGACAGAACCATCTGGGCAAAGGGCAGAGGCAAGAGCACCCTAGATGTTGAGCACGACCTCTTGAGTGCCTATACCAGAAGCAATGAGTTCGATGAGGCCTGTGCCTTTTCTTGCCGCCCTGCAAAGTGTCAGTTGGCGGCTGCGGCTGTTGACACGCTCACTGTGCTGCCACGGGCTACTGGCTACAAGGTGGCCTCTGAGTTGCGGTGCTTAGGCCTGGTCCACGCGCTTCGTGAAGGAGTCGTGCGCCTAGGTCCTCAGGTTCTGGAGGAGGTCAGACTGCGGTGTCGGAACGTTGCTTTGCTGCCGTGAGGCCTCGAGCAGCGAGCCAAGTTGTTCAGAGTTCTGGTCCAGCCGGTGTTCTTGTGGGCAGCTGGCCTTGTCACCTACGACGCGGAGTTCCTGCAGAAGCTTCGTTCCGAGCTTGTCTCTGTCTTTGCACGTGTCTGGTGTGTGGACACTCCTCTGCTCGTGGGCTTGGAGCTACTTGGTTGGGACTGCGATCCCTGGGTCTCGACTTCACGCTCTTGCGCTGGCCAAAGCTTTTTCCTGGAGCACAACAGTGTCTTACTGACCTGGGATGGTGGGCGTCGCCGGACGGCACGAGCATCTCTAGACGAGATGACAGCGGCCTGGTGCGAACCTTTGTGCTCGGGTTTGACTCTGTCAACGTCCTCCGCAGCTGGATCGTGGACCATGGCCGAGTCCTCCTTGCTGCCCGCTCTGCTAGAGTTACTGGCGCTCGCAAGCGTCATCACCGTCCGAACCTTGCGCAGGGATTGGACCTCCCGAGAGGCCCTCCTCGTTGCCGTTTTCTTTGCCAGGGCCACAGAAAGCTTTTTGCCACGGCTGAGCGTAAGGTGGAAACCAACGCGGCTCTTGCCACAGGGTGTAGTGTCTGGCATTCCTTTGCAGGCTGTCATTTGACCGACATGGATCCAAGAGCTGTGTGCATGTGCGGTGATAGGTTCCCCTCGAGACCTCACCTTTGTTGGAAGTGCCCGGGTACCTCGGCGGCTCGAGAAGGCGTTCGGCTTCCTCAGAACTGCGCCGAGGAGCGCATGCTCGCGATCCCCTTGCCTGAGCTGCCAGGTCCGCCTGCGGCCTTGCAGTACGAGGATCCGGTTCCGGAGCTGGCGCAGCTCTTGCGAACAGCCTTTGCAGAGGGCGACGAGGCTTACATCGCCACTGATGGATCTGAGAAGGACGACGTCGCGGCGTGGGCCCTTTTCCTCCCTGCTGGAGGGCACAGAGTTGCAAGGCAGTGCTTGGGCCAAGACCAGACGGCCTTTCGGGCAGAGGTTGAAGCAATCCGCACGTGTTTGCTTGCTGTGCAGTATCTTGTAGCGGAGGGCATGACTTTCCGTTGCAAGACTTTGTGCGTGGTGTCTGACTGCCAAGCGGCCATTTCGCTTGTGACCACAGGTGAGGCTTCCTGCTTGCTTCTCGCTCGTGAACTCTTCCAGCTGAAAAGGGATGCTGATAGGTTGCTCAGGTTTTGCTTGCAATGGGTCCCTAGCCACGGTAAGCAAACTCCTGATTTTCAGGTCCAGTGCGGAGCCTCAGAGGCCTCCCTACGCCATTGGAACGATGTTGCCGACCGTGCGGCAAACGCAGCTCGTCAGGAAGCGGCCAACCGGTGCCGGCGGCCGCAGTGGCACGCTCTTCGCGAGCAAGCGCTTCGGTGGGAAGTGAAGGCTTTAGGAGTTCTTGTGAAGGCCAGCGATCTGTACGAGAGCCATGCCGCGGCTCTCAAACGGACCTTGGCTGAGTAAGCTGGTGGCACCGGGGCGTTTAGCAGGCTTTCGAGCCCATGCTGGCGTCCAACAAAACATCGAGAACTACACGCTAATCCGCTTCTTCATAGGCCAACGGGAGTGGAATAGTACTTTGTAGTCTGCTTAAAGTATTTTAGTATTAGTAGAGTAACTAACAGTAGTCATGATATATTTATTCATTCTACGAATATGAGAGTATATTACACCCCGAGAAATAGTTTTTTTTGGGGGGGGAGGGGAATGTTGAGAGACTTGTGGTCAGGACTAGCGTGTTGTTATGAGAATGTGCTGTTGACATTGCGCAAGGGCATCTTAACGGCCTATGTCAGACTTGCAGAGTTGGGCTCTCATGATCATTGATGCTCAATCTTGCAGTTGCTGCGGATTCTGCTACTACTGTTTGTGCTACTGCTACTTTTTCTGCTACGGCTACGGCTACTGCTACTACTACTAGTACTCCTGCTACAACTACTACTACTACTACTACTACTACTACAACTACTACTCCTGCTGCTACTACTACTACTACTGCTACTACTACTACTACTACTACTACTACTACTACTAGTACTAGTACTAGTACTAGTACTAGTACTAGTACTAGTACTAGTACTAGTACTAGTACTAGTACTAGTACTAGTACGAGTACGTGTACGTGTACGAGTACCACCACTACTACTACTACTACTGCTACTACTACTACTGCTACTGCTACTGCTACTGCTACTGCTACTGCTACTGCTACTGCTACCGCTACTGCTACTGCTACTACTACTACTACTACTGCTACTACTACTGCTACTACTAACTACTATTACTGCTACTACTAACTACTACTACCTACTACTACTACTACTACTACTACTACTACTACTACTACTACTACTACTACTACCACTACTACCACTACTACTACTACTACTACTACTACTACTACTACTACTACTACTACTACTACTACTACTACTACTACTACTACTACTACTACTACTACTACTACTAGTACTAGTACTACTACTACTACTACTACTACTACTACTACTACTACTACTACTACTACTACTACTACTACTACTACTACTACTACTACGGCTACGGCTGTTGCTATTCTACTGATACTGGTAGCGTTATTGGTTGTATTACAACTAGTGCCAGTAGTGGTACTTGTTCTGGTCGTTGCTTGTAAGATTTTGTGTACCGGCATCTCTTCGGAGAACATTCTCACTACGAGCGCCGCCACCACCACCACCATCAGCAGCAGCAGAAGCATCACCACCATCACCATCATCATCGTATTCATCCTCATCGCCATCGTCGTCATCATCATCATCATTCTGACGGTTGTTATCGGCGGCTTTCACTGTCATCATCACCATCGTCATCATGCTTGTCATCGTCATCGCGGGCATTTTTATTCTGATCATCGTCATCGTCGTCATCGTCTTCATCATCATCAACGCGAGCATTGTCGTCGCCATCGTCATTACGATACATCGCTAGCATTCTCGTCGTCATCGTTTTGATATTCTCTCCAGGATATTCACCATCATCATAGTCTCGGCTTGTCTGCCGTTCTTTTAGAGCAGCATTGCCCGTGCTACTCACATTTGAAACTCCCGTAATGGTGAATTTGTTTTAGTCTGATGGCAAACCTCGTTCTATTTTCATCTTTCTACATGGATGACTATGCGTTCAGTGTTGGCCCTGCCTTCCCCTTCCCTCCGCCTGCCTTCCTTGTCCCGGTAGGCTGCGCTGGCGCCACTTTCGTGACCAATCAGTTCTGGTGCTCGCTGATGTTTGCACCCAACGTTGCCAGAGCTTGTTTCACATCGACTTGTTCTCCTTCTTTTGAATGTTTCAGGCCCCAAAGAGCATGTAATGCGGTCTTTAACAATTGCAGGTTGTTGGCACGGCCAATGCCACGGCGGCCGGTTGGGGCAACCTGGGAGGCGGCGTGACCCAGCAGCTTGCACGCGCTTCACAAACTTTTCAAAGCTTTGTTCTTGAATGCGGACATTGGTTGTCATGCTTACTATATAAGTGGCTGAGGATTTTCATGATGTCCGTACTTTTCAACCCTATGGTGGCCTCCGGGATGGAGCCGAATGTCGCCTGGCGTGTCTCCATGGTGGTGCCAGCGGTCATGTTCGTGATTTGCGCCATCTGCATGAAGCTCATGATGCCCGGCCGATTTTTAAGATGTTGTTTGCTTGGCTTTGGCCGAGGTTGCTCAATTAATAAACTTGACTGAACTAAAGCATCCGTTCTCAGGGCTGAGCCAAGGTGTTGGGACATGCCCACGGCACGCAACTACGATCCGGCCGTGACCGGCAAGACACAAAAGCCTTCGATGTGGGACTATGTCGAGGTGCTGCGTGACCTTCGTGTCGTGGTCATGATTTTCCAATATTCCGCGTGCTTCGGCACGGATCCCCGTCTGCTCATTTTAATCATTTCCGAGAGCATTTTTGTAGCCGCATAGAAGTCAGTAGTGCAAGATTTCACACCTTTGTTCTAGCATGGAAAGTTGGAGCACACCCCCTGCAGCCTTGCGCTTAAGAGTGGTTTTGTGCGTGTGTGTGCATGTGCTAAGAACTCGCAAAAAAGTGTTTGAGCTTAGGGCCCATACCTTGCTTAATGTTCTACACGGATCACACGTGGGCTCCTGTCGGTTACAAGTTTGCCACGTGTGAGGAACTCGCAATGAACAATCAGTTGGCTACGCATTTTCGGACGTACTTCCAGATGGATGCAGGCGCATGCGGTTTTGGTAGGTGTTAATTTGGAAGCCGCTTCTCGAGGCGCCTGGATATAGACTCGAATGTCGGAACCCGGGCGACAGGTGATGCCAGCGCCCTGGCGGGCGCTTTCGGCCTGATGAACCTGTTCGCAAGATCATTGGGAGGCCGTGTTTTGAACTCAAGTCATGAGCGACTGTTAAGTTTGTGCTGTTGTTTTCAGGCATTAGCAGCGATATTTGCTTCAAGTACTTTGGCTTCCGCGGCCGCATCTCGGACCCATTTGGTCACATGTTAGGGATCGGTGTTTTGAGTGCAGAAGCGGAAGCTGCGGTCCTTCGCGAGACGAGGCATTTGGGCTCAATTCCTGGCACTCTTCTTCGAAGCCATCTTCTTGTTCAGCTTCGGAAAGGCCTGACCCGAGACAAAACTTGGGCGCTTTTCCTGCCAGCAAGCAGATGATGATGATGATGATGACGACGGTGATGGTGGTGGTGATGATGATTCAGGTGGACAATTCGCAGCCTTGGTACGTGGCCTTGGCAGTCTTGGTTTGCTTCTCGCTCTTTGTGCAGATGGCTGAGGCGGGCCCCGCTCAACAAACCTTGAGGTATGCTGTTAGCAGGATAACTTTCGTGGGAATAGCCTTGCCGACGAGCCTCGGAGGGCACCTCCTACGGCATCGTGCCCTTTATGAACCGGAAACTTGGATCAACTCGTCTATGTAGGAGGTTCCGACATGCACACGTAAGGAAGCAACTCGCAGTGGTGTCCGCGCTTGTGGGTGCCGGTGGAAACCTCGGCGCAGTGCCACCCGGCGGCAGGCATTCTTGTAACGGAACGGAATGAACCGGCTGATTCCGAGAGACAGATGATTTTGTTGTCTCCCAGATGAGGCTTTCCCTGTCTCACAAGAGCATTGATTGTTCAAGTCTGGCATGTAGAATCGCGTCTCCCCAAATTACAAGACTGATAATACTGGATCAGGGTGATCAAGAGTATAGAGTGTCAGCAGTACAGAGCTGGAGCCCAGGATTGCAGGCTTCTGCTTCTACAAGCCGATCCAGGATGCCCTGCTGCCTTTCCAGGCAGGGTCGAAGTTCAAGACCGATGTTTGTCTTGGGGTTTGGGGTTGCTTGAGGGTCGCCGGCAAATTTTGAACGTCCATGTCAATGGCGGAAGCGGCGTCGCACCACACATCGTCACTTGTGCCCTGGTGCAGCCTCGAAGTTGGCGTTTAGTCCCATGTACAAGCGTCATGCCCTCTTCTGTTCGCGGACACTGTTCAATCTCGACGCCCACCGCTGCTTTAGCAATCGTGGGACCCGTATCCTGGTAGCCAGATAGGCTTGTGAATCGTTACACAGGGCCCTTAGGCTGGGCTCCTGCGTTGGACAGGTCCATGCGGGCTATGTTATGTTTTGGGCGCTGCTGAGCCCCTGCTACTACTGGTCCGAGATGGGTGGGATGTTCCATGGACCGGCACAGAGCGTTGAGAAGGCGAAGGGCTTCAAGACCAAAGCGGTTCCTTCGGTTCTCTTTCGAGTTGAGACTGGCTTGGGAGCTTCATAATCGTGGGTTCTTAAGGGTTACTACAAGGGATCTACCAGGGTTCTATAGTGTAGTGAACCATGGTGGGTTCAGGGTATGTGGGGATTGTGCACCATTTGCTTTCGGCAAGCCGGGAGGGCAGGGACACACGGGAACCAAACAGTTGGGAGACGTAGGGATGTGGGCTGTGAGGGTTGAGTGGTTGAGTGGGCAGTGATTCAGTGGCAGCTGGAAGTCTGAGCTTTGCAGGGCAAGACCGGCGACTACGAGTCTCACGCGGTGTCCGAGGCCACCACTGCAGCCACCACTGAGACGAGCGTGTGAACTTTAAAGGAGGCAGTTTGACCTTCGAGGTGCAAAACGTTATGCTAATTCGATTGCTCGAGCCAGTTTTGTGTTGTCGGCCGGTGCCTTGGCATGGAGTGCAATGCACCGGCGAGTTCAGACAAGCCCGCCACTTGGCAACAGCCGTGCGCCGGGCCTGCCATCTCTGCATAGTGAGTGCCAAGCACATGACTTGGTGCGACCAGCAAACAGACACGGAAAATCTTCAGATGCGACCTCAGGACTAGCTAAAGTTAAGGGAACCCGCCATTCGAAGTATTCTGGGTCTCCAGCCCTCTGTCACAAAGTTGGTGCAGTCACGGACAAGTTCTACTGAGGTGCTGCCTTGTTTTTGTTATTTGATCTGCTCATACCAAATCCAAGCCAGAAAGCCAGAAACTCTGCCTTGGCTCCAGCTGCCCGAAGCTGCCTTTCCTGCTATGCTTGGCCTTTGGAAGAACCCGGCTTCTAGGGCTTCTGGTTTGGGATTCGCGGCAAGAGGCTTGGAGCACCAAAGCGTGTTGTAATTCCGGCTACGGCCAAGTCAGCACTGTAGTACTGAATGCAGAAACACGATCATGCTCTCATGCCGTGATACTGCGAAACGATAATGCCGCAATGCTGTTGCGGTAGCAGAGTGGAACATTACAGTATGAGGATACTTGTGGGCTGCGTCTCAAGATAGTATACCGCGTCGTCGCTGCGTTAAAGAATGTTCTGCGGTTGACAATAAGATGACTCCGGAGACTTCTGAAGTGAGACCTGCGAACATGAGCGAACTCCTGCTCACAGTTGGTGCTCGAGCTACAGCCTTCAGGACAGAGAGTGTCATCCCGCTGTGTAGAGCCATGGCGGAATACAAATTGGCAGTGGATTCCAGCAAGAAGGCCACCGAGCTGCCGCTACTGAGGGTTTGCGGCACTGTGCAGCAGAATCCCCACATGCGTGCTTTCTGGGCCAGCACAATATCTTTCTTCCTTGCCTTCCTGGGCTGCTTCGTCAGAGCTTACTCCTACACTTACTACGACTCTGCAACCTTGTCACTTTTGAGTTTAGCTCGTTTCGACATTTAAGGTGCACACATACCGAACTCCTAGTTACGCACTGTTTAAACCGCCAAGGCTGGTTTGCCTTGGCGCCTTTAGGCCTCGAAGTTGCGACCAGCATGGGGACGTGCGAAAACCAGCTCTTCCCTCCCACGGACTTCCCAACACGACCAGCCTACCTGAAGTTCAAGAACTTGAAGAGTGGGCTGAGCTATTGCCAGTATGGGGTGGTCAAGGAGAACGGCAAACCGATCGATTGCCAAGACGTCCCCGGAGATGTGGTGAGCGGCGCCGGCTCAACCGCTGAGGAGAAGGAGAAGTACAGGCCCCAGGTGCTGGCAAAGTGCGTGTGCACCCCAGGAACAGAGTGCAAGTCGGTGATAGCGAACCTTTGTCATAGTTGGGTAACATTTTACATTTTTATGGGCACTTAAACCCAATAAGGAAAAATAATTTACATTTTGATCCTATCCCAACCATGAACTAGGAACGCTGGCGTGGCCTCGGTTGCCTCGACCATCTTCGTGAGGGTAGCCTTGGGGACGCTCCTAGAGCGCTTTGGCCCCATGACTTGGCAACAAGGTCCACTTCCCGAACTTGCTAATCTACTAACCATCACAATCATCGCAACAATCGGTCAGCACCCCAACAGCAGCCGAGGTGAACGTTCAGTGCGGCTTGATGTCCTTCGGGGCTTTCTGGGTGGCCATGGCGGCCGCGATTACGGCTCCCTGGAACTACACGCTGATCCGCTTCTTCATAGGCCAACGGGAGTGGAATAGTATTTTGTAGTAATTATTCTTAAAGTATTTAGTATTAGTAGAGTAACTAACATTAGTCTGATATTCGTTCTACAAATATGAGGGTATATTACACCCCGAGAAACAGGTTTGGCGGGTGGGGAATGTCGAGAGACTTGTGGTCAGGACTAGCCTGTTGTTACGAGAATGTGCTGTTGACATTGCGAAGGGGCGCGTCAACAGCCTATGTCCTATGTCATTTTCAGACCAACAGAATTGGGTTCGCACGACCATTGATGTTCAATCTTGCAGCTGCTGCTGATTATGCTACTAATGTTACTGCTACTGCTACCACTACTGCTACCGCTACTGCTACCGCTACGGCTACTGCTACTGCTACTGCTACTGCTACTGCTACTGCTACTGCTACTGCTACTGCTACTACTACTACTACTACTACTACTACTACTACTGCTGCTACTGCTACTACTACGACGACTACGGCTGCTGTTTTTCTACTGCTACTGGTATTGGTACTGCTAGTAGTAGTACAACTAGTGCCAGTGGAGGTACTTCTTCTAGTCGTTGCTTGTAAGACTTTGGTACTGGCACTCTTAGTAGAGCATTCCACTACGAGCGCCGCCACCACCACCATCAGCAGCATCATCACCATCACCATCATCATCGTCATCATCGTCATCATCGTCATCATCCTCATCGCCATGGTCATCATCATCATCATCATCACGGTTGCTATCAGCGGCTTTCACTGTCATCATCACCATCGTCATCATGCCTGTTATCGTCATCGCGGTCATTTTCATTATGATCATCGTCATCGTCGTCATCATCATCGCGAGCGAGCGTTGTCGTCGCCATCGTCATAACGATACATCACTAACATGATCGTCGTCATCGTTTTCATACTCTTTCCAGGATTTTGACCATCATGATCGTCTCGGCTTGTCTGCTGTTCTTTAGAGCAGTATTGCCCGTGTTATCCACCTTTGAAACTCCCGTAATGGTGAATTTGTTTTAGTCTGATGGCAAACCTCGTTCTATTTTCATCTTTCTACATGGATGACTATGCGTTCAGTGTTGGCGCCGCCTTCCCCTTCCCTCCGCCTGCCTTCCTTGTCCCGGTAGGCTGCGCTGGCGCCACTTTCGTGACCAATCAGTTCTGGTGCTCGCTGATGTTTGCACCCAACGTTGCCAGAGCTTGTTTCACATCGACTTGTTCTCCTTCTTTTGAATGTTTCAGGCCCCACAGAGCATGTAATGCGGTCTTTAACAATTGCAGGTTGTTGGCACGGCCAACGCCACGGCGGCCGGTTGGGGCAACCTGGGAGGCGGCGTGACCCAGCAGCTTGCACGCGCTTCACAAACTTTTCAAAGCTTTGTTCTTGAATGCGGACATTGGTTGTCATGCTTACTATATAAGTAGCTGAGGATTTTCATGATGTCCGTACTTTTCAACCCTATGGTGGCCTCCGGGATGGAGCCGAATGTCGCCTGGCGTGTCTCCATGGTGGTGCCAGCGGTCATGTTCGTGATTTGCGCCATCTGCATGAAGCTCATGATGCCCGGCCGATTTTTAAGATGTTGTTTGCTTGGCTTTGGCCGAGGTTGCTCAATTAATAAACTTGACTGAACTAAAGCATCCGTTCTCAGGGCTGAGCCAAGGTGCTGGGACATGCCCACGGCACGCAACTACGATCCGGCCGTGACCGGCAAGACACAAAAGCCTTCGATGTGGGACTACGTCGAGGTGCTGCGTGACCTTCGTGTCGTGGTCATGATTTTCGGGTGCTTGGAGAAACCTCCTCGTGGTGCACCTGGGCCAGTTGGATTGCCAACTGGTGCCAATTCTTCCAGGCTGGTGCTAGACTCTTGATAGCCAGGGGGTGGCTGTCGTGGAGCTCTTGGCTAAGGATCTGCAATGAGGAGGCTGAAGAAGTCTCAGGGGGCATGTTTCCCTGTAGTGGTTTCCTGCAGGGATTGAGACATGCACGAGCTCTCCGACTGCGAACGTGGGTTGCTTTGCCCGCTTTTAGCATCGGAAAGCGGCGATACAGACTGAGTAGATTTCAGAGCGCTCGAAATCTATGTGGAGGGCCATGGGTCGGGGTTTTGACCTATGGTTTGCAGATTCGCAATCGTCACATGCAAATGAAGCGACGTAGACGTCGCCGTCGCAAAAGCTTGCTCCAGCACCCCCGTTCTCTTCTTGATGATGGGGTGTATTTAGGGTGCGAAAATACTTTCGACGAAGATAGTTCGCGAACAGCAGCTGACTTACAGGGACATGACAAAGCAGTTGAAAAGATGAGATGCGCGCGCTCGATTCGCAGAACCTCGGGAAGGCCTTGGTCCGGTTCTCAGGTCGCGAGTGTGGTGCGTGGCATGCCAGGAAAGCCCAGATGTGCAAGCAACACCAGAACCATGAATGATGATGCGGTTCTCGATGCCACGAATGTGTGCGATCACACTAACCCAGGTTGTGGAGTGTCGGGACCACATGTCGGACTGCGGGGCCCGGGCGGGGCACGTGGCGTGACAGGACGGCATGTGGGACCGCGGGTCCCGGCCACCGATGATAATGCGGAGGCGCTTTATGCAACAGTCGTGAACGATCAAGATGACCCAGGCTGTGGAGCGTCGGGACCTCATGTCGGACTGCAGGGCCCATGCGAAGCACGTGGCGTGACAGGACGGCATGTGGGACCGCGGGTCCCGGCCACCGATGACAATGAGGAGGTGCTTTATGCATCAGTCGTGAGCGATCAAGATGACCCAGGCTGCGGAGTGTCGGGACCTCATGTCGGACTGCAGGGCCCGTACGTGACACGCGGCGTGACAGGACGGCATGGGGGACTGCAGGTCCCGGCCATGATGGGATGCAACACACAACGCTGCCCGATCCTGCTCAAAGGAGGGGCAAAACCGAGTCTCGTGGAAGGTTTGGCGGCTTTTCTCCAATCCTACGAGACTGAAGCGCAAACCTTGAATGATGAAGAGTCTCAGTTATGGGCAGCGCTTGAACAACTGATCCAGCGCAGGCCAGCGAACCCGCTACAAGCCCTCAAGGCGCTGGTCACCAAGTTCGCCAAGCAGACGCACCAGCACCGGACACCAGCACCTCAGGAAATTCGCAGCCAACCATCGGGAAGGCATGACGGGCTCAACCATCCGTCACCTTCGAGCGGCTGGTGGCCGCACCGGCAACAGTGGCAATGGCCAACCGCGAAACATCAACAGACGTGGAGACAGCCACAGCGGCAGGAACAACAGCAGAGCTGGAACCAAATCACGTGGAAAGCGAGACACAATGATTGGTCTTCCGAATGGACGAATCAAATTCACTTCGCTGAGGGCCCGCATGAGCTGGCGAAGGCTATGGAGGACCTGGATCAAGAGGAGCATGCTTTTGTGGTCTTCACGTCCTCGTTAGACGAGTTCAAGGAAGCCGTTGCCATATGTGAAGGTGAACGCAAGCCGATGGCCACAGTCCTCATGCCGAAGGGAGCAGAGGATAATGACACTACTGATCAGACAATCCGTGTCCCCGGAACCCTGCAAGGCAAGTTGCAGGCACGAAGCCACTGGATCAAGTCTTTTGCAGATGGCAGTCCCGCGCTTAACACTCGCAAGCCTTTGGTTCAGTCTGCTGCCAAGCTTCAAGGGGCTGCAGGAAAGCCTACCAAGACGCGTGAAGGCTTTGTGGTTCGAATGGTTGCTCCTGGTCACCTGCAAAGCTGGAACGAGTGGCCAACAATGCTCAAAAATCCCGGACAAGAGGCGAGGCAATGGGCCCAAGCCACCACACCCTCGGCTATTGCTGCCATGGGGGACACGTGGGACTTTGCCATTGAGAACAACAAGACAATCAAGGGACTGATGAGGATCAAGTCTCGCGATGCCGTGCTTTCGCTTCTCAGGGCTAGTGGTGCCAAACATCCATACAAAATGCAGCGATGGATTGTCGAGTCGGTCACGCCCCCACCGCCTGACCTACCACAACGTGTTCTCTGGATCCAGGAAGAGGAGGGCGAAAGATGGGACGCCTACGCGACGCGGGTGCGACGCATGGCCAAGGATGGAGTCATCAGCGGTGTGCGCCAACTTGGAATCCGAGTTCAACCTGATGATACACGCTTACTTGAGAGACCGTGCCTATGGTGTGCAGACAAAGTGCCCATTCATATCTCGTACGACGACATCTCTGATATCCTGCAGGAGTGTGGATTCGAGGACGTGCAACTTGAACAGCGGCAGTGGCGTAAGACCCACGCTGCATGGATGTTCCGCGCCAAGCGTTGTGACAGCATGGAAATCCTTCAGCCCTGTTACGAGGATGTGGAGATGATCATCACCAAAGAGGCGCGCCGCAGAACATCTCCAAAAAGAAGCGTTAAACTTCATCAAGAGAGGTCTGTCAAGTTTACGGCTCACGGCCCGAGAGAAGAAAGATATCCTCGCAAACTTGCTGATCAAAGTTTTGATGAAGACATGGATGAAGCTGTTGATGCGAAGCGCCAGAAGGTAACCACTGCTACTCCTAAGTCGGCGCCTGCTCCGCCGGCGCCCTGGTTTCCGGCCAAAGGCTCGCGAGTGGCGAATGAAGGACGAGGAGACTGTCTCCTGCTGTCCGTGGCTCAATCCCTCACGGAGTTGGAGCAGAAGCCCCGACACGCGAAGCAGCTACGAGCATTCATGTCTTCCCACATGGAGCGGCACAAAGATGAGTACGAAGCCCTCTGGGGTCAGGAACCCCCTGGCAAGCCAGCCGATGCGGACAGCTGGCATGGAGACTTCGACGACTACTTGGCTGGCATAAAGAAAGCCGGCACTTGGTGTGGATACTTGGAATGCTTTGCTTTGAGCCGCGCATTGAGACGCAGCATCCGAGTACTCACCAGCACGGGTGAAGTCTGGGCATTTACAGGCGAAGAGTACGATGATCATGCTGTCACTCTTTACTTGGACGAGCACATCGAGCATTACGAGTTCCTCAGTGGAGATGTCCAGGAAGCTCTCAGGCAGCGATCTGCGGATCACCCAGGCGGCTCGCAGGGCCCGAAGTGTAAGGGAGGGGCGCCTCGCAGTCTCTCAATCCCTCTCTCAGCGTTTGCCGCTTCGTCCGCTCGGGCCTCAGCTGGCAAAACTCGCTCAGCCTGCCTTTCGGACTTTGCTGCGGAAAGTGATGCCGCGAGCAGGGCTAATGGATCGGTCACCGGTCTCCTCGTGCCCAGGGCGGCGGCATCCGCCGACTGCCGTTCCCGGGAGCCGACCATGAGCCCGCGCGCCCGCTCCAGATCACCGAAACCCCAGCACAGCGGGCAGCGCGACGCCGTTGAAGCCCCTGTTCACAGATCTTGGAAGACGCACAAGCCTCGACGTGTTGCTCCACCTGGAGAAACCCTCAAATGGCCTTGTGATGTTTGCAAACAGCTTATCCAAGCGCCTGATTCCTCGATTTTGGGTCGACGACGTGCTGTGCACATACAGAACAGACATCCCAATGTTCCCAAGGACAGGTTCTCACGGCCCGGCAGCTGTGATGCTGTTGTCGAGCCACTCCCTCCAGCTTTGTGCGAATGGAGGTGCTCAGAGTGCCATCAAGGCATTCGCAAGGGCCCACTGTCTTCTAGAGCGGCGAGATATGTGGTAGCTCTGCGACATCTGCAAGCCTGTTGGGGACCGAAGAAAACCATCAAGCAGAATAGGGCTCGCCTCGACAAGCAAACCCATAAGCAGGGTGATCCTGGAGGCACTAGCAACTTGAGCAAAAGAAGGGTGGTGAAGCAGCTTGCGGCGGAGATGAGTGAGACATCGCCGGAGGCCCATAAGATCCAATCTTTCGTTCATCCTCGTGACGCGGCGCCCAAATCATGGAGCTGTTGGGCGTGTAAGACCTGCGCCAAGACGTGGAACTTTCACCACAAAAGCTTGTACCACCGATGTCCAGGTCAGCAGCGGCGTGGCTACAACCTTGCTCGCAGGCAGAAGTGGTGGAAGATGTTGAAGCGTAAATTCGCTCACAGAATTTCGAGTTTCGCTCAGGGCCTAGCCATGACCCCGGAGGAAATCCAAAGTGTGGATTGCCACAAGCGGCCCAAGCCCAAGCCGCGCCGGCCTTTGACTAAACGTAATGCCCGGAAGCCCTGAACGTGAGATCAGCATTATGTGGCTCAATGCTGGCGGTCTGGCCGGCACATACCGAGCCCTCCAGTTGTTGCGGGAAAGCACTTTACGCAACCGGCCTCATGTGCTTGGCATCTGTGAAATCAAAGCAGCTCCGCAAGAGCGCGTGGGGCTCATACAGCAGTTGCAAGTTCTGGGATATCGCGCCTGGGCTTTCGGAGAGGACCCCAGAGTCTCCAAACGAGATGTGGAGTATTCCGTTGGTGGGATAGTTGCCGCTGTGAGAGAGGACATGAGAGCGACATGTGAGGAACACTTGATTCATGGCTCTGGTGAAGCAATACTCATAAACATGTTTTCTTGTCACATAGGGTTCCTGTGGAGGCGGCCGCATGTGGATCACACAGCCATCGATGATCTTTTGCATGGGTGGCACCTCACAGCAACAGCTTCCAATCTGCCTTGTTGTCTTTTAGGTGATTGGAACGATATCCCAGAAGACGCTCCGCTGTGCCAGGCAGGAGCTGAGTGTATCGCTGTTCGTGACTGTGATCTCTCGCTGGTGCCATCCAGATGGCAGGGCGAAAGATGTATTGATTATGGATTGCTCAACACGGGTTGTCATGACATGAAGATCAATTATGATGAGGCCGAAATCTCGGATCACAAGGTGGTCTGGCTTTCGGGCAACTGGGGGGTGCATGAGGCCGGTGCCCTTCGCATGAAACCCACCAGATGCTGCGACAAGCCTGCAAATGTGGACACACAGCTATGGCGACAAGCTGTAGCCAAAGAGTTTGCAAGGCTTGCCACCGCGTGGACCCCTTCCGCGGCCAGCAGTCCGGATGAAGAGTGGCTCGAGCTCAATGGCATTGCAGAGGAGGCCTGCGTTCGGGCTGCTGAACGGCTTGGCTATCCTGTTCTGGCCCCTGGCTGCCGGCCGAAAGGTTCAGTGCCTTACACTGACGCTGGCATGACTAAGGGTGCGAACTGGCGCGACGACTCTTTCCGTCTGCGACAAGTGGAAAACTTCATCGGCAGGCTTCGGGAAGCCCTGAGACAGCAGCAGCGCGGTCACATTGAGCACGCCCTGCAGCGGAGACTTGCAAACACTTGGCCTTCCGGCATCGCGAGATGCCCCTACGATGCCGCCTTGACTCAGGCTCGTGAGTTACAGGCCAAGTTGCGGCAAGAGCAGCGTACACAGATTATCCGTAAATGGAGGGATAGAATGCGAGATAATGGCAAAGCTCTCACGGCATGGCTTCGTAGCAAACGGTTTTTGCTCCCTTCTGCTGTTTCCTCGGGGCAAGGCAGGCATCGCAGAGTCTCTGCTTCTTTTCCGGAAGCAATCAACATGATTGAGAAATTCTGGAGGAAAGTCTGGGATCGACCTTTGAATTGCGAGGAGCTCAACAAGGCACGGGAGGG
Source organism: Symbiodinium sp. CCMP2592 (assembly GCA_905221615.1). NCBI lineage: Eukaryota > Dinophyceae > Suessiales > Symbiodiniaceae > Symbiodinium > Symbiodinium sp. CCMP2592. The sequence continues at coordinate 306,866 of CAJNDT010002779.1, forward strand.
GCGGTTGACAGCTCCCTCCGGCGAGGCTTTCGATTCTCAGGCATGTCTCTCGGCCGAAGAATTGCAAATGCAAGCTCGACATGATGCTCATGGCACAGCAGGACCTGATGGGTGGACAGCGGCGGAAGTCTCTCATTTGCCCCTGGCATACTGGAGCGAGTTTTCAACTATGCTTGCACGTTGGATGCAAATCAACCGTTTCCCGCAAGTGTTTCGTCATTGTAGAATGATTATGATCCCGAAAGATGGTTTTGAGCTCACCTCGGGCCCTATACCTGTCGACAAGATGCGGCCAATTTCTGTTTTTCCGGTGCATTACAGAATTTGCAGTTCGGCTTTTGCAAGAAGATCATCCACGAGAGCATGGCTCCAGGGGCGTATCCCGGATTGCACTCACGGAGCAGTCCAAGGGCGCTCCGCTGCTGCGGCGATCGCAGCGTTGGAGGCTTCTTTCCATGGCAGTGACACGAGCATTTTGATTAGCCTTGATCAGCAACAGTGTTTTGACAGGGTGGCACCCGAGCTGGCCCTGACCCACTTGACACACGCAGGTTTCCCGAACTTGTGGGCCAACCTACTGGCTTGGGTCTGGAAAGACCAGAAAAGATGGATCCAGATCGGGCGCCATACTGCGCAAAGGCCCGCTTCAGTGAGCAGCTCACTGCCACAAGGTTGTGCATGTGCGCCCCTGGCTCTGGTCAACTTGCTCGTCGAGGCGACGAATGATGTTCAGACCTTGCACACTATTTGTGATCCAGTGTCCCAAACCACGTTCCTGGATGATCGCAATGCGGTCACGCAGTCGCCGCAGCAGGCCAAGAGATATTTGGATCGCTGGGAACACTGGTGCAACAAATTGGGCCTCCTAGAGAACAGGAGCAAGTTAAAGGTTGTGTGTCGACGTCGATGCGACGAGCTGCAGCTCTTGGCGTTGCGTGTTGCCAAAGATGCGCTTGTGAACTGCGCCAAGGTCCTGGGCGTCGAATTTTCTACAGATGCCGATGTTCTGCCTGCTGAAGCAGCTCGAGTGGCAGCTGGCCTCGCTATGACGCGGCGGTTGGCAGTGATTTCCGGTCGCCCGGCATTCAAGGAGGATGTGTATAGATCCAGGGTGGTGCCTTTTCTGAACTGGAGGCCATGGTGGGGCAGTCTGCCCCAGGATCTGGGAAGCAAGTTCGTCACTCAACTCCGCTTCTGTTTTGGCGTCGCCCGCAGCGCCTCCAGATCCTTATGGCTTTTGCTTTCTGGCGCGGCCTTCGATCCATCGATTACGGCTGATATTTTCAGTGTGCAGTCTTTTGCTCGTGCCTTCGCCTACTGGCACGACCGCGGCGTAATCTTGAAGCCCAGCAGATGGAAGCGATGCGTCGATAAGCTCATGTTGGAGACAGGTTTTCGAGAAACTCAACCAGGAAGCTGGAGGAGTGGAAACACGACCCTTCGCTGGTTTGGGCCGGGTGCAAAGAATGACATTGGCAAGCTTGCGCATTTGATGAGAGAACGCTGGCGGCAGCGGCAATTTCAGCGGTTTTGTGAACACAAGCGGCGGGAGGCTGTGGAAGTCCGCCTGACCGCAGGAGCCACTGTATATGATGAAGGGGTCGTGGCTAAAGCCCGGCTCTTGTTCAGGAATGCCACTGCTGAAGAAAGGGGTGTCATGCTTGGCGCTTCGTTCTCTCCAGCGGCATACGACAAAGTCCATCGCCGGGCGGCGTCGTCGGACCCGGTGCTTCTGCGCGAGTGCCCATGGTGCAAAGGCAATCTGATACCTGATTGGCAACATGTTTCTTGGCAGTGCGAAGGTTTCCAGGAAAACCGTCCAGCCATGCCAGAGTCTATTTGGGCTCTTCGCTTTGGATGGCCCAATGATGCCAATGAGAATATGGACGCATGCAAGCATCGACTTGCGTTTCTGGGTGAAGTCAGGGCCACCGTGCGTGCACGCTGTGGCTTCTGACGGCCTTTGAGGTCCCTCCTTTTCTTCAAGTCTGCGGTGCGTTTTGGTCCTTGAGGCCAACCGTACATCAACACAAACTGGTCATGATTTTCCAATATTCCGCGTGCTTCGGCACGGATCCCCGTCTGCTCATTTTAATCATTTCCGAGAGTATTTTTGTAGCCGCATAGAAGTCAGTAGTGCAAGATTTCACACCTTTGTTCTAGCATGGAAAGTTGGAGCACACCCCGTGCAGCCTTGCGCTTAAGAGTGATTTTGTGCGTGTGTGTGTGTGTGCATGTGTTAAGAACTTGCAAAAAAGTGCTTGAGCTTAGGGCCCATACCTTGCTTGATGCTCCACACGGATCACACGTGGGCTCCTGTCGTTACAAGTTTGCCGCGTGTGAGGAACTCGCAATGAACAATCAGTTGGCTACGCATTTTCGGACGTACTTCCAGATGGATGCAGGCGCATGCGGTTTTGGTAGGTGTTAATTTGGAATCCGCTTCTCGAGGCGCGTGGATATAGACTCGAATGTCGAAACCCGGGCGACAGGTGATGCCAGCGCCCTGGCGGGTGCTTTCGGCCTGATGAACCTGTTCGCAAGATCATTGGGAGGCCGTGTTTTGAACTCAAGTCATGAGCGACTGTTAAGTTTGTGCTGTTGTTTTCAGGCATTAGCAGCGATATTTGCTTCAAGTACTTTGGCTTCCGCGGCCGCATCTCGGACCCATTTGGTCACATGTTAGGGATCGGTTTTTTGAGTGCAGAAGCGGAAGCTGCGGTCTTTCGCGAGACGAGGCATTTGGGCTCAATTCCTGGCACTCTTCTTCGAAGCCATCTTCTTGTTCAGTTTCGGAAAGGCCTGACCCGAGACAAAACTTGGGCGCTTTTCCTGCCAGCAAGCAGATGATGATGATGACGGTGATGGTGGTGGTGCTGATGATTCAGGTGGACAATTCGCAGCCTTGGTACGTGGCCTTGGCAGTCTTGGTTTGCTTCTCGCTCTTTGTGCAGATGGCTGAGGCGGGCCCCGCTCAACAAACCTTGAGGTATGCTGTTAGCAGGATAACTTTCGTGGGAATAGCCTTGCCGACGAGCCTCGGAGGGCACCTCCTACGGCATCGTGCCCTTTATGAACCGGAAACTTGGATCAGTGCATGCATCATGGCATCAACTCGTCTATGTAGGAGGTTTCGACATGCACACGTAAGGAAGCAACTCGCAGTGGTGTCCGCGCTTGTGGGTGCCGGTGGAAACCTCGGCGCAGTGCCACCCGGCGGCAGGCAGTCTTGAAACGGAACGGAATGATTCCGAGAGACAGATGATTTTGTTGTCTCCCAGATGAGGCTTTCCCTGTCTCTCAGGAGGATTGATTGTTCAAGTCTGCCATGTAGAATCGCGTCTCCCCAAATTAATTACAAGACTGATAATACTGGGTCAGGGTGATCAAGAGTATAGAGTGTCAGCAGTACCGAGCTGGAGCCCAGGATTGCAGGCTTCTGCTTCTACAAGCCGATCCAGGATGCCCTGCTGCCTTTCCAGGCATGGTCGAAGTTCAAGACCGATGTTTGTCTTGGGGTTTGTGGTTGCTTGAGGGTCGCCGGTAAATTTTGAACGTCCATGTCAATGGCGGAAGCGGCGTCGTACCACACATCGTCACTTGTGCCTATAGTGCAGCCGCGAAGTTGGCGTTCAGTTCCATGTACATGTGTCATGCCCTCTTCTGTTCGTGGACAATGTTCAACCTCGACGCCCAGCGTTGCTTTAGCAATCGCGGGACCCGCATCATGGTAGCCAGGCAGGCTTGTGAATCGTTACAGAGGGCCCTTAGGCTGGGCTCCTGCGTTGGACAGGTCCATGCGGGCTATGTTATGTTTTGGGCGCTGCTGAGCCCCTGCTACTACTGGTCCGAGATGGGTGGGATGTTCCATGGACCGGCACAGAGCGTCGAGAAGGCCAAGGGCTTCAAGACCATAGCGGATCCTTCGGTTCTTTTTCGAGTTGAGACTGGCTTGGAGCTTCATCATCGTGGGTGTTTAAGGGCTACTACGAGGGATCTATAAGGGTTCTATAGTGTAGGGGGCTTAATAATGATCGTGGGTTCAGGGCATGTGGAGATTCCGCATCATTTTCTTTCGGCAAGCCGGGAGGGCAGGGACACACGGGAACCAAACAGTTGGGAGACGTAGGGATGTGGGCTGTCAGGGTTGAGTGGTTGAGTGGGCAGTGATTCAGTGGCAGCTGGAAGTCTGAGCTTTGCAGGGCAAGACCGGCGACTACGAGTCTCATGCGGTGTCCGAGGCCACCACTGCAGCCACCACTGAGACGAGCGTGTGAACTTTACAGGAGGCAGTTTGACCTTCGAGGTGAAAAACATTATGCTAATTCGATTTCTCGAGCCAGTTTTGTGTATTCGGCCGGTGCCTTGGCATGGAGTGCAATGCACCGGTGAGTTCAGACAAGCCCGCCACTTGGCAACAGCCGTGCGCCGGGCCTGCCATCTCTGCATAGTGAGTGCCAAGCACATGACTTGGTGCGACCAGCAAACAGACACGGAAAATCTTCAGATGCGACCTTAGGACTAGCTAAAGCTAAGGGAACCCGCCATTCGAAATATTCTGGGTCTCCAGCCCTCTGTCACAAATTGGTGCAGTCACCGACAAGTTCTACTGAGGTGCGCCTTGCTCTTGTTATTTGATGTGTTCCTACCAAATCCAAGCCAGAATGCAATCTTTCTGCCTTGGCTGCAGCTGCCCGAAGCTGCTTTTCCTGCTATGCTTGGCCTTTGGAAGAACCCGGCTTCTAGGGCTTTTGTTTTGGAGCTCAGAACGTGTAATTCAGGGTACGGCCAAAATGGCACTGTAATCCTGCAAGACTCCAATAGAAGCACGATCATGCCATCATGCCATGATACTGCGATACCGCAATACCACAATGCTGTCATGCTACGGGAGGGGACAATTACTTGGAGGGTCGGGGGTTATTTTCGGGACTTATAAGTACCATAACCCCAATTAGGGTCCCCTTTTAGGGTACTTATAAGTCTACTTACTAACTACCTACTAAGTCCCCCGACCCCCCAAGTACGGTACGATGATACTTCTGGCTGTGAAGGCCGAAGCCTCTAAGGTCGCCGGGCTGAGGGCCAGAAGGCTAAGGGGTACCCATACATACTTTCTAGTTTTTGGTTCCTTCAAAAATCCCTACGAAACTGCTAAAAACATGACTTTTGCTAGGGGTCTAAGTTCAGTATAGAAGGGACATAGGTCACATGGGCAGGTCGCAACTTCGACGATCCCAAGACCCAGCCCCAAGCTGCAGAACACAAACCCCTGTCCGAACGCTGAATCCAAAGCCCGACACTCGGAGGTCTCTTGGCATCCGCAATCCTCTTTGGCATTGCGTCGAATGCTTGCTGGGTACGGCCACGCTATGGGGTTTCGTTCAGGGTTGGGGTTTTGGGTTTTGGGTTATGGCTAAGCTTGGGTCGATGTCTGCTACCAGGATCCTGGGCGGCTTTCGGTTTGTAGGGTGTAAGAAAATCTACCGCACTCCAGACCCTGAAAACCTCAGGCCTGCAGCCTAAAACCCTAAACCTCCTAATTCTGGCCGTCGAAATGGCCCCAAAGCTTCATAGAGTACTTAGAGGATCATGGGACTTAGTAAGTAGGTTATAATTAGGGTTATAAGTCCCCTAAGTGGGGTTATCCTAATTATAACCTACTTATAACCTTACTTACTAAGTCCCATGAGCCTTTAAGTATGGTCTTTGGGCCCAAAAGCCTTAAGATATGAGCCCTTAGGCGATCGGGGAAGGCAGGTCTTTGGGTTCAGGGCTCGGGCTCTTGCGGGCTCCAGAGATTTTGGATTTTTTAGGGTGAAAGGTCATGGTTTAGGGGTTTAGGGTTTAGGGTTTGGGCGCTTAGAGGTTTAGGGCTTCTGGGGATTAGGTTTAGGGCTTTAGGGTTTTGGGAGTTACGTTTTAGAGCTGCTGTTTGGGCTGTTCTTGTTCCAGGGATGTCAAGGACATGCTTCTGGGACAGGGCTCGGTAGCTTCACTAGAATGGGTTTTAGGGGCCTTGAATGGTAGTTAGTTGACAGGAAACCAGAAAGAGCTACAACTAGTAGCTATTCCAACCCGTGTATTAAACTAACATCACTTTCGCAAAAAGAATCAGCACAAGTCATCATCAGCCCTGAACCCTAAACCCTCAACCCCTAAAACCCCTAAACCCTAAACCCTAAACCCCTAAACCCCTAAACCCCTAAACCCTAAACCCCTAAACCCCTAAACCCCTAAACCCTTAAACCCTAAACCCCTAAACCCTAAACCCTAAACCCTAAATCCCAAACCCGGAAGCCTTTCCAAAGGCACACTGCTCTCCAAACCCCGAATTAAACCCTGCACTTAAAGGCTCATGGGACTTAGTAAGTAAGGTTATAAGTAGGTTATAATTAGGATAACTCCACTTAGGGGACTTATAACCCCAATTATAACCTACTTACTAAGTCCCATGATCCTTCAAGCACCCTTGACACGAAGCAGTCACCCAACGCGGTGAACCCAGAGTTCTGTGGCTCAAAAAGAAGGGTTGCTTAGTAGTGGATATGGACGCACGCACTTCGCAATACTCCGGGCCAACAGAGCTCATAGCTTTCGGCTTCAGGGTCCGGCTTGGGTATAGGGTTTTAGGGTATAGGAATGCTCTAGGCACGCTTGGCGTCAGACAAAGCGCCGGCGCAGAAGCCTCTATGTGAAAGCTTCGAACTCTCGATCGTTTCGATGCTCATAACGAAGAAGTGTGGAATGGGATTTAGAGGCAAGGATTTGGTGACTCTGGGTACTTGGCAAGGTGCCTTTCGCATTACTTAGAACGTAACGGTGTGAGCCATGTCGGTTGCCTGCTTCGACCAGCGGGGGACTCGGGACTAGAGCATCTTGTGGTGTTCTGGAACCTTCCACCCTTTGTTCACCCTAAACCCTAAACCTTCGAACCCTAAACTCCTGTTCTGCGTCGTTTCTGACTTTAGCAGTGGCCGTCTCCGGTGTTGAGGCTCAACCGTCATTGACTTTCATATTACATTTTGATATAGTATACGTCACGACTGTATACTTGAATATATTATACTAGGACCCAGTATTCCTGCATGGGATGTGCTTTTCGAATACTTTTCAATATATTTCAATAGACTATAATACAGCATAGTGTACGACAGCATATTATGATATACCGTGGTCACCACAACATATCCATGATTTGTGTAATGACCCCACCACCTTGCATCGACTGCGTTTTGCCTTCAGGGCTCCAGAGCTTTAGCAGTTTAGGGGAATAGGAGTTTTGGGTTTTAGGGGCATAGTCCTTCTTTCTTAATCCTAGATGCCAGAGCTTTCATTCGACCGAGACCTGCTTGCAGGGAGCCTCGCCCAAAGGTTTAAGGCATCAGTGTGTCAGGATGTGGGTGTTAAGGCTTGTGTAGCGGTTTGATGCATTGAATACTTTAGCGACTTGCGACAAGGATCATCTAAAATAAGTCTGAGCCCTCGCACATGTCGTTAGAACCTGCGAAGCTCCCTGCCGGAAATTACGAAGCTACAAAGTCTAGTGCCCAAGAACGGTGCAAACGTTAACTTATGAGCTTATGCTTCATTCGTCGGCAAAACAAGCCCAAACCTTTACAATCTCTCCCGAGCACCACCCGCTGCCCAGCTTTGCTGCGGTAACAAGCCTGAATGATTTTTGATAGCTTCCCTTTCCCAACTCTAAACCCTAAAACCCTAAACCCCACACCCTAAAACCCTGAAGCCCTAAAACCCTAAACCCCACCCCCTAAAACCCTAAACCCTAAAACCCTAAAGCCCTAAAGCCCTAAACCTTATAAACCCTAAACCCCTAAAACCCTAAACCTTATAAACCCTAAAACCCTAAAACCCTAAAGCCCTAAACCTTACAAATGCTAAAACCCGAAACAGGCTCGAAGGAATTCTGGAGTTTGCGAATCCATTTCGGGTGCCGAGCCCGGCGTACCGATTCGGGGGGCTCTTGGGATTTGGGGTTTAGGGTGTAGGGGTTTAGGGGTTTAGGGGTTTAGGGGTTTAGGGGTTTAGGGGTTTAGGAGTTTAGGGGTTTAGGGGTTTACGAAATTTAAAAGTGTTCCACAGGGCTGGGTTTGGGGTTCGAAGTTTCAGGATCCCAAACCCCAAACCGTTTATAGGATATTGGAGTTTCAAAGCCACCTAAGCCAGATCTGCGGGCGCACTAGCATGTGCCTCCTTACTTGGAGGTTCATGGGACTTAGTAAGTACAGTTATAAGTACCTTAACTGGGGATATAACCAATTTTCAGTATAGTTACCTTATTTATAATCCTAGTTACTAAGTACCATGAACCTCTAAGTAGACCCTAAACCCTATAGATCCCAATAAGGAACCCTATAGATCCCTTTAAGGAGCCCTTTAAGGAGCCCTAGTTACTAAGTACCATGAACCTCTAAGTACCTACCTCTGTCTCAGCCCCCAGCTTCACACCTCCCCACCTCCCTCCCTATCTAGGTGTACCCACTACCTAGACCCCCAAAAGTTTGTAAGATAATGGCCCAAAACCTATAAAAGGCTGTTATTCTACATACTTTTGGGGTCCAGGTATGTATTTCCCCGCCAACTTACTGACCTATCTACCTTCTCCTGTCGTTCACTCTTGCACAGCTCAGTCTCCGCAGCCCGCTTCCAAAACATGGAAAGGGACGAGGTGCATCTACAGTGGTCGGCTTTGCAGCCATCGGACTCGCCCCAGCAGCCCGAACCCCTCTTGCTCTTGCTCCTGTGCGGGCGTTTGCTCATGCTCTTGCTTGCTGTGTCGGTTGCTCTCGACCCCTTTCCGAAACCCTAAACCCGTTAGGGGATCCCGTTTTAAACGAAACCGGCTCTTTTTTCTGCAGCCGAGGCTCTTACTCCTCGAGGCTTACGCACTCCAAGGACACCGAGGAATCGGCGGAGGGTTTGGGAAAATAGGGGACCCTAATATAGTACCCTAAGTAGTATAGGATCCTTAGTTTAAGGACCCCAAAATAAGGCACCCCTTGTTTGCGGAAAGGGTGGAACGCGGTTTCTCTATGGCTGCCCTTTTTTGGGTCTTGTTTGGTTGTACTTTAGGTACGGCCCCCACTATATAAGTAATAGTTGAATACTATTTATAATGTAGATAATATAGTAGGACCTCAATAGTAGCCCTAGTATAGACTCTCACTGTATGGGGGCCGTACCTAAGTTGTACTGGTGTTCCATCTGCTTTCCACCGGGTTTGTTGGTAGCTTTTGCATTTCTGAACGTCGCTGCTTTTCGCTCTTGTCCGCAGGATGTATTTGTGCATTCTAGGGGGGGGCAGGGCGGTGCGTGTTGTTTTATCCCGTGATTAAATGTCGACTGTGATGCCGATCAAATTCACGCTTACTTGACACAGAGCCTTATTCAAGGCTTGACGCTCGTCGATGGCAGCATGAATTGTAGCGTATTCTGTGCGAGGAACCGATTCCGGATTCGTATTCGTGTCTGGCAATGTTGTTATTGTGCATGGGTTCGCACGCGGCCGAGGGGGTGAGGGAAGGGAGGCGGGGGCGGGGGCGAGGCGGGGCGGCATATTCTTTAGCTATGCTCGGTGGTACCGACGCTCTGGATGCTAAGCTTCATACTTTACGCTGAACTTAAACCTTTGAACACTTTTGAACATCAGCCTGGGGGGAGGGGGGGCGGGCGACCGCATCATTGGGCTGCGTTCCGACTGAGACCTCTTGGAACAACACGATGACCGTGAGCTGTGAAGCTCTTGTCTCACTGCTCTGTTGTACTTCGGAACCCCAAGAACCCAATACCCCTTAATCGTGGAACAGACCCTAGGGTTCCTTAAAGGGAAGGGTTCTACAGGGGAGTTATGGAATATACCATAGATTATCGATGCCCTAATTTTATGATGTAATAAGGTATATTCCTTAATCAAGGGGTATTGGGTTCTGTGAACTTCGAGGAGACAGATCCCGACTGTGCGGACCGGCCTCAGCCGCGCACACCGCCATCGATGATTCGGGGCATTCCGTCGCGATCCTCAACCGGGTGCAGTGCACGTTTCATTATGGAGACGGAGTCTCCGCTACATGATCGCGGTCCTGCACTTGGTAGCTTTTCTTTCTTGCACCACTACCACCACTAACACCACTACCGCCATTGGGCTTTAGTGTGGTTGAGGTAGCTTAGCAGAATAGTTGAGATATCCTACTTGGGAAGCCACCAACACCACCATCACCAGCACCACTGCCGCCGTTGGGCTTTCAGTGTGGTTGAAATAGCCTCTTTTCCTCTTTCAAACTGTTGAAGGAACCCCTAAACGGACCCTTAAAGGGACCTTATTAACAATCTCAAAGAGGAGCCCTTGAGGACGTACAGGAGCCGTTAAAGCCTTAAAGCAACCTTCAAGCCCTAAAGGAGCCTTACAAGGAGCAAAAAAGCGCAAGAACCGCGCAGGACCCTCCGGGAAACGCCACGAGGCGAAGCGCCGAAAACGCCTCGGGGGGAATCCGAGGCTCGGAGACCTTCTTTTGGTTAACAGAAAGGGTTTTAGGGTTTAGGATTAAGGGCTGTAGGGCTTAGGGTAGGTTCGAAGCAAGGGTTTCAGGTTTTGTTTTGGGGTTCACGGTTTGGGTTTTGTTTGGGCCGTTTAGGCCTCAGGTTTTGGTTTAGGGTCCTAGTTTCAGGGTTTAAGAAGCTGTACAACAAATGGGAGGTGTTAGTTTTCGAAAGTGAGATAATACATGTCGTTCAAGAGGAAAGGACTTTGATTTGTCATTCTCTTGCTCGTCTTCTGATGTTGGTATCAATAGCCCCCCTTCGACCCAAATGCAACCCTAAATCCTAAACCCCTAAACCCTAAACCCTAAACCGATACCCCTCTTCGACCCAAATGCAACAAGCTCCTGAAACCCCGAAGCCTTCAACCCGAAACTCTGGACCCCACGCCGAAGTCCTAAGCCCCAAACCCCTCGGACAATCTCTTGAGGCTTGACTTGACGTTCTTAAACCCTTCAACCCAGCCTTTAAGGCCTACATGATGAGGCCTAAATTCTAAAACATAGCGGACCTAGCCCTGGCCCAAGCAAAAACAAACCCAATAAAGCCTACATGGTAAGGTCCAGACATTAAAGTCGAAACACTAAGCCCTATAAAGTCTACGTGGTAAGGTCTTGTGCTTCCGGAGTCTGCTTCGCAGGCCGATGGTGCGGTCGTCGTGCCCCCAACCCTCGTGCACGGCCCAGTCATTGGGCTTCTGGGGTTTATAGGTTTGGGGTTCATGGGTTTTTTTGAGGGTTCTGAGGGTTTTATGAAGTCTTTGGGTTTAGGGCTTCAGGGATTTGTTAATGTTCTGAGAGTTTGATGAGATCTCAGGGCCTGGGGTCCCTGTGGCTTTGGAATCTTGGAGTTGGCTTGGGTGCAGCTGTATAGCGCACTTTGACGCAGGCAGTGGGGCACGGGTCCGTGAGATTGTTCATAACAGGCCTTTCTTTTCAAAACGTTGTTCGTACAGCAACGAGCACCAACGAGCTCCTAAAGACCCGAAAAGCCTGTGCCCAAACCCTTATGAAGAAGCGTCGAGTCTTCCTTAACGCTTTCGCGCCAGTCCTACGTCTTGAAATCCGTACTAAACCCTACGTCCTGAAATCCCGAAACCATCTTGAACAGATGCGAGGTCTGTCGAGCAAAGGGCGCTGGGGGCCCAGCCGAATTGTTGTGCATGCTTCTCAGGTCTGAAAATTTCGTAGTTAAATTCTCTTACAGTTTCTACACGCATACTCTATGATGCCCCAAGACGTACTCTCGTTCATTATAGTAGGGGACTAGTTGCCACCACAAGACTTTGTTTTAAGTATGAAGGACCCTGTACTACAACCTGATACAGCCTCTCAAAAATTCAGGAGCCTGCATCGGATTTCTTTTCGAATGCTTAAGGCCGCGATAATCTGTAGCGGATTTCTCTTCGAATTCTTACCCATAGGCCCCAAAGTAGTTCCTTTTGGGGATTACCTTCTAGAACGCTAAATTTGAACCCCCAAAAGGAACTACTTTGGGGCCTTTAGCTAAGGCCGCGAGAATATGAAGGTTTACGGGATTGGAACCCGGGCCCCAACCCCCCACCACATTCAACAGAAGACCTCGTGCCTTCTGCCCACACCCTAAACCTTGAACCGTGTAGCCCCTAGCCCTACACCCCATAAAGCTAAACCCTGAACGTAAAACCGGCAAAATCGTAGGATCTGACAAATTCAAAGAGCCCAGGGACGCCACGAGGCTGCAGAATGCGCGCGCTTCAACTCTGAAAGCAGGCAACTTCCCTACCGCCCCAAGCCGAAACGACCTGAACCCTCAAATTTATTGGGGTTGGGGGTGTATTATGTGTTACATGATGTTATTGTTATTATTACGAATATTCTTGTAGGGCTTAGAAGCTAACGAAGGTAGACGACAAACCCCTAAGCCCTAAACCCCAACTCCCTAAACGCTACTTGGAGGGTCCGGGGACTTAGTAACTGGTCATTTTGGGAACTTATAAGTACCATAACCCCAATTAGGGTCCCTTTTAAGGGTACTTATAATTCTACTTACTAACTACTTACTAAGTCCCCTGACCGCCCAAGTAAATGCTAACGGCCCTGAGGATGGCGTTCCACTAGGTTTGCTGTGCCGGGTCTTGACCTCAGAGATGTCTGGCTTGCGATGATCTGCGGCTCCCCTTCAGGTCTACTTAAAGGATCATGGGGCTTAGTAAGTAGGTTATAATTGGGGTTATAAGTCCCCTAAGTGGGGTTATCCTAATTATATCCTACTTATAACCTTACTTACTAAGTCCCATGAGCCTTCAAGTAGCAACCAAGGGTCCCTTTTAGCTAAGGGTTCCTTTAAGGGTTCCCTGAGGGTAAGGTTGTTACGAGTTTTATTTGGTTGTTGGACTTTGGGGGATGGCTTTGAGTCTCGAGATTTAGGGTCTGTAGTTAAGGGCTTGGGGTGTTAGGATTTTTGGGTTTGCAGTTAAGGGTTTAGGGTTCGGGATTTAGGGTTTGTGATTAAGGTCTTAGGGTGTTAGGACTTAGGGTTCAGGAGGCTCGGGAGCGGTTGCAAGTAAGATCATAAGTACCTTAAGCGGCATGCCTATAGATTTACCTGAGTTCTGAACCCTCCTCGATCAGTCCCTTCATCTGGTAAGTGCTTCGAGCTTTAGGGTTTCCGATCATCATCGGTGGTTTTGCCCGCGCAAGGTCGCAACACTCAAACCCGGCACCTGTAAACCCTAAAGCCCTGCACATAGCCGCCGCAATAGCAGTGAGCACCAACAGAACGGAGTGTCCCAACAGTATTTCCAACAAGAAGCAAAACAATGATCCTACGAATTACTCATCAACAGATCTTCACCATCATAGTGTTTGCAGTCATCATAGCTGTGCGGATGCAGCTCAATCCCAGACGCGCTTGTTTTCACGATCCTTTCAGCTCAAGCCGTCTGCGGTTCATTCGGAGCTCACCGAAAGAGAGCATGGCGTTTAGTCGGCGGCTGAGAGCTCTGGGAAGCCTAAACCGCCTGAAGAGCAGCTTTGCGGCTCAATCGGCTCCTCCCCCGATCCTGGTTTCGCATTACTAAGATGGTAGTAGTAGTAGTAGTAGTAGTAGCAGTAGTAGTAGTCTTAGTAGTAATAATTAATGTTCAGATATTAGTACCATGTACAATTTTTATTTGCAAGGTCTTTGGGGGTGTTTTAGGGGTGAGGTCAGGATGTAGCGTTCGGGTTTTAGGGGTGCAGGGTGGAGGATTCACGATTTAGGATTTGGGGTGGTCCAGATGGAGGGAAGAATTGCGGAGGAGAGTTCAGATTTTCAGGATTCAGTCTTTTCGGATGTATTTGTATTTGTTGCAAGGACGACAACCACACAAAGACAACATATGAAGCTTACTTGGAGGGTCGGGGGACGTAGTAACTGGTTATTTTAGGGACTTATAAGTATCATAACCCCAATTAGGGCCCCTTTTAAGGTACTTATAAGTCTACTTACTAACTACTTACTAAGTCCCCCCACCCCTAAACCCTAAACCCCAAAACTACCCTTATAGAGCCCTTTAAAGGAACCCTTAAAATCCCCTTTAAAGGAGCCCTTACTAAGTCCCCCGACCCCCCAAGTAACAACCATTTGTATTTCATAGCCTATAACTGGACCCTAAAGGCCCTAAAGCAACAGCCTTTTCAAGGGTTCATATCAAGAAATCAGAATAAGGAACCCAAAGCCCTAAACCCAAAAAGGTACTTAGAGGCCCAGGGCAGGTAGTAAGTAGGGTAGAAGTAGGGTTATAATTGGGGAAACTCCATTTAGGGTACTTATAACCATACTTATAACCTACTTACTAAGTCCCCTGGGCCTCTAAGTAGGTTATTTGTGGCGAGCTGGGACCGAGATCTGACCTATGAAAAGTCTATGTAGCGGGGCGAGGGGGGGGGGGGGCTGGCGGGGGGTTCTGGGGGCCGCCAAGAATTGAGAGAAGTCGGCATATCATATAAGTAGGGTTCATAAGTAGGATAGCTATATAGTTATATCCCGTATTAGGGACTGATACTTAAAGGCCCGGGGGACTTAGTAAGTGGGTTATAAGTAGGGTTGTAAGTACCCGAAATGGAGTTACCCCAATTATCACCCTACTTATACCCTACTTACTAAGTCCCCTGGGCCTCTAAGCAGCCCGACTTATACTGGAGCCCCAAGTTTTCAAGATGAGCCTTGCCCCCTCGCTGACGCCCTACGCTGAAAGCCCTGTGAAGAGCTTGCCTACCCAAGGCTCCATGTAGCCCTAAAGGGGTCCCTATAAAGGTACTTTAATGCCTAAGTGTATACTATATGGGTACATGGAGCCTTAGGGCTAGCGAGGGTTCAGGGCTTTGAGGGCATTGCTTCCTTCGAATCCCGGTGATGCGTGCGACAAAGCGTCTCGCAGATGCTGAAGAAAGCTTTGCAGAGCCGTTTGTCAAACTGTCAGTAATATAGGAGCCTAAATGATTACCTGTACTGTTTTGAGGGCTCTTTATCATAATTATATATTATAGTATAATGGGCTCCAAGACCCTATTCTAATTATGCAGGCCCCGATAGTAGCGTCTCAACCCTTGGATCCAGGCTAAGCTCACAGATGAAGTCAAAGACTCGTAATTAACACTTGCAACCCCTGAGCCAGCAATAACGGTGTCGGAAAAGCCTGTGACAGTATTGCCTTCTGGTCCAACTAGTATCATACTATTCTGAAACATCCCAAATCCCTGTTCTGATTGTTGCAACCTGTACATGCATACCCTATACTAAATAGAGAGGCGAGACATACGCACCCAGAGTTACTCCCACATAACCTTTATACCAACCAGAACCCATATAGCCACCTGTACAACTGCAAGAATTCCTTCCTCAGACGTTTTGATGAAACGTCCGAAATCAACCTAAAGCTCCTGAAGTTCTCCGAGGAAGGCTCTGCGAGAGCTTCCGGAGCCTTTCAACGCATCTTCCATCAGCTCCCCGTCGCGACGACTCCTCTTTGCAGGCCTAAGAAACCTTGGGTAGTAAGTGTAGTATAGGGTATATAGGGTTATCTGTTGAATAGCATGGAGGGCTTTAATACTTGGAACTGAAGGGTCCTTTGAAGAGGTTCTAAAAGGATTATCGTAGGGTGTTTTTGGTTTTGGGGCTCTTCAGTTGGAATATGCTGTTGGTGCTTCTAATACGGACGACTAGCAAATATTCAGACTCCTACTTTACCTCATTTTGCTTCCTTGCAGAACAAGGGGCCGAGCGGCTTGGGTTCACGGGCCCTACTTGAGGCTCAGGGGACAAATCTAGGTTCATGTAGAGGTCGGAATGATCACCACTAATACCCCCTTAAAGTTCCTAAAACCTTATTCTGAGTGGTAAGGCCACTATATTACAACCGCTGTTGTGCTCATGCTAGATGAGAACAGCTTTGGTACAACTCCATGTGCAGGCTCTTGTTACTTCAGATGATGCCTCAAGGTTTAGGACGACGTGTACTGGTAAGTGTGATTTCGTTTCATTGCCTCAACTTGGAGGGTCGCGGGACTTAGTAACTGGTTATTTTCGGGACTTATAAGTACCATAACCCCAATTAGGGTCCCTTTTCGGGTACTTATAAGTCTACTTACTAACTACTTACTAAGTCCCCCGACCCCCCAAGAAGGGTTCAGTGGTTAGACTTCGGCTTTTGTAATTTTAGCACCTGTTGATTTCGAGGGTTTACTTGTGGCGCAAATGCTGTGTTTTGAAATCAAGCTTTCCTTCATTGAGGATCCCTAAACCCTGAACCCCTAAACCCTAGACCCTAACCCCTAAACCTTAAAGCCTAAACCCCTAAACCCCAGGTGTTCTTTTCGTCTTTGCTGGATCCTTGAAATGTTACTTGGGGGGTCGGGGGACTTAGTAAGTAGTTAGTAAGTAGACTTATAAGCACCCTAAAAGGGACCCTAATTGGGGTTATGGTACTTACAAGTCCCTAGAATAACCAGTTACTAAGTCCCTCGACCCCCAAGTATCGGCCGTCTGGAACTGAAGATCTGAGAGTTTCCGAAAATAGGGGACCCTAATATGGTACCCAAAATAGTAGGATCCTTAATATAAGGACCCCCAAATAAGGTACCCTATCTTCGGAAACTCCCATCTGTCGAGGCGGCCTGGCGGGAAGCCTGGCTCTGGGTTCCGGCGTCGTGCTTTGCAAGGCGCAGTGGCCGGGGCAGAGGGGGAGGGGAGAGGAAAATGGGTAATATAGGGGCTTACTATTTTGAGGGGTTTCCTTATTATAATTATAGCTTTGCAAGGCGAGGTGGCCGGGGGAGAGGGGGAGGGAGGTAATATTTGGGCCTTAAGAATAAGTAGAGTAGGGTTCCTTTAGTTAAGGGTTCCTTAAAAGGGATGCTACAAGGGTTCCAGAAGGCATTTAGGGAGATAGGGGCTTTACAAACTACCTATACTATTTTGGGGTGGTTCCTTATCATAATCATAGCTTGGCAAGGCGCACTGGCCGGGGAGAGGGAAGGAGGGTTTAGGGTTTAGGGCTCATAGGGTTTTGGACTTGTAGGGTTTAAGGTTTATAGGGGTTTAGGGTTTATAGGGTTTGTAGGCTTGCAGGGCTGAGGGTTTCTCTATGTGTCAGGGGCATTTGGTGGGGGCAGGGGGAGGAGTGCGACAAGGGTTCCGGGTTTAGGCGTGTAGGGCTTTAGGGCTGGGGGGTCAGTGGTTTAGAATTTAGGGGGTTTGGGGTGTTTAAGGGCTCAGGGTTTAGGCATTAGCGGGTTGTAGGGTCATAGGGTTCTGGGAACTCGCAGTCGGCTGGCGACTAGGGTTTTCAGGACCAGGGCTTCGGTTTTTCGGTCTTCGGTTTTCGGGATGAGGGTTTAAGGATTTCGTAGTCTGCGGATGAAGGGTTCGGACTAGGTGGGTTGGGATCCAGAGCCTCAAAAAACTCCAAAATCTGTTTGGATTTCAGAAAGCTCTATTGTTAAAGGATTCGGCTGTGGTGTTTTCCGGAGTTTTGGCTTACGGTTTGCGAGTTTGCGTCTGTGGACCTCGGATAGTTCTCTTTTGTTTCATTCTGGGCGCCATGATCAAGGGAGTGGAAGCAACGCCAGCATTGAACTGGTCATCAAGAGTGGAGAGGAAAAATATACTGCTCCAACCAGCTTGGGCTGGTTTCCGAAAATAGGGGACCCTAATATAGTACCCTAAATAGTAGGACCCTTATTATAACGACCCCCCAAATAAGGTACCCCTAATTTTCGGAAACTCCCATATACTGCTGGTGTGTTAGATGTCATTTCAGCGGCAGAGCTGCGTGGTGCGTGCTTGACCGACGTCAGCTCGTTGTCTGAGTCAGTTCCGGGTGCCAGTAGCTTAGACTCAGTTTCAGTTGTTCAGCCCAAGGCCTTCTGGTTGATGATATAAATCCTGCATTGGCATTAATTACCCATAATATGGGATATACCACAATTCCCATAGTTTGGGGCACCTAAGGTAATGCAGGATGTTTATCATCAGCCGTAGTAAAGGTCTCAGGCTTTGACCTAAACCCTGAGGGAAACTCTGCCCAGTGGCTAGAAGGTGCTTACTGTGCTGGGCCGTGTGCTTCCCAGGTGTTGTCGGTTACATACTTCAATGATGCTGTCATTGCAGGGTCACAGAAAGCTCTCCCTAAACCCTAAACCCTAAACCCTAAACCCCTAAACCCTAAACCCAGACCCGAAGCCTAAACCTGGGCCTCTGCAGAAAAGGCCCATTGCTCTTAAGAAAAAAACCTGGGCCCAGTAGGGGCCGGGTAGCTATCGAAGCAGTTTTTCTAAGCCCTTGGCCCAATCACCCTAAATGCGAGACCCTGCAACCCTAAACTCAGAGTAAAGCGTCACACCCTCAAGCGAAAGTCCAGTCAGCCCCTAAACCCGAAGCTGCGGGCAGCAAGGAGAGAAAGGACAAGGCTGCGAAGAAGGAGAAGGAGCCTGAAGTGAAACAACTGGCACCAGGCTTCAAGGAAGGAGAGAAGGCACGGACTTCTGCTTCGGAACTTCTGGTGCTTTTTTCGCCTTGACGGCTTGGGATTGCGGGGTGCAGAGGTTACAGGGTTTAGTACAGGGGCCTTCATAATTACCAATACTTTTTTAAAGGGTTCCTTACTACAACTCTTACATAGTGGGCCCCAAAAACGCTATTCTAATTATTAAGGCCCCTATATGAGGCTTGCGACTAGGGCAGGGTTCAACTTCTTAGGAATTCAGGGTCTACGATGGGCTTTAGAACTCTAGGGCTTAGCATTTTGGGATGTAGAAGTCAGGGCTTCAGCGCTTTAGAGTTTGGGGTTGTGTAGGGGTCGAAGTTTAGTTTAGGGTTCTGTCACCACCAGAGGCAACTTGAACATTAATCCACAAGTTGTTAGAAGCTGCCCCCACCCTGTAATTGTGACTATAAAGATTATACTAGGGCCCTATTATAATTACAGGGTGGGGGCCCCTTCTAACAAGTTGCCAGAAACTGCAAGGATGCTTGACAAGTCAGACAAGTGCCCCCCCTCCCTCCCCAATTCCCATCCTTCTCCAGCAAGCCCTTACTGACCAGCTCAGCTTGCTTTCCCCTAAACCCTAAACCCCTAAATCCCTAAACCCTAAATCCCTAAACCCCTAAACCCCTAAACCCTAAATCCCTAAACCCCTAAACCCTAAACCCCTACTTCAGCCGTTTCACCAAAATCCCAGAAGGTCATCGCCTTTGCGGACGTGCAGAAGCATGATTCCATCGACAAAGGCATCTGGGTGACATATCGTGACGGAGTCTACGACATCACCAAGTTCCTAAGTGGCAACTTTTCCGATGCTTTCCATTTTAAAGTCTTATGAATCCGGTGCCTCTTCCCATAAACACCCTAAGCCCCAAACACGGAACGCCAAACCCCAAAGCCCTAAACCCGTAAACCCTTAAACCCCAAATCCCTAAACCCTAAAACCCTACAGACCCCTCAAGCCCTATTCACTTTCAGGGCCCGGAAGTTTTATCCCAGGTTCGTGCAGAACCACCCAGGAGGGCTGGAACGAATTCTCAAGGCAGCAGGGGGCCAGTGCCTGGGCATGGGGTTTAGGGTTTAGGGTTTACGGTTTAGGGTTTGGGGGTTTAGGGTTTAGGGTTTCAGGGGTTTAGGCTTCAGGCATCGGTATGCTAGAGGCCTGAACAAACACTACTCCATTTCCTTAAGGGTTCCTGCATACAACGGTTATATAGTCATATAGTCGAATGACGCTACTGTTCCTCAAAACCCTGTTCCTCTTTCTTGTCGTTCTACGGTGGCTGACGTGATTCGGAAGGGTTCTATGAACCGTTGCGGAGTCGGGGTTTTGGTGGTTTGGGCGCCGAACATCTCATCCGCGTGCCGTCGCGGGCTTAGGGTTGGGGTTTGTCTATAAACTGAGACCCGTAAAGAGAGAATGACCTTTGATGTTGCGGGGTGAAATCCAAGACCCTAAATCCCCAAGAACCCAAGAGATTGAAAGCCAAAGCCCTAGGGTTTAGGGTTTAGGGTTTAGGGAACCCCAAAACCCTCGAGCCTAAGCCTCCAAACTCAGAGCCCAAAGCCTTAACGCTAAACCGATGAAGGTACCTTCTGGTTGTCAGGCAATGGATAGCTTGCCTCCGGCAGCTCATCTCCTCATGAAGCCGACAAAGATTCCTGGAAGCCCACTTACGTATAAAAGAGGCTATGCTATAGTTGTACACAGAAAAAAGGGTACAGGGTTAGCAGCTTGGGCCGTCGAGTCGTTGCGGGCACTGACAGCAAGCAAAAGCCATGCCCTTCAGGAAACCAACTGGACCACCTTGGAGCTCAGCAACCCTACACCCGAAACCCTAAAACCCCTAAAGCCTAAAACCGAAATCCTAAAATCCCCTAAACCACACCCAAATCCAAATCAGCGACCCTGAACTTTCAGGATCGACCCCTTCTGGGCGATGTATGCTCAGCACAACGTTGCGAGCGTGAAGGACATCTTGGGTGAGTACCGCATAGGCCACCTGAGTGCGGATGAGTATGCAAACCTCCCGCGTCTTGGACAGGTTTATGTGTGTTGTTGGTATTGTAATTCGGGTGTATAGAATCCTTTGTAGCATCCTTCAAAGGGATCCTTACAGGAACCCTTAAAGGGATCCTTGAAGGAACCCTTAAAGGAAGCCTTAAAGGGATCCTTAAAGGAATCCTTAAAGGAATCCTTAACGGAATCCTCAAAGGAACCCTTAAAGGAACCTGTAAAGGAACCCTTCAGAAACCCTTGAGGGTTCCTTACAGGAACCTCTAAGGAACCGCTAGAAACCGAGGCCTCCCTTCGACCCCTACCAGACCGACCCGAAGCGGGACCCGGAGCTCGTCGTCCAAGCGGCAAAGCCCTTCAACGCAGAGACGCCTCTGAGGGTCCTGGCGGAGCAGGAGTAGTAGTAGTAGTAGTAGTAGTAGTAGTAGTAGTAGTAGTAGTGGTCTTTGGGTGAACTTAGGGCTAAGGGTTCAGGGCTTATCGGGTTTAGGGTTTAGGGTGTAGGGTCTGGGGTTTGTTTTCGGTTTAATGTTTAGGGCTGAGGGTTCAGGGTCTAGGGCCTAGGGCTTGAGGTTTTAATTTAGGATTAGAGCCGAGGAGTTTCAAGAGTCAACAGGTCACTTATTGCAGGGGCTCTGCATAGGGGTACTTAGAAATAATTCAATTTTTGGTTATTATAATCCCTAAGAAACAGCTAAAATCATAATTTTTGCTAGGGTTCTAAGTTCAGTATAGTCTGTTTCAATCGGAGAAAAGAGCAAAGTGTGCGAGCGAGGCAGGGTGTGTTGTGGGTTAGTGACTGACACTTGGGGGTCGGGGGACTTAGTAAGTAGTTAGTAAATAGACTTATAAGTACCCTAAAAGGGACCCTAGTTATGGTACTTATAAGTCCCTAAAATAACCAGTTACTAAGTCTCCCGACCCTCCAAGAGGAATATCTGACCCCGACTGACAAGTTCTTCGTGCGGAATCACCTTCCCGTGCTGTGGCTGCAAAAGTTTGCGCCGAAGTTTCCTTGCAATGTTTAGGGTTTGCGGTTTAGGGTTTAGGATTTAGGGTTTAGAGTTTAGGGTTTAGCCGGGCTTACGCTTCGGGGCAACCCGATCCATGAAAGCCCTAAGAAATTTGCAAAGGATCCAGTATTCTAGGAGGCCTGGGCCCTGGGTGCCGAAAATGCAGTTCAAGGACCGTAAGCTCAAAGTCCCATATGCATGGATCATATGGGAGTTTCCGAAAATTAGGGGTACCTTATTTTGGGTCCTTATAATAAGGAAAATATTATTTTGGGTACTATGTCAGTATGTCAGGGTCCCCTATTCTCGGAAACTCCCATGCTTTGGGGCCCAAAGAACACTAGAAAATGCTTTTGGGCTATTTTGATGCCCAGGGATAGTTACAGTGGTGTCCGCCATCAGAGGTACCCAAACCCTACACCAACACCCTATAGACCCTAAACCCTCCTGAACGCCCGAGCCCTAGACCCTGAACCCCTAAACGCCCTAAACTCTGAAACCCAAGTCGGAGGCCTCAAAAGGTGGAATGAAGGTAGGTAGGATTAAGGATCCCTTATATAAGCACTCTTATTTGGGAATATCCCACCTACCTTCATCCAACCTTTTGAGGTCCCCGACCAAGACCCTTAAAGGCTCATGGGACTTAGTAAGTATGGTTATAAATAGGTTATAATTAGGATAACCCCACTTAGGGCACTTATAACCCCGAGTATAACCTACTTACTAAGTCCCATGATCCTCTAAGTAGACCCTAAACCCTAAACCCCATAGATCCCTTTAAGGAACCCTATAGATCCCTTTAAAGACCCCTTTAAGAACCCTTACTAAGTCCCATGATCCTTCAAGTACACCCACGACCCTAGATCCTCTGAGCAAGCCCTTCGTGCAGGTCCCTTCGGGCTCCCTGATCGACCCCTCCACTTATGCTCTGGAGACTCGGCTGGGGTTTAGGGTTTAGGGTTTAGGGTTTAGGGTACTATAATATTGAAGGAACCTTAGGGTTCTGTAAGGGTTCCTTTAAAAAGACTATAAGGGTACTATAAGGGTTTTGAGGGTCTAATTTAGGAACCTGATTCAGAAACCTCGGACCTTTGTTAGGGTTCCTTATGGCTGGGTTTAGGGTTTAGGGCAAGCTTTGGGGTTTAAGGGTTTAGGCTTAAGTGTTGTTTGTCCATTCTCTTGTTTTTTTCCTTGGGTTTAGAATTTTGGGTAGGTTTAGAATTTTGGGTAGGTTTAGAAATTCGGGTAAGGACCCTAAACTCCGAGTCTGCCCAAACCTTGCACCAAGACCTTGCAGCATTTGCTTCCCTGGGCTTGTCTGATTCACGGCCCCTTCTGGTGGTTTCTCTGAAAGAACTCCTCAACAGTTCTGCAGGGTTGGGAATGTAGTTGAATTACTTCACCCCCCAATACTCCATTCTACCTATTGCACTAATTCCTCTACATTAGACCCTCTTGGAGCTAGCCAACCGGAAACCCAACGGGAGTCCTTGCTGATGATGCTTCTCCCAGCATTCGGGTGGCATCTTCGCCGAGCTGCGCAAGATTGGGAGGCAAAGGATCACTGCATATTTCGTTGCAAAAATTGCATGAATTGCGCATGGGAGCGCGCTCCGTTTGGTTGGCCCACGCCGCCTGAACGCCGAAAAGCTGCACAGGTTAATGTATTTTCAGGCAGCAATATTCCCGACAAGAATCAATTGACATTTGCCCCTAGTTGCTCTGCCCAATCCCAGCACTATCACAATTCCACAGTCGTGTAACACGATGGCGAAGGTGTACAAGGGGTGAGCGGGTGAACCAAGCTGTTCGAGCACATCCGACGAGAACGGCGGAGGGCAAGCAATCTGTGCAATGACAGTGTGTTGAAGTTGTTTGGCATGAGACGGAGACTGGAGCGTTTGAAACCCAACCACGTGCCTGAGCATGCGGCAGCATGTGGATAGTTCTCCGAATGATAAGGTCCCTTTTTTAGCGTTCTTTGCAAGAGTGCTGTGCTATATTGGGGCCTCAAGGGGTGCTAGTTTAGCGAAATACCCATGTGTGTTTCCGAACGTGCGCAGCAACATTATACTGTGAACAACAATTGACCATCGTCCGGCGCAGGAAACAGTGATTTGTCATAGAGCAACAGTGGTCTTGCGAATGTGGGAGTTGTCTCAAAACCTGTGTTTCAAATCTATGCGGAAATCCGGAGTGCTTAGCTTATGAGCATTCATAAGCTGAAACGGATAGGAAACAGTCTCGAGTCAGAGCCCAAATTGCACGTACCGACGCAGATGTTCAACTTAAAAATCTTCCTGCAGAACCCCAAACTATTTATATGGGTGGTTGTCAAAATTATGGAACCTTTTTGGGTCCTTATTATAATAGAGCACCTAATAGTTAGGATGCCCAGAAAGGGGCCATAATTTTAACAACTACCCATAATATACCAGACTGCTCTCGGTACGTGAACTTCCACTGCTCCGGCTACTGCTTCTGCAGCTACTACTACTGTTGATGATATAAATCCTGCATTGCCTTAAGGACCCAAAACTATGGGAATTACGGTATATTCCTTATTATGGGTAGTGCAGGATTTATATCATCAGCCGTACTGCTACGCCAATTACTAGTGCTGGTACTACGACTTAGTATATCTTCTATTTCCACCGTCAGTCGAGGCCTAGCACGTGGGGAGCCCATGGGAAGGGGGCAAGCGGACGGGCTTGCTTCCTGCATGTACTGCTGCTGGTATTAATAACGGCTGCTGTTACTACGACGACGACCACAACGATAAATTCCAGTCGTGGACGTATCTATAGTACTATAGGGCTTGGTGTAATGGTAAGGTTTCGGCAGCATGCACCTGTAATGCACAGCCGCCTTGTAAGCCATGTCTGGTGGCAGAAATTTCTATGATCCATGAATTTAGCAGAGCTCAGATGTCTCCGCTATCCGTGGTGCACCTGCGCTCCTGCATGGGTCCAAACTTACGCAAGGGGGTTCTTATGTTTATAAAGCATAGGGACATGGACCCTTAGGGCTCAGTGTGGGCCGCACAGCCGAGGAGATCGTGAAAGGCGAGGAGGAGGATCCGGTGAAGCTCACCTTGAAGGACGGCTTCTCCGTCGCCGATACTGATACTAGGGTTTAGGATGTTGGGTTTATGATGATTGCAGGTTTTCATTTAGGACATTCGGCACTCTTGGAATTCGAAGTCTATCTGCATTGAAAAGTTAGACTTGTGTTCGTAGAGCGTTGGATTCACACGGTTCTGATTTGGATTCAGCACTATAGGCTATCACCCGGAAATAAACACCAAGCACGTTACATGCGAGGCTCACACACTCCGGTGTTCATGACATCGGGAATCCCCGACCCCAGCCGCCTGAAGGACTTGCAGGACGAGACGCGCTTCAAGCGCAAGAAGATCTGTGCGATCATTCAGTGCTCCGGCAATCGCCGCGAGGATCAGAACTCGGTGGCGCAGGCCCATCGTGTTGTTGCTTTGCCTGTTGTTGTTTTCATTCGGCTGCTTTTGGTGGTGGCGCGTGGCGGGTAGTGCTGGCGGTGATGCATGTAGCAGTACTGGCGGTCGTCGTGTTCGGTGGTCTCGGTCTTGGACATATAGTGACGTAGTCATGATTGCAAGGTTTTGGTTGTGGTCCAAGTTGTGGTGGTGTGTCGTCGTCGACGGCGTCGTCTTGCCAGCGTCAACACTCGTCGTGTGCTCGAGGTCGTTCTACTTATAGTATCTTACAATGAAGTCTTAGTGCAGCAACCGTCATCCTCATACGATTTCCAGCCCTTATTATCAATAACCCCGACCATCAACACATGTAATCACTATGTATCGAATCCCTAAACCTGATCAGGTGGAGGGCCTGACGTGGTACACCGGTGCCATCTCCTGTGCTGAGTGGGAGGGCGTGGCCCTGAAGGACGTCTTGGACTCCGTCGGAGTGCCATGGAGCAATGATGCTAGGGATTCCAATGAGGTGTTGAAGGTACGGCTAGAGCTTCTAATGCGTTTGGTATTAGCTACCCCTAAACCCTAAACCCTAAACCCTAAACCTTAAACCCTAAACCCTAAACCCTAAACCGTCTGTCGAGCGATGCACAGTTTCAGGCTTTGGTCGCGTGCTAGGGGGCGTCCGGCTTCCTCAAACATCTCGAGCCGACTGTAGAGTAACTGCGCGGTTTAGGGTTTAGGGTTTAGGGCGTAGCCTCTGGTTTGGAGTAGAGACAGTCCCATAGAGACCAATCACTTGCTGCAACAACGGTTCATGATATAATTCCTGCATTACCCATAATAAGGATAAGGAATATACCATAATTCCCATAGTTAAGGGTCCTTAAGGTAATGCAGGGCTTATACCATCAACAGAAAGGAACCACTGGCATGGAGACTTAAAGAAAGAGCTTCCTTCACAAGAGCGCACTGGAAAGGTGCCATCCACCCTGGGCATGGAGAGTGAGCTCGAGGGGGAAGATGACCAGCTTCATCTCCAGATGGAGGGAATCTGGGCTTTGGAGTACCATACTTTAATACTTTATTGAGACCTGTTACTTAACGGGAACCAACTATGAGAAAAAAGTCTATACTTTTTTTCTCCCTGGTCAAAGCCCAGGAATGGATCGGCCGAAGGTGGGGGAATGGCGAACCCCGTCTTTGGAAAGTCTGAACAACAAGTAATCGCAATACGACATACACCGAAGCCCTGCTCAAATTTGTAAGGCCCCCATGTTATACTTACACCCCATAAAACTCCCTGGTAAGTTCTTATAGATTCCTTATTGATCCTTTGCAAACCCCCATAGATCCCTAAAGATCCTACAGATCCCGCATAAAACTCCTCATAGACCCCTTCTCAATCTCGTAAATCCTTATTAGACCCCTTATGAATCCCTTATAGATCCCTCACACATCCCGTACAGAACTCCCTACAAAAGCAGCCCTTGTTGTAGGAAGTTTTGGGGCTGGGTGGGGTCGATTTTCAGGGTTCAGGGGTTTAGGGGTGCAGGGGTTTAGGGTTTACGGTTTAGGGTTTATACAAGGGTTTTGGGTTCAGAAGTTTAGAGTGAGTGAGGGGTTTACGGGTTTACGGGTTTACGGTTTAGGGTTTAGGCGTCTAGGGTTTTAGCGTCCAGGAGTTTTGAGTGAGGGGTTTAGGGTTTAGGATGCAGCGTGAGGAGCCACAAGGTGCTTTCGTCGCTCCAGGGAAGCAAGGCTTTGCGGTGTAAGTTTCTAGCTTAAACCTTAGAAGCTGCCCCCACCCTGTAATAGTGACTATGAGGATTATTTTAGGGCCCTATTATATTCCGATTATACCTATTACAGGGTGGAGTCCCCTTCTAACTTAAACCCAAATAACCTACTTGTTTCAGGATTCATACATGGAGATCATACTCAGGAACCCTGAAAAGGGAGGTTTACTTGGGTCCAGGTAGAGCTTAGGGTTGAGGCTCTGATCTTGAAGCCTTACATAACCCCAAGTAAACCTAAAACCTTAGATTCTCTAATGTAGGAACCTGGCTTCGCAACCCTGGGTCTTTCTTAGAGTTATCAGAGCTCTTTATGCGGATCCCAACATGCGGTTATAGGGCCAGGGTTTCTTCCTACATCCCTAGAGACCTCTCACGGATCTTTATAGATTCCATATGGGTGGTTGTCAAAATTAGGGTCCCTTGTTGGGTACCCTGAATATTAGGTGCCGCATTATAATCAGGACCCAAAAGGGACCCGAAAATTGACAACCACCCACGTACATCTCTATAGATCCCTGAAGCCCGAAAGCATCACCGAGGAGACACGAAAGGCTTCTACGGGGCGAGCATCCCCCTGGCCTGGGCGCAGGCAGAGGGAACGGTCCGGTGATTTGAGGTGGTTTTAGGTGTTTGGGGTGTGTATGTTTTGTTGAGGGGGGGTAGGTGTGGGTGTTCGGTCTTTTTGTTTGAGGGTGTGTGTAGGTTTTAGGGTTGAGGATGTAGGCTGAGTATTTGTAATTGTCCTATGATTGTTGCTGAGCGATTCTAACTTGGGCGCATGCTTCCTTTCGCAGGTTTCTCAGGCACTTGCGCAACTCATTAACGCCGTTTGTGAAAAAAACCTTATCAAGCCCCTATAAATCAGTATCGAAACCCTGCAAAACCCTTGTAAGAAGTGGGAAAGGGTTTCCGGCAGACCCAAGATCTTTCAATCGGTCCGTCGAGAGGTCACCAGGCTGGAAGGCTAAACCCTCAAGCTCAAACCCTTACAGTAAAAGCCAGAAAGTTGGAATATGATTATCCTAATCCCTTTATGGTAAATTATAGGGTATCCTACCCTGAAACCACATTCCAACTTTCTGGAGTTCCCTGTATGAAGGTTTGCAGCCTTGAGAGTTTAGGGTTTAAGGGGTTGTAGGGGCTTCCAAAAAAACGGGTGTGTCCCCGGTACTTCGGCTGCTTGTCAAGAAGCCCCAGACCTTAGGGGCTGAGTAGGTCACCTTTTACCGTTTTGGGGCTTATGTAATCCTACTGTAACTCAATTGGATAACCTTTTTTTGTCGCTAAGGTATCCCTAAACCCTAAACACCTACACCCCAAAGAAACAGTAGGCCCTTTAGAGACTTCTGATCTGCTTCAAGGATCCTCGCCGAGACGTGCTCCTGGCCTTCAAAATGAACGGCGAGCCCATCCCAGCTGATCACGGCGCACCCCTCCGCTGCGCCGCTTGCCAGAGCGTTAAGGGCTCAAAGTTGAGGGACCCCAGAAGGACACAAGCATAAGCGTTTTCCTACAGTGGGCTTCATTCTAAGGGTTTAGGTGGGGTCTCCCTATCCTGATGTTTGCTTATGTGCTTTTTTGGGGGCCCTACCTTTGCCGGTGCAGGGCTTCAAGGGTCGGTGTTCTGGGTAATGCGTAGGGTTTAGGGTTTAAGTTTAGGGTTATCCAGAGCCTTGGTTTAGGACTTTGTGTTTATGTTGTACTCCCCACAGCCTAAGCGCCCTAAAGCCCTAAACCCCTACCCCTAAACTCTAGGCCCTGAGCCGTACGCCCTACATAAATTGATAGGCCCTCAGCCCTAAACCTTATAAGTCCTAAACCCAAAGCCTCATATCATGTATCCTCAAAGCCCTTGAAGCCCTGAGCCATAAGTCATATACCTCAAGCCCCGTAGCATGTATCCCTAAAGCCCTGAAAGCTTGAAGGTCGTGCCTGGTGTGGCCGGTGCACGCAGCGTGAAGTGGCTTTCCAAGTTGATCGTGGCCGAGGCTGCCAAGATGGAAGAACGTGGTAGGGTTTAGGGCTTGGGGTTTGTCCGGGTTTAGGGTCCAATTACGGGCTTTGGGTTTGTAGGGTAATGGGGTTTTGGGATCCTATGCATACAGAAGCCTGAGTATATTGGCCAGTGCTATATTTCCAGGGTTCCTGTGTAATATAGTATGCTGGTTTTTGTATGATATACCGCAAAACCTTTAACTAGTAAGTTAAGGTCCCCACATTATGGGTGTCATTGTGGGGGTGTGACTGCAGACTACAGCTGTAGTTTGGGGTCGAGGGTCCAGGGTACCGTAGGCGGAATGTACCGTTTGAGTTCCAGGGGGCTTAGGACAAGCCTGACTAGCTAGTCACAGCAAGACTAGTCATGTTCACATGCTACTGATGATAGGTATCCTATGTTCTGAGATCAGCAAGATGTGGTGTCCTCAACCGCAACTAGAAGATATGCATCTCACTACCGTAAGCCCTAGAACGCAAAGGCCCCAGATGCTAAAGCCCCGAAGCCCCTAACTTCTTAGACCCGAAATCATGGCTTAGGATGTGCTAATCTCTGAGCCTGCGCAGACCCCGAAGAACAGCCTGATGCAAGGCCTGCACTGCAGATCTGAGCCCCCGAACCAGCAACCGCTGGCTTCAGAAGCAAAGCCCCCCTCTTCCTGTCAGTGCTGGTGAGTAGAAGACACAGAAGGCAACCTCCATCCTCAGCCGAAAAACATGGAATCTAGCTGGCTTTACAAGAATGTGTACACAAGCGTTGCATAGTGCTCTTTGAAACGTAGACGAGGGGTAGGGCCCTGTATAGTCCTAAACTACCGCAGTATAAGACCAAAGCCATGAATCCACATGGGAGTTTCCGAAAACGGGGGACCCGAATGTAGTGCCCTAAACAGTAGGATCCTTATTACAAGGACCCCGAAATAAGGCACACCAAATACCCTACAGAACCTTTAAAAGGAACCTGAACCCTTATAGATCCCTTTAAGGGAGCCCCTATGGATCCCTTTAAAGGCACCCCCCCAAATTTTCGGAGACTCCCAGATCTGCCACAGCTGTACTGCAGGAGGAGTCGCAGAGCCATTGGCAGCAGAACCTGGTCATCACAATGCCGTGGCTTAGGGTTCCTTTAACGGAGACCTATAGGGGTTTCCAGGGTTCCTTTCAAGGGGACCTATGGGGGTTTATAGGGTTCCTTTAAAGGGATCTTGTGGGCTTTGGGTTCAGGGGTTTGGGGTTTAGGGTTCAGGGGCTTTTGTGTATAGGTTCAGTGTTTCCGCTGTGCCAAGGCTGTCTTTCGCTAGGCTAAAGCAAATTGTCCGTTTAGACCGTGTTCTCTAGGTTTACCTAAAGTGTAAATCGAAAGCTCTTCTAATCTGCCAAGAAATCCTGAACCGCAAAGCCTTCATGACAGCACCCTCAACACCCTAATGCCCTCAATCCCCTGAACTTAGACACCAAAAGCAGCCCCAAAACTCGATTTCCCAGCTCCAAGCTGTAAGTCCACTCTCTGAATCCCTAAACTTAGAAACTCTAACCTTTTAAGTCGCAAGCCCTGCCCTAAATCCCTAGTTCCCCTCGTACCCCTACGGTTGATGATATAAATCCTGCATGACCCATAAGAAGGCGTATACCACAATTCCCATAGTTTAGGGTCCTTAAGGTAATGCAGAATTGATATCATCAACAGTATTACCCTCAGGAACGACTACAAGGCCTTCTGCTCCTCCATTACTTGGGACACGGCGGACTTCTCCAGCCTTCCCGCTATCCAGGACCTTTGGGGTTTAGGGTTGGTTTAGTGTTTAGGGTTCAGGGTTTTGTTTTAGGATTTAGGGGACGTTTGGCTATCACAGATAGGCATTTTTGAGGAGGGGCTGTACATTGATAGGTATTCTGGTCTTGCGCCTACTGGGGGTTAGGATTCGATTTCAGGGCTTAGGTCGAGGAGGTTTGCATGCAGGGGCTTGAAGTTCGGGTCTTGTTATGCTGATGTAGAGTCGATGACCATGATGATGGTTGCGACAACGCCCATAGTGATGAGGATGATGGTGACGACGATGACGGCGGCCTTCGTCGTCGTCATTACCATGGTCATCATCATCATCATCATCATCATCATCATCATCGCCATCATCGCCATCATCATCGTTATCATGGTCATCGTCGTTATCGTCGTCTTCGTCATCGCCATGGGTTTGGCGCTTATTGGGGACAGCTAGGTTCTTGTGCTCACAACCAATATTG
This sequence comes from Symbiodinium sp. CCMP2592, assembly GCA_905221615.1. Classification (NCBI taxonomy): domain Eukaryota; class Dinophyceae; order Suessiales; family Symbiodiniaceae; genus Symbiodinium; species Symbiodinium sp. CCMP2592. Next base: position 337,950 of record CAJNDT010002779.1, read on the forward strand.
TGTTGACATCGGCGATGCCGGGCACATTGATGGTGACAGTTGTGTGCAGTTATTGCTGCTTTTGATGAAGATAGTCTCAGTGCTGACAGAGATGCGTGAACCCTAGCTAAACCTCAACCCAAGTCAACCCTAAACCCCAAACCCAAAGCCCCTAAACCCTCATAGATCCCTGACAGAACCCTTAAAGGAATCCTTAAAGGAACCCTAAGCCCCAGCCCGGACATAAAGTCTGCATTTTTTAGCTTCTCACCAGGACATGCCCGTGAATTCTGCGATCTCCTGGCCACCGGCCAAGTCTCTTGTGGAGCTGACATCCGATGGCTGCAGCTGGGCTTATACCCTAAACCCCTATCCCCCTAACCCTAAACCCCTAGACCCCAAAACCCCTAAAACCCTAAACCCCTAACCCCAAAACCCCAAACCCTAAACCCCGAAACCCCTAAACCCCTAACCCCTAAACCCTAAACCGATGGCTGCAGCTGGGCTTAATGTAGGCGCCTGAATAACTAGAATAAGGTTCTGGGGTATCGTATACTTATGATTGTGGGAAGCGCATAACATTTAAGTGAAGAAGCCCAAATCTTAACTTCCAAGCCCCAAACCAGAAGCCGCCTTCAGACCCCCAAACGCAAACTCTAAGATTGACAAATTGAGAAGGTCTTGTAGGGTCTACCCAGAGGCTCCATAGTAGTTCTTTTTTGGGATTACCTTATAGGATTCTATATATGAACCCCTAAAAGGAACTACTATGGAGCCTTAGGGTAGAGTTTAGGATAACTCGCACAAGAAACGCAGACAAAAGCTAAGAAGGCAGACGTGCAAACATGTAATGAGGCCACTATAGGACCCTACGTACAACGAGATCAGAATATTGAAAACACATAAAGGGCTCCGTCAAAACCCTTATCAGACCCTGAAACCTGTAAAACCATGTAAACACCCTTCAAAAATGTTAAACCTTCTCCTAAACCCTTATGGGTGGTTGTCAAAAATATGGCCCCTTTTTGGGTACCCCCAAATAACAGGTGCCGTACTATATTAGGGACCCAAAAGGGACCCTCATTTTGACAACCACCCTTATAACTTGTAGGACCCTGATGAATCCCTTCAAGGAGCCATCAAAGGAAGCCCTCAAGGAACCCTTAAAGCCGTAAAGCAGCCCTTGGCAGCCCCGATACAGTGACCCTGCACCCTGAACCCTAAAACCCGAAAGCCTACATTCCTAAGTTCTAAATCCCAAAGCCCCAAACTCTAAAACCAAAACCCCTCAACTCTAAAACCCTAAACCCCCAAACCCTAAAACCCTCACGTTAAGACCTGAACCCCATAAACCCCAAAAAACCCCAAACCCCCAACCCACACACCCTAAACCTTCAAACCCACAGTGAGGCGTTGAGATGAAAGGCTGGGCCTGGAGCGGCGGCGGCCGGGGGATTTCCCGCGTGGAGGTGTCGGCGGATGGCCACAACTGGACCCTCGGTACTCCTCAGAGAACCCAATACCCCTTCATTGAGGAATATACCTTAAAGAGGCCTTAATATTTTCGATTTAAGGTATAATCCTTAAGTAAGGGGTATTGGGATTTGGTGGTCTATCTCAGTGGCTCTAAGCTGTAGGGTTTCGGGTATTTCTGTCTCGGTGGCTTTAAGGTGTAGGAGTTTAGGGTTTAGGAGTTCTATGTTAGTGACTTTAACATTTAGGAGTTTAGGAGTTCAGGGTTTAGGGTCTAGGGTACAGGAGGGTATGGAGGCATACCCTTCATACTTCGCCCCCTGATCTTTAAATACCTTGACAGATGTTCCCTGAAAAATTCAAGTACCCTTGTAAATCCCGTATGAGGCCCATTAAGCCCTTGTATATAATAGAATAACAGATAACAAACCTACATATAGCCCAACTTGCGACACCCCAAACCCCCTAAACCCCAAACTCTGAGCTTTAAAGCGGCCTTAAACTAAACCTTACACCCTAAACGGTCACATAGACCCTAAACCTAAACCCCTAAACCCTAACCCTCTAAAGCCAATACGGTTCCCAGAGATCCCAATACCCCTTAAGTAAGGAATATACCTTAAATCTTAATGTTAAGGTCCGTATTATGTAAGGCATATTCCTTAATTAAGGGGTATCAGAATTCCCCAAACCCTAAACCCTATAGATCCCCTAAAGGATCCCTTTAAAGGAGCCCTCCTAGGTATTCCTTAATTAAGGGGCCCCTTGGGGATCTCTGGGTTCAGGGATCGCTTACGCAGGACGGGCGCTGAGCTGTCCCGCCCCCCCGGGCAGTCCCTGACCCGGACCTGGGCCTGGACCCAATGGCAGGCTCGGTGAGGTTGAGGGTTTTAGGGATTTTAGTGAGGTTTAGGGTTCCTTTAAGGGTACTTTAGAGTTCTATAAGGGCTCCTTTAAGGGGGAGGTAGGACTTTAGGGGTGAAGGGTGAGGTTTAGGGTTTTAGGGGTTTAGGATTAGGATTTTTAGGGGTTTAGGGGTTTGGGGGTTTACGGTCTTGGGGTTTTTGGGGTTTAGGGTCTAGGGTTTAGAGATTTAGGGTTTCGGCTTAGCGTTTCGGGATTTTTCCCAGACCCATCAGTAGGGTTTCGGGTTCGGTTGAGGGTTTAATGTTTACGGATTTAAGGCTTCGGCTTGGAGATAGCAAGCTGTCGGGTTTGGGCTGCAGGGATGAGCTTTGGGTTGAGGGCTTTGGGCTCCAGGGCCTTGCGGATCACAACTCGAAGGGCTCAAAGGCGACCATACAAGGTTTTAATCGAGGCTCAGAAGGGGTTCGCCAAGGGTTTCAGGCCGTTTTAGGGGTTCTTGTGTTTCGGGCGTTTGGGTTTTTCAGTGTTTCAAAGCTTTTTCTTGTAGGTTTAGGTGTGTAGGTTGCTAGGGCTTAAGGCAGTTTGAAAGTATAGGCTTGTAGGAATTGGAGGTGAAGGTTCTTTTTGTTTGGGTCGGTTAAGGCATTAGGGTCCTAGTGACTTAGTGTTGCAATAGTTTAAGCTTCTTTGCTACTTGCATCCTACTGTGGTTGAGTCCAGCTGATGGAACAGTTTCCTGGACCGAAACCTACCTTCACCAATAAATATATCAGGAAATCACAATCACGAGCCCCGCAATCCCTAACAACTAAATCCACAGGTAGGCTTAAGTTTAAATAGGCTTGAGGTGAGCTGTATTCGCAACCTTAAACTCCTAAACCGGCAAATGTAGGTTTTAATAAGATTCAGGTGAGCTGTGCCGAGAGTAGCCGCGGTATCTATACAAGTACATGTGCCAATTGTTTAGGGTCATCTCCTTCTCTGAAAGGTACATTGGTTTCCGTAGGTATATATATGTCCAAGTACCCTAAACCCTAAACCCTACACATGTCGAGCTCTGGGTCGTTTGCTCTCGCAGTTTGGTCGTCACCGCGCCTTCTCAGACATGGGATTCTAACTGTCCGCAGGTGGAAAAAGGCGTTCAAAAAGAATTACACTCACCCCAACACCCACCCCTAAACCCTAAACCTTACAGCTTTGCTTCGTTAGCTGTAGACACCCAGAGAACCCAATACCCCTTAATGAGGGATTATACATTAAACCATAATAGTAAGGCCTCTATAATTTAAGGTATATTCCTTAATTGAGGGGTATCAGAATTCCCTAAACCCTAAACCCTATAGATCCCTTAAAGGATCCCTTTAAAGGAGTTCTAGGTATTCCTTGATTAAGGGGGCCCCTTGGGGTTCTCTGGGCAGGCGAACTTGCCGATCCCCGAAGAGCTCCGGAAGCCAGGGAAGGGCGTGAAGCTCATGGTAAAGGCTTGCCTCGCCTTTGGCATTCCTTAAGGCTCCATGTGCACTTTTAGTAGATACTTCGGCCTTAAAGTACCTATATAGGGACCCCTTTAAGGCCTAAGTACCTACTATATGGGTACATGGAGCCTTTGGCATTGGGTTTTAGGGGATTTGGGGGATTTAGGGTTTAGAGTTTATGGGATTTAGGCTTTTGGGTGTAGGGTTTGTGGGATTTAGGCTTTAGGGTTTAGGGTTTATGTGATTTAAGCTTTAGGGTTTAGGGTGTAGGGGATTTAGGTTTTGAGGGTTCAGGGTTTTTGCAGGCTTTAGGGTTTAGGGTCGGGTTTACGCTTTAGGGTGTAGGGAACTCCTGCATGTATGTCTGCTGCCATGTCCCCCACACAACTTGTTGGATGTTCAAAAAGACACACAACCGCATGCCGGCTGTGTACTGGTACATAGTGTCGCCTATCGCATGTACATCCAGATGTAGTTAATCTACAACAAGTCGATCGGCCACATCTTTCGCGAGTGTCGTGTAGCGTCTGTGTGCGGCTTGGTGTCCTGATTATGGTGCTTGTTGCTGTCTCTATCTCTCTCTCTCTCTCTCTCTCTCTCTCTCTCTCTCTCTCTCTCTCTTTCTCAGAAAGGCGATTCGTCTGTCAAGTGGATAAGCACATGTTTATTCGGGCTACATAGGCGACCGAAGACCATCCGAGCAGGCTGCCGATGCCCAGTACAACGTGCAGCCGGAGTCCATCGAGTCTGTATGGAACATTCGAGGTGTGCTTTGCAATGGACCCTAAAGCCTAAACCCTATAACGGTTTAGGCTTTAGGGTTTAGGGTAACTTATAATCCTAAACCCCAACCAAACGCTTCGAGGTGTGCTTTGCAATGGACCCTAAACCCTATAACTTATAATCCTAAACCCTAAGCAAACTGTTCGAGGTGTGCTTTGCAATGGCTGGCACCGTATCCTCGTGACCATCAAGCCGAAGGCCGTCAGCAGAACGCGCTTTGAGCACGGCTATGCGAACTGAGCGGCAGAAACGCAGAGACTCCAATGTGAACACCCTAAACCCTAAACCCTGAACCCCAATGTCCCCTAAGTCCGGGTCCCTCCTTGAAAACCCCCATGAGAATTGAAGGATTATTCGCACGTTAAAATAGGGGGGGATATGAAGTCGTTGAAAGAGTTTCATGATCAGTGGTTTCCCGTCCTTTCTCTGTGCCAGCCGTTCTAGACTGGCTGAGCTTGTTTTTTTAGGGATGGGGACCTCTCCCATCTAGCTTCGGAGAAGTCGCCAGAGCTGTTCAGTTTGGAGGCTGAAAACAGCGGCAAGATGGGTTCAGGGACCTTCTCTCAGGGATTCCTATGAAAGGACTAGTGACTAGACGCTATAGATCCCTGCCTCCTAAAACAGGACAGCCTTTCAAGTCACATCGCTTGCTGATAGACGGACCATCCTCCGCAACGGCAGAGCCATCGATTCGAAAATGATCGCCGGGTCGAGTCGTTTTGAAGCCTACCTTGAAGGGGTCTATACAGGTTCCTTTAAGGGACATTGAAGGGACCTATGCGGCTTAAGGGGTTCTATCAGGGGTCTTTAGGGGTTAGGGTTTAGGGTCTACCTGCTACCTATAGTCGCTATTGTAGTTCTCCATTTTGGTTAACTTAACCAGCTTTATTATGATTCGGATCCTATAATACGCATGTGGTTGACCAACAAGGAACTACAGTGCAGGCTATGGGCAACCTTATTTCATCTGCCTAGTAGGGCGATTCTCCTGTAACCTACGTGTCGAAACCTGAGAACTTCCTTGGACCTTCTTAAATGACAGCTGTGCTGGCGAAAGCCACCTCAGCCTAGTGCTAAAGCAACTCTCGGAGAACTCGGGCGCGAACTGTCCTTGGAGGTTCATGGGTAGTTATAAGTAGGGTTATAAGTCCCCTAATTCGGGTTACAAGCATAGTTACCCTACTTATAACTAACCATGAACCTCCAAGTTTCAGTGCCTCCAGGAAAGCATTGGTTCGCGGTGTTGGGTTCAGGAGTTGGCGTTTTCTGTGCATGCATGGCATGTCCTCCAAAAGAACCATGACCTAAATTACCCATAGGCCCCAAAGTAGTTCCTTTTTGGGGTTACCTTCTAGAATTCTAAATATGAACCCCAAAAACGGAACTACTTTGGGGCTTTAGGTAATGAATATCGACAGGAATGACAGGAGTGGACGCCACAAGCACGAAGCCTTACAACGCGGCCACTGGCTGCCTGCAAGCCTATGTCTTACGCCGACACAATGAACCCTAGTTGTTTTGTTGACGTCCGTGTCAGGGGCCATGTCTGTGGTGTATCTCCTCAATAAGCCCATACAGAGCCTGGCTGAGAAGACGAGCTCTTCTTTAAAAGCTTGCAAACGTCAATCAGTGACGTCTGATAATATGCTTGCAAGAGTTCGGATATTTGCCGTGTGCTATCAGGTAGTCCATGTGGATATTTGCCGTCGGGTATCAGGCAGTCCATGTATAACCGAGCGTACAATCTAGCGCTAATCACTAAGGCCCCTGCATTACGCCAGCCTGAAAATCCTGCAAGGAACCCTTTAACAAAGGAGTTGGCCTACTTAACAAAACACAATGGCAGTCCCTGTGCAGTTACAGTAGGGCATGCCGGTTGTTAGATACCCTAACCAAAGGAACCCCTTTTCCCAGGTGTCCCGACGGGGCGAACTCTTGATGCTAGGGTGCCACAGGATCCGATTTTGGGAGCAATCGGGTCTTCCAGGAAGCTGACTGGACGTAACGGGACGAAGTAGGAAGGTTGCAATCGCCCTGCTATCGCTACTACAATTTGAGGCATTTGGGCTATTTTGAACCCGTAAACCCCAACGTTTAACCCGGCGTCCGACTGTGGGGTTTGGGATTCATTGAAGCCTACAGACCCCAAGCCCTTCAATCCAAACCCGAAACCTATGGCATAGTATTCCTGAGGCCACAAGGACTAAAATTTTGAAGCCTTTGGGCCCAAAGACCATGGTACATACTCAAACTCCGTAGGCTGAGGGCAGTCTGTCCGTTTCTGCTCCAAGCATGGATAGCCTTGCCGTACCCTCAGACTCCAAGCCTAAGGGTCCATGTACCCAAACAGTATATACTTTGGGCCCAACGTACCTATAATATAGGGGGTACTTTAAGGCCAAAGTATATACTGTTTGGGTAGATGGACCCTCAGACTCCAAGCACACAAAGCGCCCGCTTCGGGGTTGACAGTTTCTAAACAATGCCTACCTTGGAGGTTCATGGGTAGTTATAAGTAGGGCAACTATACTTATGACCGATATTAGGGGACTTATAACCCTACTTATAACTACCCATGGAACTCCAAGTACCTTGGGCCAGTATTCGCCGTGCTATAGGGTTAAGCCAACACCCCGGACCTGCGGTGATGCCAGAGATTGAAGATCACAGCCTTCACCTTGAGATCCCAATACCCCTTAGTCAAGGAATATACCTTGAATCATACTATTAAGGCCCCTATTATTGAAGGTATATACCCCTTAATGAAGGAATATACCTCAAACTATAATATTAAGGCCGTGTCATTGAAGGCATATAGTCCTTAATTAAGGGGTATTGTATTGGGTTCTCTGGGCAGCTGCACCTTAAGAGCCCCAGTCTAACTTAGTGCATCAAGCAGCATCCTTAATTACTATAGAAGTCTCGAAAATTACCAACAGTATTCCTCAGGGTTCTTTATTAAATTTATAGAATAATGTACGCCGAACAGACTTCATGCCCGATCACATCCCCAGGGCCTCTTTTCAGCTACTCAGGTTCCTACGTCAAGTCCTCGTCCCTAAAGCCCAAACCCACACTAGACCCGAGTCACTAAACCCTCCCCCAGAAATCCTTAGCCCTAAAGAGCAGCTTGTTACACGTCCTGAACGGATCGACTTGCAAGCGTAGGGCTTCAAATCATTGAGTGTGGGCAGTTGGGGCAAGGGATGTAGGCTAGGGTTTAGGATTTTGGTTTTCAGAGACAGGGATTGGGGATTCGGGGGTGTGGGGTCTAGTCCAAGGTTTAGGCTGAGATGTAGCAAGTTTGCAGGGTTTCATGGGATGCGGAGCATAAGCTAGGCAACACAAAAGTCACGGTTCGTACCGGCCCTTTTTCCTTTTTCCGCATCTGGGGAAATGTGTTGCTTGCAGGTTTGGGTGATGTTTACTGCACTTGCGCTTTTGGGGGGGTCCCTTGCAAAACTACCCGCAGGCCCCAAAGTAGTTCCTTGTTGGGAGTACCCTACAGAATTCTATATATGAACCCCAAAAAGGAATTACTTTGGGGCCTTTAGGACATTCCGACGCCGAGTCGTGACATCTCAGGATCTGAATGCTTTCCGGGCGAGGCTAGGCTATGCTGTGATCTATTTTCCGGTTTGTTGATGTTAGAGGGTTCGATCTATGTATGTATATATATATATATATATATATATATATATTATATATACATATGTATATATATATATATATGTATACACATGTTTTTAAGTTATGAATCAGGGACTATAAGGGGGGATGGTTACTGCTGAAGTCGACTTCAGGGCTTTAGGGGTGCAGCATGCAGTCTTTACGCTTAGTGCGGTCCGACTGTGGTTTGAATGGTCGCAAGTTTCGGGCGATAGATGTGAAGTCGTTCTACTACTAAGTTACTAAGCCCTGAACCCGAAACCCTGAACCCTAAACCCTACACCAAAATCCCTAGACCCTAAACCCAAGGTTTTTCACCGCTGCCGCTTTGCTCGAGCCTTTAAAAACTTTTACTGCTGCGAGATTATTGCCTTCAGGCCGGCTGCGCATGATCTAGGTAGGCAACACAGAAGTCTACGGCTGAGTAGTTAGCGATAATGTCCTGTTAGATACTCCTGTTTAAGTCTATACTATGACATATCCCCACACCTTGCTAAGCCTGTGTTAAAGCCTTATAGCCCCTGTAACAACCCTGTCAAAAGCCTGTAGTCAAACAAAAACTTTGTCTATATATCTACCCTAGCAAGCAAACAGCGCAGCAACCCTATCCGAATTGTTGAGGCCACTATATGACAAAACCCTCAGATTGTTAAGGACCGTATAGATCCTGAACCTGAAACCCTATAAACCCTAAACTTAGGGTCCAAACCTTTAACCCTAAACCTTCTCATTGTGAAAGCCCCTACAGATGGGAGTCTCCGAAACTAGGGGACCCTAATAGAGTACCCTCAATAGTAGGATCCTTATCATAAGTACCCGAGAAAAAGGTACCCGTAGTTTTCGGCAAGTCCCAGATTGAGGCCCCTTTATCGGAGATGCTCCTCAGGGTCTCGGTTGTTGAGCCCAGGATCAGGGCAAGGCAAGCGTCCTCATTGGGTTTGGGCTTGGGCTTTACCCTAAGGCGCCATAGTAGTTCCTTTTTGGGAATACCTTATAGGATTCTAAATGTGCACCACAAAAAGGAACTACTTTGGGGCCTTAGGGTAAGGCTTCCGTAAGGGGTTTATGGGTAGTTGTCTTGTTCAACATACTTGCAAGGTGTTATCAAGCCCCATACTGAAACGCTAAACCCTAGGCGACCGGCAAGTGAGGCCCCCACGGAGAAACGGTGCACACTCAGCTTCAACACATAAACCAGACACTACACCCTGAACCCTAGGCACGACACCTGCGCCTGGAGAACGCTCCACCCGAAATACAAAAACTGCGTAATTACGCCTCATGGGTGTAGGGTTTAGGGTTGAGGGCTTGCGTATGAAGCCCCAAAAGTACTACTTGGAGGGTCGGGGGACTCAGTAACTGGTAATTTTAGGGACTTATAAGGACCATAACCCCAATTAGGGTCCCTTTTAGGGTACTTATAAGTCTACGTACTAACTACTTACTACCCCCAAGTAAGCCCTGAGCAACACTTTCATCGTTGAGGGCCACCAGTTGCAGCGATGGCAGCTGCCCGGATGCAGGGGTGCTACGGTTGATGCCTAGGGTTCCTTTAAAAGGATCTATATGGGTAACTTTAAGTGGTTCCTTTAAGGGGTGTTTGGGTTTAGGGATAGAAATCCTGCATGGCCCATAATAAGGAATATACCATACTTCCCATAGTTTCGGGTCCTTGAGGTACTGCAGGATTTAAATCATCAGCCGTATTTCCAGGTGTCGGGATGGAGGGTTCGGGGGACCAGGATGGTCCAGGGAAGTGAAGTTACATCACGGGCGTGGGATTGAAGGGTTCAGGGTTCACGGGTTTAGGGTTTAGGGTTTAGGGGCGTGGGATTGAAGGGTTCAGGGTTCATGGAGGGGATTTGTAGGATTTTGGGTCAACCCGAAGCCCCAAGCCCTGTGACGGGTTTTCGGTTATGGACAGCGGGAGTTACAAGCCCCGCCTACCTACGCCCCAGGCTTCATCTAAAGATGGGTTTAGGGGTTACCCATAGGCCCCAAAGTAGTTCCTTTTTGGGATTATCTTATAGAGTTCTATATATGAATCCCCAAGAAGGAACTACTTTGGGCCTTTGCATAGGGGTTAGGGTCCGTTCCCTCAGAGAGGAAGTACGGTGCGGATAATCGTTCCGAAGCCACAACAACAGGCATCTACGTGACAGTCTTTACGCTTTTGGATCCCAAGTTTAGTTTCCACGATTTGCCATCGAGAACTCCACATGCAAGGTGCCACTGTAGACCATGGTAAGCCTTGCAGATCATGTAGAGGAGCTCATAATAGTTTAGGGTTTAGGGTTTAGGGTTTAGGGTTTAGGGTTTAGGGTTTAGGGTTTAGGGTTTAGGGTAAACATTCATAAATCCGGAAAGAATCCCGGTCACGAACCTGAACCTCCGAGGCTTTTCAAGACTTGGACCCGACACGACTCCCATTTTACAGTGACATGGTTCTAAACCACTAGGACCCAGAGTAGGCCCTTATTCCCTTTTTTGAGGGTTCAGGTTCCCTTATACGCCCCTTTAAACCAAAAAGGGCACCCTTTTTATTCCTAAGTTACTCTTGGGTCTAGACCATAAGAAGTCCTATAAACAAAACCTCACAACAACATAGGGAAAGACGATCAGTCCTCCGCTTGAACAGCTCGATGACCTCAACACCGGATTATCCGAACTGTCGGCCTCCGCCCTTAGGCCATTGTTCCGTTTTTCTCTTAGTAGCCGAGGGAGTACACTTTACAGTTTTTGGGATAATACAGCCCCTTATAGAAGTGAAAGTGCACACTGTTTGGGACTTGAGAACTCAGCAACTAAGTTCTGGCCTCAGGTTCCTTCTACAACTGCCCCACAGCACAAAGGGAGCCCTTTTTTCATCAGGAGGTTACTGGGGGTCCTTGGAAATCCTCAACGCCCCCAAATCCCTAAACCCCTCCGCAACCTCAGAGCCCCTAACCCCCAAAAACCCAAACCCCACTAAACTCTGGGGGGACGTAGTAAGTACTTAGTAAGTCGACTTATAAGTACCCTAAAAGGGACCCTGATTGGGGTTATGGTACCTAGAAGTCCCTAAAATAACCAGTTACTAAGTCCCCCGACCCTCCAAGCAAACCCCTGCAGCCTTAAACCCTAAAGCCCCCAACACCCCTAAGAAGCGGTACATGGGCCCTTAAGTCATTACTCGTTACATGTAATTACCCAAAGGCCCCAAAATAGTTCCTTTTTGGGATTTCCTTTTAGGGTTCTGAATATGAACCCCAGAGTTCCTGTCGATATTCAATACCAAAAGGCCCCAAGGTAGTTCCTTTTTGGGGTTCATATTTAGAATTCTATAAGGTAACCCAAAAAGGAACTACTGTGGGGCCTATGGGTAATTCTATCCATAGTATCCATTGTAGCTCCATTTCCTGGTATAGCAAATTTTCTTTTGTGGGATCCTGATCATGAACGTGGTTCACCAAAACAAGGGACTACAATTTGGTGCTTCGTTTCGCTTTCCTTATGATTTCTTATATAGGATCCTAACCATAAAATAAGCCATCCAATAACAGGTACTACGGTTGATGATATAAATCCTGACTACATTAAGGACCCTAAACTACGGGAATTGCGGTATATTCCTTATTATGAGTAATGCAGGATTACTATCCCTAAACCCTAACCCCTACAGATCCCTTAAAGGAACCCCTTAAAGGTACCCATATAGATCCCTTTAAAGGAACCCTAGGCATCAACCGTACGTTTGAGGACCTGGGTAGATCCTCGGCCCGAGGATCTCAAAGTGCGTACGACGAAGTCCGCCTCCGTGTCGCCGGGCGAGGCTTTTGCCGGGCTTACAAAGCCGGGTTTCTACTTGCAGGTTCATGAGGCTTAGGAAGTACAGTTATAGGTACCTTGACTGGAGATAATCCCAGCTATAAGTATAGCTACCTTAGATAGAACCCTAGTTACTAAGTATCGTGAAGCTCTAAGTACGGGGCTTCGCTGGGCTCTACTTGGGTTTTGCAGGGCTTTGGGCCTTGACAGGGTTTGATGGTTGCTTTACTGTGCGTTGCTGGATTTTGGTGCGTTGTTGTAGCCTGTTCCCGGCTCGGACTGGGTTTGTCTAGGGTTTTGTGGAACTGCAGAAGTACCCTGAACAACGGGCAGTCGGGTATATTCATGATTGTAGCTGATGCACCATGTAGACTGTTCTGTATTACAGCACATTTTGTTTAAGGGAGCGGGTTTGGCTTTGGAGTTTAAAAGTGTTTAGAGGACAAAACTATGAGTGCTTGAAGAATTAGTGACTCAGTGGTGCTATGCCTTCTGGCTCCTGTCAGATATATTATTCAGTTGCACATGCGTGCACCATGTCACTCGTATATCACCATCATTATCATGATCTTCATCGTCATCTGCAACATCATCATCAACAACATCAACATCGGCATCAGCATCACCATGTCGCTATCACAATCATCATGAGCATCGCCATCCTCATCATCATCATCATCATCAACATCATCATCATCAGTAGCATCATCACCACACCGACCATAAGCCATAGCGAAACGTCATCAATCTCCCCAATGCAAGACCACTCCAAGCGCCTTTCGCATTGAAGCTCAGAGGGAGTGAAAGCGCTTGAACCAGATCCAGCACGGATTGGATTCGCTCAATACTGCTTAAGCATCGCGCTGCAGGAGGCTAGGTATTTTTATTGATATGCAGGGCAGCTTGACAAACACCGCATCAATTCCATCATTCTTACAAACCTAGCTCTTCGTTTTAAGCATATCTTATCATGCAACAATGGGCCCGAACGTACACACCCCTACAAATCCTGAAAATTACAAGGCCTCAAAGCGGAAGCCCCATGAACCCTAAACCGTATCCAGCCCTGAATCCTGCATCGGTTTAGGGTTTAGGGTTCCGCAGACCCCAAAGCCTAATTTGGCACACTCACGAGGCGATGCAGATGCTGCGAGCAGGCCAGCCGCCAGCCTATCAATTCCGATGAAATGGAACACCGGATCTTCGGGGAGTCGAGCTAACATGGCGGTCTGAATACAAGTAGTATACTAGAGTATTCCAGTTATTCCTTTACAGTCTCTGTGTCAATATACTGTAGTAGATGCCAAAGCCTTTCCTAAGGACATCTAAGTACTAAGGCTGGGTTGAGGCCCCTACATGACCCAGAGATCCCAATACGCTTTAATTAAGGAATATACCTTAAATCAAAATACTAAGGCCCCTATAATTTAAGGTATATTCCCTAATTAAAGGGTATTGGGTACATGACTTTCTCCGATTATGTCGGGTCCAGGGCCTTCGGCGATTTCGGTCTGGCGACAAGCAACGATGGTTTCGGGCTTGGTACTTTGAGAGGGGCTTCTAAAGATAAGGCGTATTTATCACATTAGGGTTATGGTACTTGTATGTCCCGAAAATAACCAGCTACTAAGTCCCCCGACCCTCCAAGTAATCGGGATTCGAGGGCTTTTTTGGGGGGCAGGGTTGTCGGGTAAGAACGTGGTGTTTGCGTGGTTTTCAGGCCTTGTGGCCGGGCTGAGGCTGGCAATCTCGGGTTTTGGTGTGCAAGTTAGAGCCCCTGACCGGCGCTTAGCCCAAAAACCCATCTTATGATTCGTATTTGTGTCCCTTGGGTTTCTGAACTTCTCGAGTTCATCAGTCCGGGTCTAGGAGTGCTCAGGGTCCAGGATTGTTTCCGGTTGTTCGGGTTTTAGTTTGTTTAAGGTTTTGGGTTTCATTTAGGGTTCAGGGCGAAGGTAAAGCAACCCTGAGTCCTGAACCTCAAGCCCCGGTACCGTGCCACTCTGCGGCAGGAAACCAGCGCTTCGTGAAGGGCACACCCCAGGCAGTGCACAAGACTTGACTTCTGACGGCTAGGGTCTTGGGTTGACTTGAATTCAGGGTCATTCAGGTTCCAGTAGGAGGGTTTCGGGTACATACTAGAGATGGAGTATAAGGAGGAAGGTTTAGCGAGCTCTGGGTTCAGGGCTTGTGAGCCTCGATACTTAGCCACGGTGTGGGGTTCACGGCACTGTTCCTTCTGTATTCTCTGCATAGCAGTCGTGTAAATGTCAAGACTTTTCCGTTCAGATCAAGATACCCTTTTGGACAGCACTTCATCTCCATGGTGATCAAAGCACATTAACTCTTCATCCAAACCGCTAATGATCGTATAAGAAGCACCATTACGGCATACAACCACTGCATCTGTTCACGTCGTATAGTTGTTTGGTGCTGCTACCATCTGCTACCGTTCAGCATACTCTTCACAGCATTATGGGTGACCCCTTGCTCTTATTATCCTGGCTTTGGTTGTCACAGTACGGTCGAACCTTTCAGTAAGAAATGGGCATGGGTTGGGCCAGACCCCGAATATTTCTAATTTGGGATTTCTATAATAAGCTGTTTGAGGTTGGCACGCAGCCCAAAGTTAAACGGCGCGTCGTTTTGGGTCCAAACGCGCCGTTCTCCTCCAAAAACACGCGCCGTTGAACTTTGGCTGTGGGGGCATGCTTTGCGGGGCGTGTGGGGGCCAGAGTTCAACGGCGCGTCGTTTTGGCCCCAAACGCGCCGTTCTCCTCCAAAAACACGCGCCGTTGAACTTTGGCTGCGGGGGCAGGCTTTGGGGGGAGTTCAACGGCGCGTCGTTTTGGCCCCAACGCGCCGTTCTCCTCCAAAAACACACGCGCCGTTGAACTTTGGCTGTGGGGGCAGGCTTTGGGTGGCCTGTGGGGGCCAGAGTTCAACGGCGCGTCGTTTTGGGTACAAACACGCCGTTCTCCTCCAAAAACACGCGCCGTTGAACTTTGGCTGTGGGGCAGGCTTTGGGGGGCGTGTGGGGGCCAGAGTTCAACGGCGCGTCGTTTTGGCCCCAGACGCGCCGTTCTCCTCAAAAAACACGCGCCGTTGAACTTTGGTTGTGGGGGCAGGCTTTGAAGGGCGTGTGGGGGCCAGAGTTCAACGGCGCGTCGTTTTGGCCCCAAACGCGCCGTTCTCCTCCAAAAACACGCGCCGTTGAACTATGGCCCAAACCACAGGCTTTGGGCGGCACCCGGCAGGGCTGCATGGGAGGGCTGTGGAGGGGAGGGTTTTGTTTGGGGGGGAGGTGGAAGGGTGAAACACCAGATGTTACACTCCTGGATGACTGTCTGTTTCACGTGTCACGTATCACTTGCATGTATCCATGCCTGTTGCGCAAGGTTTTAGGACCCTGGATAAGAAATCACAAAAACTTCAGGGTCTCATTTCTTGCTCCCAACGATTTCTTAATGAATGCGCTTTCCGTAGTATGTAATGTAGTTAAGGGGGAACCAAGGGCTGTGCTATTGGAGCACTATCCTTGCAGTTCCGGATTGCTGTCTACCAGAGTCTATCAGCGCCATACCAGCGAAATGTAGACTAGATAGTGGAGATACGCGGTAGTGTATGTCTCTTTTTGGTCGTCGCCGGCGTGGTTAGTAGCAGTAACTAGTAGTCAATCGTCGTCAAGACTCGTCAATTTGAACTCCGGCGAGCCCCGAAAACCCAACACCCTGAAAGGGAACCAGACCGAAACCCCTAAACTCTAGGCGCATCCCTGGCGCCAGGCTACCACCACGAGCAACGGCCAGCGCTTGGAGCTTGTGGACGATGGCCTGGGGCGTGGGTTAAGGGTATATGGTGTAGACTGATCTTGCGTTTAGGGCGTAAAATTCAGGGCATAGGCTTTAGAGTATACGCTTCAGGGTTCACGGTATAAAGTATAGGCTTCAGAGTGTCCCAAGCCACATGCCCTTGGTTCAGGGTTTAGGTTTCATGGAGCCCAAGTTCCAGCAGAAGTTGTTCTCCCCGACATAAACCATGATGCCGAAACAGGCCCTGCACGTCTTTCTGTCACTATAGTCTTTCCCATATGTGTAGTCCTCAATCCACAAGCCCGAATGAGAACTTGAGCCAAAATGCTACATTCGGCAGGTCAAGCGCCGCACACTGCGGTGGTCGGCTGCGCTGACTCGCGTGCCCCCGTGGAAGTTGCCATTGGGTTGCAGTTTCGTGCTTCTAGTTGTTGTCTTAAGCCTTCATCGCCTCGGGGAAAGCCCTGAAAATCGAAGCACTATCCAGACACTCCCGGCGTAGGTCTCGTACATTTAGATTTGGAACGCGGGGGTTCAGGGTTCATTTTGGGGTTGGGTGTTTGGGCTGCGGGCTTCCGGGTTCCGCGTTGGAGATTGAGTGCTCAGGGGGCATTTGTGCTTACTTTTGGGGTCGGGGGACTTAGTAAGCAGTTAGTAAGTAGACTTATAAGTACCCTAAAAGGGACCCTAATTGGGGTTATGGTACTTATAAGTCCCTAAAATAACCAGTTACTAAGTCCCCCGACCCTCCAAGTAGGGTATCCCACCCGTCCGTCCCTGCTGTCTCGGCGTTTCCGTCTGTTCCCCACCACGCCGAAAATAAGAAATCCCAAGCTTAGCATCGAGCCCGCACACCTTTAAAAGCCAGTACCCGAGACTATATGGGGGTTTTCCGAAAATTCGGGATACCTTATTTGGGGTCCTGATATACTAAAGATCCTAGTATTTAGGGTACTATACTAGGGTCCCCGATTTTCGGAAAATCCCATATGCTGAAATCTGCAGAGCGCAAGGTTGAGACTCGAGGTTCTGCAGGCCTGAGTTCTCGAGTCGATTGTAACGTGGTCCATACATCCAAGGTTGGAAGTATGGGCCCCTAACATGGACCTAGGCCTTTTGGAGGGGCTTCTAGGGACCCTTAAGAGTCTTTATATTGGGTATACAGTAGGTAGTAGGTAGATACGGATCCCAAGGTTAAGGCCCCTACTAGGGGCCCATGGTTTCAACCGGAGACTACAAGTTCTCTCTGTTGCACCATGCGTTGTCGCGTTGCATGCTACTGACGCTATGCCTCACGTCTCAGAGGCCAGTTGATTTTTGTTGCGCTGTAGCCGACACGAGCAGAGAGCTTGTAGGTAAGTTTCCGGAAGTGTCGTGCTGCAAGCAACGTCATTGCGCATCCAACCGCCAAGATCTTCGACGCCCTGCCTGGTGACATCTTCGTCCTCCGCAACGCGGGCAACACCTGCACCCATGCTGAAGGCGCTCATGAAGCAATTGCATTCTTCCTAGGGTCCTAGAATACTTAAACCCATAGCCAGAGCCCTGGTAAGAAACAGTGGTTTTTGCGAAGTTCATTACGCATCCGTTTGGCGGCGTCTTTCTGCATGGTTGCCACTGTGGGTTAAAGTTGTCGAGGATATTTTCTCGCAATCAAGCGGAGAATTATGACTGCGACGCGAAAGCTTGGTTTCGCAAGTCTAATAGACGCCTTAGACTGATCTCGATGTACTAGAATCTAGTATAGCGCCAAGCCTGTCAACACGAGAAATCTCAAGTCTTTTGAATTGAATGTACTTGAAGAGGAAGAAGTAGCCTCATAACCCCTTTTTGCCGAAAGTAGTATGCAGGTTTTACAAGCGTCAGACTTACAGTAAAACTACTATCAGAGATATACATATACGAACGAAACAAATGGTAGTACTGTCAATAGCCAGAACAGTACTACAACTGCTTGTACTTCCAGTTACTTCTACTTCTACTTCTGCTGCTGATGTCGTTACAACGACAGCTACTCTTGTAGCAACTAGCACAACACCAGCAGCAAGCACCTGCATAGCAACCGTTTAGGGGTTTAGGGTTTTTAGGGTTTACTCAGAGGCCCCCAAATAGTTCCTTTTTGGGATTACCCAATTCCTTGCCCCTTCTTGAAGATATTTTTTACTTTTTGCTGAACCTCCATGTAGGCCATAAGCAGGCTCAAATATGCAGGTACCCATGCACATCACGATTCAAAGCCCCTATCTTCGGAAATATATCCCTGATTACTTCTCCCTAAACCCTAAACATTCTAAACCTTAGAAGCGTAAGACCACTTGATCTGTTGCACTCTGGCATGTTGTTCTTCTTCTTCCTCCTGGACGATGACATGCTGGGCGCTCAGACAGCTGAGGGCGCTAGGTCACCCGGGATTGGTGGACAGGTTTCATTTCGGGAATAATTTTTAATTTCTGTATGTGGGTGGGAATTTGGGAGGTCGACCTTATAGCCTCTGCTTTGGCTCTGAAGTTGCCCCACATAGAACCATTTGGTAGTTGGGTCTCCGGGAATATAAGCGAGTTATGTAGTCATGAACTAGGCTTTAGGTTACAATCCTTATCGGGCTATATTCTGGGGTGGTTCTGTTTCTATATGATTTGGTCC
Source organism: Symbiodinium sp. CCMP2592 (assembly GCA_905221615.1). Taxonomy (NCBI): domain Eukaryota; class Dinophyceae; order Suessiales; family Symbiodiniaceae; genus Symbiodinium; species Symbiodinium sp. CCMP2592. Next base: position 356,458 of record CAJNDT010002779.1, read on the forward strand.
TGGGATTGGTATATTGGTCCGGGGTTTGGTAAGAAACTAAAGCCTAAGACCAAACCCAAGACCCCTTAGTTAGATTCCCAACAAACCCAAAACCGTAAGTCCAAAACCCCTAACCTTTTGACCCTAAGATTTGAAAACGCAAGCCTTGTAGCACCCCGCAATTTTAGCAGCCCCTATTGTAGCATCCCTAAGGACCCCGCAGCCTGTAACCCCGAAACCCAAGATGGGCAATTGTCCAAACTAGGGTCCCTTACCCTGACCCCTGAATTCTAGACCCTCCTGCAAACCCCTATCCCGAGGGCACAGAGTGCAGCTTTTAGGATTCAATGTAAGGTTGTTCGGGTTCTTAGTGTAAGGGGTGTCGCTTTGGTTAGTTTCGGGTGTTAGGTTTCGGTTGTCGCCCTTTGTGGCGTTAGTTTTCGGTTGTGTTTTTGGTTGGTAGGTTTCGGTTTTCGCCCTTTGTGGCGTTAGGTTGGGGTTGTCGCCCTTTGTGGCGTTAGTTTTCGGCTGGGTTTTTGTTGGTAGATTTCGGTTTTCGCCCTTTGTGGCGTTAGGTTCGGGTTTAGTTTTCGGTTGGGTTTTTGTTGGTAGGTTTCGGTTTTCGCCCTTTGTGGCGTTAGCTTCGGGTTGTCGCCCTTTGCGGCGTTAGTTTTCGGTTGGGTTTTGTTGGTAGGTTTCGGTTTTCGCCCTTTGTGGCGTTAGGTTCGGTTTGTCGCCCTTTGTGGCGTTAGTTTTCGGTTGTGTGGCGTTAGATTGGGGGTGGCGTTACCGTTAGGTTGGGGTCTAAGGCAAAGAAGTTTGAGGCAATAACAGGTCTGTGATGCCCTTAGATGTCCTGCACATGCGCTACGCTGATGCGCTCGACGAGTTTGCAAGCTTGCCTGAAATGCCTGGGTAGTCTTGATAAAGTGCCTTGTGATGGGGATACATGATTGCAGTATTGATCTTCAACAAGGAATTCCGGGTAATCACCTGTCATCAGCTAGTGCCGATTACGTCCTTGCCCTTTGTGCACACCGCCCGTGGCTCCTACCTATTGAGTGATGGTGAATTATTCGGACTGACACAGTGCTCAGCTTCTGGACGTTGCGTTGGATAGTTGCATGGATCCGTAGGTGAACCTGCGGAAGGATCATTCGTGCTATCCAAACCTAGTTGTGAACTTGGGTTTAGGGGTCGCCCTACGCGTTTTTGTTGTAAGGTTTCGGGTTGTGGCGTTAGGTTAGGTTTCGGTTGCTGGCGCTTGTGTTGCTAGGTTCGGCTTGGGAAACCCTATAAGACCCTTAAACCCCTAAACCTTAAACCTAAACCATACCCACGTAATTAAGCTTAAGCCCCAAAACCCAACGACCCCAAGCCCCTAAATTCTAAACCCTACAAAACTTCAATGCTAAACCCTGAACCGAAGCACCCAAACCCTGCCCTTTGTGCACACCGCCCGTCGCTCCTACCTGACCTATTGAGTGATGGTGAATTATTCGGACTGACACAGTGCTCAGCTTCTGGACGTTGCATTGGATAGTTACATGGAACCCTCAAACCCTAACCCCCTCCAAGGTCTCCATGGCTGGATGGCGAGCTGGCTGGCACAGAGGACCGATGGGCTTTACTTTGGGGTTTAGGGTTTAGGTGGTTTGGGGAATCAGGAGGTTCGGGTTTTATGGGGTATGAAGTGCTTCTTTTTAGAGGGTTTCGGGTTAGGGTTTAAGGCCGTTGACCCTTGCCTCAAAGCCTACCAAAACCCTGTGAACCCTAAGCCTCTCGAAGCCCCAAACCGGCATAAACCCGAAATCACCTGCTTTGCCTGCTGCGTGCGAGAGTGAGTGACGAAACCGAACCCAAAACCCCAAACCCCCTGAAAGTGCCTGCGATGATTGAGGTTCAGGGGTTGGGGCTTCCGGGGTTTGGGGTTAAGGGGTATCGGTATGGGATTTGGGCTTGAAGGTTTCAGCCAAACCCCCTAAATCACCAAATCCCCTGAACCCTCAAACGCGAACCCCCTGAAGCCTAAACCCCAAACTCCTTAAACCCTAAGCCTATTCAGATACTTGGTAAACGTGGCTAGCTAGCTGAAAAGCTAATACCACGAAGCTATCATCTGTTGGATTACGACTGAACGCCTCTAAGTCGGAATCCATGCTGGCTAAGCAATGTTGCCCAACGCTCTCATTTCAACAATCTTTGGCTCTGACGCACACCGCTGGCCGATGCAGGCTCTTTGCTCAAGGGTTCGCATGCATACATGGATTCCCGACATTCCCAGATTCCCTACCCACTATCTCGCGAAGCCGCACATGCACAGTAAGAGCATGTAAGATCTGAAGCCACTAGGACGGCATGGGGGAAGGGTTTAAGCCACCTTGTCGGCAGTGGGCTGTCCTAGAACTATTCCTTTAAGTAAGATCCTTAAGCCACTAGGACGGCATGGGGGAAGGGTTTAGAAAGCCACCTTGTAGGCACTGGGCTGTACTAAATAGTTAAGTAAGATCCTTAAGCCACTATCCATATCCCTCAACCATAACATTGACCCCTCCCTTTTTTTATCCTAGCTGCTTCTCTGGGAAACACCAGGCCTCCGCCCTTTTAAGGCCCATACTTCGATATCCCTACTGAGCCATAATTCCTGCGATCTCGCAATGGCTTTCAATAACTGGCGGCAGATCATGTTCGGTGGCCAGCGTGCTGGAAGAGACAAGAACCCCAAATATAAGGCGGGTTATATGGGTTGGGACCGAGCGACTCAAGTAATGTCTCCCTGACAGGCACGTGCGAAGGCAGCTGCTGCTGGGACCCTTCAGCAATAGTTGCTTTTTAAGTAAACGTGAACTTCTACTCGCTATATGAAATGTAGCTCACAACCCTAGTATAGGCCTTAACATTGAGTTCCAAGGTAATTCCCCCGCGGGAGGATCGTGGCGTGGCGGAGCCGGAGCCCACCGCCACTAGACATGTCGGGTCATCACGTTTTGAGCGGTTTCTTGTTGTATCCTTGAATCAATATGTGGTATTACTACTAAGATTACAACTGTTGAAAACTCCACTCGCTATATTAAATATATTTCACAACCCTAGTAACAATATAGGCCTGAACATTGAGTTCCCAGGACCGTCCACTGCCGCGGCAGATTCCACCCCGAGAGGGTTATCCACCGGCATCCGAGTCATGGCAGGTTTCCCTTGAAAGTTTTCTTAAGGGTGCTTAGTTAACCTCGTCATCATAAGCCCCACTTTGGACTGACTTCCCGGAACCCCCATGCTAAGGATGCTGCAGAGGCCGGGGACATGCCGGCGGAGGAAGCTGGTGGAGCCGGGGACATGCCGGCAGAGGAAGCTGGTGTTGCCGTTGACATGCCGGCAGAGGAAGCTGGTGGTGCCGGGGACATGCCGGCGGAGGAGGCTGGTGGAGCCGGGATGCCGGCGGTGGCTGCTCTGTTGCCAGAGGGGGCTGGGCTCATGGCCATGGCGGCAGAGGCAGTGGCGGCGGGCCAGCGGCGCCAGCGGGGCGAGGCTGCTGAGCCTTTCGGCGACTTCGACCCAGCCGGCTTCTTCCAGATCCACGGTGACTTGCGTGCGGTCGAAATCAGGCACGGCAGGGGCGCCTGGTTGTCTGTGCTCGAGAACGATCTGGAGTCGGACCCGGAGCCAAGCGCCACTGGACTTGTCGGGTCATCATGTTTTGAGCGGTTTCTTGTTGTATCCTTAATTCAATTGATAGATTAGTATTAATAGTACAACACTATTGTAGTTGTATTGCAGGAGCCTGCAGAGGAGGCTGGCCCATCTGCGCCGCCGGAGCCTGCAGAGGAGGCTGCGCCATCTGCACCGCCTGCTGCTGTTGTGATTGAAGATGCAGCTGACGTGATTGGCAAGGTGCCACTGGTGATGGAGGCATCCGGACCTTCAACTTTTCTCCCTTTTATGGAATAGGAATAAGTTATAAGGAATAAGGGATAAGATAACTATGGATATATTAGTGTGGCTCCACAGGACAACATTCCCATCATGAATGGTTGGTGCCAGGGCATATTGGACAACGGCCGCCCCTACTATTACAACAAGGATGCCCGAACCTGCTGCTTCAAGCGTCCAGTTCAGTTTTTGGATCCTTGCCCTATTTGGCCCTATTTAGTATTGTTCGGTGCATTCAAAACAATTCTAGAACTAACTTAATCCATGAATCCACAATACCGAGGCAGACCTGGATCCTGTGACGGTCCTTGGGGAAGCGGCGATGGAAGGGACTGGCTGGGAATTGTGGAGCGAGTACCTGTCTAATCCCCCGAAGCTTTTCTGGTACCACGAAGTTTCTGGGAGGACGTGCGAACTCCACATGTTCGACGTTTGGCATTGCATCAAGCACTTTCTCCTCCGGGTTCGGTTTATTGCATTGAGGGTTTAGGACCTTTTCGGAGGCATCTCAATAAATTCCAAGGATGGAGAGCTGGCGGCCGAAGTCGAGCGACAAAGGGCTGTGAGAGGGCTTACGCCGAAGGCCAAGGCCAAGTTGAAGAGGGACCAGGCAAAGGCCAAGGCAAAGGCCGCCAAGGCCAAAGCCAAAGAAACGGCCTCTGGTTCCCGGAAGAGGAGGCTCGAGTGAGTCCCAGAGGGATTTGGAGCACAAAACTTGAAAAGCATAGTAACTATAGTTTCGGATCCTGGGGCTCGCCGGGGAATCCTCTTCATGCGGCTGCGAATTTCACTCGCCGCGTCGCCGCAGTCCTGAAAACAGTCCGAGTCTGTGGGCCGAGTTTGCAGCTGCGTATCATGACACTCATTGTTGATCATGTTTGCGATCGTGCCTTCCCTCCAGGACTCTCTCCATGTGCTCCATTGGCTTCCTGCAGCAACCTCAGATTCGGCCTTCGTCGGAATGCATTTTTGCATTGGGTTTTGCGAGGTTCCAACGGACGGGTCATTGGTTGGGTTGCAAGTTGCATTGCTGCGAACTAGGCTAAACCCTATTAAACCCGGAACCTTAACTAAACCCTACGCCTTGGTCTTCAAGCGACGTCATGTGCGAAGTCTTAGACAGACAAATGCGAAAGCCTGCGCTCGCCAACCCGAAGCCTTAACCTCAAGCCTCTACACCATCCCTCAGCCCTCGCGAGGTTGCTGCACGGTTCGGCGGCGGCGGAGGCGCATTCGCACGAAGCCATGAGCCCTCACTCTAAACCCCAAAACCCTAAACCCATGAGATCAGCTGTTTAGGTTGGCAGCGAGAGGAACCCCCACAAAGCAGCCTTTTGGAGCCCGAAACTGGGGTTTGTCCCGGGGTCATTTCCAACTCGATTGCGCTCACTGTCATCGTAGTGAAGTGGTTGTTTGTGGGACGGTGCGATTCCTGTTCTTGCTTTGCGGAGTCGCATCCGTCTCAATTGCCAACTTTGTTGTAGCGGGATTACCACACGTGCCGGGTACGGATCCAGGTGGAAGACGGCAGGAGCAGGCCCTTCGAGTTGCTGGGTGCTCAGAGACTGGATCATTGCAGTTATTGATCTTCAACGAGGAATTCCGAGTAATCACCTGTCATCAGCTAGTGCCGATTACGTCCCTGCCCTTTGTGCACACCGCCCGTCGCTCCTGCCTACTGAGTGATCCGGTGATTTATTCGGACTGGCACAGTGCTCGGCTTCTGGTTTAGGTGGTTTGGGGTTTAGGTTTCAGGAGGTTCCGGTTATCACAGGGTCTAGGCTTAGGAAGGGGTTTGGGTCTGGGGTTTAGGCTTCAGGGGGTTCGCGTTTTAGAGATCGGGGTTTACGCGGTTTGGCGCTTGGGATTAATTGAGTGGGGTTTCGCCCTTTGTGGCGTTAGGTTGCGGTTGTCGCCCTTTGTGGCGTTAGGTTGCGGTTGTCGCCCTTTGTGGCGTTAGGTTGGGGTCTAACGCAGAGAAGGAAGTTTGAGGCACAGGTCTGTGATGCCCTTAGTATCCTGGGCTGATGCGCTCAACGAGTTTTCAAGCTTGCCTGAAATGGCTGGGTAGTCTTGGTAAAATGCATCGTGATGGGGATACATCATTGTGATGGGGATGCATCATTGCAGTTATTGATCTTCAACGAGGAATTGCGAGTAATCACCGGTCATCCGCCAGTGCCGGTTACGTCCCTGCCGTTTGTGCACACCGCCCGTCGCTCCTACCTATTGAGTGATCCGGTGAATTATTCGAACTGACACAGTGCTCGGATAGTTTCATGGATCTGTAGTTGAACCTGCGGAAGGATCATTCGCGCTATCCAAAACTTGTTGTGAAATTGGGTTTAGGGGGTCGCCTTATGTGTTTTTGTTGCAAGGTTTCGGGTTGTGGCGTTAGGTTACGTTTCGGTTGTTGGGCTTATGTTGCTAGGTTCGGTTTGGGAAACCCGTGTCTCTGCCGAGGTCTGGATCTGTGCATGATCCAAGTCCTGAGGCGAAAATCATTTCAGGGTGTACCTGACCTTCATATTACGGTAGGGATTTATCTGATAGCAAAAGTTCCTACTGTGCTGAGTGTAGTGGGTTAAGGAGGCATGAGCATATGTTCTGGCTTCATCAACCCATGACCACGTTCATGACCTGGTGCTGTTTCCTTGGGCTCAGTGGTGGTGCAACAGTCACGTTGACGTGGTCAGAACCTTTCAAGGTAGGGTTAGTCCAGGGTCTTGGCAAATTACAGAACGCAACCGGTTGCGTTCTGTAATTTGCCACAAATTCTCTGGCTTGGGGCAACCAAAACATCAGAAGAGGAAACCGCAAACCCGGATTTGTGTGGCAAAACACAGATCGCAACCGGTTGCGTTCTGTAATTTGTCACAAATTCTCTAGCCTGGCGAAACCAAAACATCAGAAGAGGAAACCGCAAACCCGGATTTGTGTGGCAAAACACAGATCGCAACCGGTTGCGTTCTGTAATTTGTCACGAATTCTCTGGCCTGGGGCAACCAAAACATCAGAAGAGGAAACCGCAAACCCGGATTTGTGTGGCAAAACACAGATCGCAACCGGTTGCGTTCTGTATTTTGCCACAAATTCTCTGGCCTGGGGCAACCAAAACATCAGAAGAGGAAACCGCAAACCCGGATTAGTGGCAAAACACAGATCGCAACCGGTTGCGTTGTGTATTTTGACACAAGTTCTCTGGCCTGGCACAACCAACACATCGAACGAACCTACAAGCCCGGATGTCGGGTGGCAAAACATTCGGGAAGTCCACGAGAACTAGTACGTATCTTTTTGTTCACCTTGCTGCTGCCGCTGCTGGTCGCGACACGCATCCCGGGAAAGGCCCACGAGACCAGGATTTGCACAGCATGATGAATGAATGATAGAATGATTCACTTAGACGCCGCGAAGGATGTAGAATTCTCAGCAGTCCAGCAGATGGATATCCAGCTTCCCGACCAGATTGGTCCAGACACATTCCGCAGCTGTGACACTCTTCATTGGAATTTTAAGTTCTCGTGCCCACTTCGGTCGGTAACTCTCCGGGTCCTCAATCCGTGTACTCCATGCCATCGCGCAAAACACCAATGCGAGCTCAGACGAAGGATTTCTCTCCGGCAAACAGCAGCCTGCTGAATCTACTGCCAGAATCAGAGCGTGTGCAATGCTGAGCACGCTGTGTGCTGCGCAGAAGTCAAGTCTGGACACCAGCATAGAGTAGTATGCGGATTCCAAAGCGTGTTGCCAATCCTTCAAGATGCCCCTTCCTGCAGGCGATGCCGCTACCGAGGCCCCATAGCGGACGTTTGACCCCAGGCTTTGCTTGCCGTTCAAGCGAAACTTCGGCCGTCGTTTATTGCATGCACCTCTCTTGCTTGGCCGACATTTCTCGCACTTCCCGTCCCGACGGTACGTGCGCCCCGTCTTGCACAGCACACAGCGCCATTGTGGCATGTTTCGTAGAGACGAACTAAGTTGTCAGCAAGAGCCTCGACTGGCTATTCATGCTTCGTTTATGTATGAGCTTGAGAGGTAGGGTGTTGGAAGTCTGGTACTGCGCTGATTTGACGGGTACCCCCACACAAATCTGTGATGCTGTTGCTGAGGCTGGACACCAGCTGTGATCCGAGACTGCGGTCCGAAGCCCGCGTGTTGGGGTTTGGGGTTTAGGCTTTAAAATTAGTGGGTGCAGGGTTCATGTAGGGTTGGGACAGTCGGCGACGATTAGGACGTTTCTCGTCTTATACCCGCAAGTTCTGGGCTTGTGATCGGTCTTGTAGTCCAATTGTTCGGATTCAAGAAAGAGGTTTGTTACGGTTTGTTATCCTAGTATGTTACCATGTGAGCGAGTGACCCATGCTGAATCTAATCACTCTCTGGTTGTTTGACCCTTGCAGTTAGCCGTCTTCACAACCATCAATCAAATCCGCAATCCTCAGTCCGAGCGGTTACAAGAGCTCCTATGTGCTTCTCCTGTGGCAATGAGAGTTTATGAGGCCTATGTTGGATGTGTAATCAATGCAATCTGTCTGCGATGATACAGTTCTGGGCTTTGAGTTCCAAGGTTGGTCATTCAGCTGGTCTCGCGGCAGCCTCAAGCAATAACAGTGCCGCCGAGACATTTCCGATTCAGCCCACACCCTCAAGCTATGTCAGCTATGCTTGTTAGGATGGGTTGTTAGTACTGCAAACTGTAGGATACCGTAGAACCATCATTTTGAGAGGTTTTCGCAGCATGCGGAATGAGTGCGGTGGAACAATAGGGTTTGTGAGGCAAGGCAAGTGTCGTAATGGCCAAGCTGCCTACGTCTAGTCCAGCACGCTGAATTAGCATGCGTCGTGCTCTGAGGCTGCAGCTTCGCTGTTTCTGTTTGCTGATGGACGGCGAGATTTCGAAGCGTCAGGCGGATTGAGCTGAGATTGGGATATTGGTGGTTGAGAGATTCTTATCAGCCCTGACAGAGCTGTAAAGGTTACTTTCAGTTGCAGGGTACATGGCATCCGGGGGTTGCGAAACAAGGGTGGCTCTTCATGCCCTGGTGTGCGCAGTAGATGTGGTTTCGTGTGTTCGGTGGGCAGCCGATCCTTGATTGTGGTTGCCGTTGACGAATTGAATCACGTCATTATCGAACCTCCTATGACCCCTTAAATGGTATCTTTCCAGGTCTCCCCTTTCGATTCAGGGTGGATTCCGAGATTCCAGTCTGACGTTGAAACATAGTAGACGGTTGCAAAAGAGCCATAATGGTGTGACTACTCACATGAGCATTCCTCCTGCCTTAGGTGGGCAGCCTGAACGATGTGAATTGCGAAGTCATCTGTTTAGCACGAAACAGAACCGAAATTGTGCTGATCGGGAGTCTTAACACTCTCATGCGCCAGGTGATGTGAGGACCCTTGCCGCCAGCAAGTTCTGGTTTGCTGATGGTGAAAAGCCCTGCTGGAAGCCTGAGGGGACCATTGAGACCATCTCAGTTCGTGCCCACGCAAGTAACCTTCCTGATCTCGACAACTTGATTTGCTTGAACCGGGACCCTGACCGCCTGGCGTTTGTCTACGCTTGGGTGATGGCCAAAAAGACATTTCAAGATGGTGACAAATCCTATGAAAAGATTTTGAAGAGCTTTGCCACCCGTGCCCGGTCCATACGTGCCCTTCGTCTGGTCTTAAGTGTCTGAGCTACCGCACTTAAACTATTTCAATAGAAATCGCAGTCATGACATGAGGTGAAGTTCTGGCATTTGGCCGATGAAGAAGCAGCAGAGAAGAAGAAGTGGGAATTGGCCCAAGACGTGAGAGATGACTGCGAAGCCCTAGTTCTCCAAGGGTGGAGGCAAATCAAGGCAGTCGGCCTTCTGCGAGCACTCTTGAAATCTGTGGCCAAGTCTGAGGCGGCAGAGTACATGGAGAAATGGCCACCCACCTCCACCAAGTAAACCTCGTGTGTAATCTGATTTCTGTCCAGTCGTTTCAGTCCACAATCCCTAGTGACTGTGTGTTATGCCAAGGCTCGGGAGCCGGGTGAATCTGAAGGCCACGAAAATCAAGGCAATGCTAAAGATCTATGATCGCTTTCAAGATTCACCTGGGTGTGAGCAGCTTATCATCCAGCTGGACGATGCTTTCTCAAGCAACCACGCCTTCGCGCACATGATGGCATTTGACCTGGTGACAGGCAAGACTGCGCTGCCAAAGGTTCCGGCACAGCAGCGAGCACTGATGTTGTGGACGTTGGAGAACCTCGGATACAATCTGTGAGCTGTGTGATGTTCTCACACAGTACATAGCAGATCGATGTGAATGCAGCATTGCATGCAGTATTGCAGATAACTCTTGCTTGTTTTGCACATCCAGCGACCTGTGCATGTGGGTGCCAACTGCATGTGTGCGTCTGTGTGCAACCCCAGGCGTCATCTCTGTGTGTGTGCTCACATGTCGACGAGTTTAGATACTCAGGATCATCGTCGCAGACATGCTGGAGGGCAGGTGTGCTCTGAAACCAAACAAGGATGCCATGACAATGATGATCTACAGGGCTCTCTTGAAACGCCGCCTGTGCACTCTGGTGGCGAACAAGTTCAAGGGGCCCGATGGTGGGGATGTGGCCAAGTGCGAGGGGGGCATGTCGCCGGCCACAGCGTTGAGCACAGTCTTTGCCTCCGTTGCCAGCTTCCGTTCCTCGGGCCTTGCCGACCAAAGCTATGTGTCGCTGCCTTGGTTGGCAGCCTTGCCCTCCTACACCTCCGAAGCTTTGCATTTCGGTGCCAAGCTTCTGCGTGGCCATTCGGGTTTCGACGAGTTGCTCGAGACAGCCGTCACCTCCGACGCATTGATCCCTGCAGAGACCTTCCTGCTTTCGAAAACGTGGAAGGCCGACTTGTTCGATTACGCAGGCTTGCTTGAACAGAAGAAGTCCGGGGAACGCCCCCCTGTTGTGGAGGTGGCAGAGCCCGCTGCTGTGGAGGCACCCCCCGCTGAGACGGAGAACGCCGCTGAGATGATGCCAGATGTTTCAGTGGATGTGGTGGATGTGGAGCCGGCGGCTGCTCTTCCTACATCGGTCGATCGCACGGCCTGCTTCAACCGGCTGGTGGTGCCCGAGAGCATCATGACGACAATCAACGAGCATGATGACCACTACTTCAATGAGGTCAAGGATTGGGCCCGTATCCGTGTGCAGACCTTCTTGGAGTTCGAAATCAAGGAAGAGAAGGCGGCAGCTCGCCGGGCGCAGGTCACCCGCTTGTATGAGAAGCATGGCTCCAAGCCGATGTTCATCATCTATGACTGCAAAGCCAGGCTGAGGGAGATGAAGGACGACTTGCTCGGGTCTCCTTGGAAGCGGCCTGTCCCGATCGCGCAAGCAGACTTGAAGGCTTGGGTGACCTCGTTCTTCATGGATGTGAAAGCGCACTTTAACTGCACTAATGCAGATTTCAGACTTGAAAGCTCAGCAACAAACCCCTTCCAATTTGAACGTACCTGCAATATGTTTCGGGAAGCACAGCCGAGGAAGGACAAGTTGTCACCCCAGATGCGGGAGAAAGACTTGTTCGTCTTTGCCGACGGCAGGTCGCCGGCCAACTACGATGTGATCCACAAGCTGCTGCAGACCACCCTCAAGGATGTGTCCATGCTGCCAAAGCGGCGCTTCACAATCGTCAGGCGGTCATACTCGAATGATGAGTTCGGCAGCGGCGGATACGCCTCCCCGAGACGGAAATCCGGGCTGACGCCACACGCGCCGGACCCATTGGAGAATTTATTCATGGTCATGCCAAAGGAGTACGAGTTGCCGTACAGAGAGTCGGCCTGCCCCAGCGTCATCAGCAACAACTTTGTCAGGGGCTGGCAGGGGCTTAGTCTCATGACCGAGCACGAGCAGGCTTTCTCGGTCGTCACCAACCACATGTACGCGAAGCTCGCCAGGAAGCCGGAGGGCGATTCGGAGACGAAAACCGAAGAGATGGGAAGCTTGCGTGATGACGCCTCAGGTCCTGAGGATGCTCCGGCTCCGGAAAAAAAAACGGAAGACACGTTGAAGGTGTACTTGCAGCCTTGGGACAATGGGGAAGCGCATCAGCAGCTTCTGGTCGATCTTTACATGCCCTCGGGTGGCTCAGCTCATGTGGTGAGCTTGGAAGCATCCGTGAGCTTGGCAATTGCTTGCTGCCGGAAGCGTTGGCACGCAACGCTTTTTGTGGAGAGTGAGCAGCATCGCCAGCTCCTGTCGCAGATCCTCGTCTTGAAGATCATGTACGAGATCATGTCAGGAAGGGCGGATGGATTTGTCATGAGGCAGCGCATTTTGACAAGGCAAGCATCCCTCAGCGGCAGCGATTCCGGCCGCCCACCTTTGCCGCCGCCAACCCCGGCGCCTTCTTCGGCAACCGCTGGCAGCATGGGGAACAGTCCAGCTGACAAGAGTGTTCTTGAGGAGCTCTATGGCGATGACGTCGAGGAGTACGACGAAGAAGGGGCCGAGCAGGAGGAAATCGGTGGGTAGAACTTGTAGCAGGAAGCAGGGCGGTTTTGTCAAGAGCCCTCCGGATCTTTTGCAAGTGCCATGTACTTGTCAGTGGCACCTTGCTGCCCCTTCAAGCCGGCCCAGTGGGTACTGAAACACTGAATGAATAAGTGCTGCGATGAATGTATCTCTGGAAAACAACCTAATCTCCAAGCTCCACAGACAGGCCGGCTGGGGTTTTTAATTGCGATTCTCCTGAACAGCACCCACAGCGACAGCAGGTGGCACAGAAGCTTTGACTAACTGCTGGTTGGAGTTCCAAGGGAGTGTGAAAAGCCAGGACTGCATTGCTGACTCGACAGTATTTAAGCATAGTGTTTTGCATTGACAGATGTGCGTTCATGCATGTTTTGGTTCCCAGTCTCTTTCTCACCTGTCTGTCTCTGTCTCAGTAGCACATCCAGACTCTCTCACTCACTCTCACTCACTCACTCACTCATCCGATCGCGCGCTCTCTCTCTCTCTCTCTCTCTCTCTCTCTCTCTCTCTCTCTCTCTCTCTCTCTCTCTCTCTCTCTCTCTCTCTCTCTCTCTCTCTCTCTCTCTCTCTCTCTCTCTCTCTCTCTGTCTCTCTGCCGCCCAAGGCCTGGAACTGCAAAGCGTCGGTCCGTGCTGTCGTCCAGGTTGTAAAACCTTGGGGCTGTCAGTTCTGATGTTTGAAACTGATGACAGCCAGGCCATCTGTGCAAGAGCGGATCCACGGCCGCCGACAGCTGCAGGCCACAGGATCGTTTGAATACTGTGACAGCATGTGCATGTCAACCGTCAAGCTGAGAATGACACGCGCATGTAGTGCAGTGTCTGATGAGGGATGAATCCTCAGGGAGTGTCCAGTCTGGAACTACATGGTAAAGGGTCATCTCCAGCACGACCAGTGTTTGCTAGACGCTTAAAATGCGACTATGCCCGAAATTAGTTCAGAAACCCCGAATTGAATGGGGTACAGGCCTTCAACGTATTACAGTTTAAACTAAACATGAAATCAAGGCAATACTAACACCAAGTTTGACATATCCGATAACTGGCGATTGCTTTCAGACGTGATCATGTGTTTGACACTGGCTACTTACTTTGAACTTGGACACTCTCCAAGCTGTGGTGTGGAAGTGTCGAAAATGCTTAGTGTTCTCGTGCGGTTGAATATTGCTAACCCCTATGTTTCTTAAAAGAAAGGTACCATCGCAGCCCGCTCGTGATTCCCCACCCTCCCTGCAGATGGCTTCACGCCCTGGTGTTACAAGTCTTCAAGTTCCACATGATTGGCGGGGAGCCCAGATCTTGGTTCACACGAGAGTCTTTCCGTGTTAGGGCTACGTGAGCAATTGGTGCTGTGTAATGCTGGCCTGAAAACTAACAGACTTTGGTCCAGACATGCGACCTGTTGCCGCTGCCAGTTCTTTTAAAAGGGCGCTTGTGAGTTTTGCCTTCCAGTTCATTCATGGCAAAGTCGGCTGCTCCGACTAAGAAAAAGAGTGGAACGGTCAAGAAGCGGCCAGCCGCCTCCGGGAAATCGATGAATCCGATCCCCAGCATGGCCAAGATCAAACTTGCAAGGGTGTTTACTCTGTTCGATCAACGGCAGTTCATGCGCGAGCTGGCCAGCAAGCTTCAGGTGGCACCCATGGCAGGCTGCCAAGTTCAATGGGCGAGCATGTACGATGGGAGCAACATGCCTGGGGAGGTCATGCAGTGTATGAAGCAAGTGCTAGGTGTGCAGCCAATTCAGTTGTTCGGCGGCCAGCCAGCATTATTAGTGCGTGCTGCACAAAGTAGTATGTTTCGACACTCTTTGGTCCCAAGTTCATAGCCCAGGTGCCGAGATTGTGCGGTACAAGGCGTACTACAACATGCGCAATTTTCGCATGGGTCACTTGTTCGAGGACCTCCGAAGCCTTGATGTGCACCGATAATAATACGGTAAGACGGCGACAGTGGCTCTGCCAGGACGGCAGTGCCTTGAAAGACAAAAAGGCATTCTGTTGGATGCATGGGGCCTCATGCAACGTTCCACGCTGCGACTCTGTCGCATTCTTTATCGGCGGCTTCATGTGCAAGTCGAATTCGATGATGAATCTTCGGGAGCATTAAAACATTGCAATGTCCCGTGTGATCAGTGTCTCGATCATGCCTGGGTCACTTGAGGAACAGTGCCCGTTTCCGGGCAGATCCACTTGGCCAGGCTGCTGCCTCTCGGCTCACGTTCGATGCCCTGGTGGAGGTGCTGAAGGCCCAGACCCCTGCGCATTTCGTGCTGGAGAACGTCAAAGGCTCGATGTCATGGCCTTATTGGGTAGATGTGGGTGCAAAACTTGGAAATTCATTGCTTTAGGTGTGGGCATCGTGCCGATGGATGGTGTGTGCTTAGGGAGCTACTTGCTCAGGATGAAGCGATGCAAGGCTGCAGATCCACCGTCGGAAGCATCTCCCATGGACAAGTATGACACCCCTTTGGAGTACTACCTGGATACCCTGAAGCAGCTGGAGTACAGCATCGCTGTCGTGGAACTCAAAACCTGTGCTCCTCTTCCAGAGGTGAGAGAACGAGTCTGGATTCTGGGGTCCAGGACCTCCTACACTGCGGAGCAATGGCGCTCGGATGTCTTGTTGACGGAGCCGGCTGATGATACTCCATGTCACCACTTGAAGGCCTACTTCGATGCTTTCGGAAAGAGCTCTGATGCCATGAGGGATGACAGCGCCACACAGTGGGGCAATGACGCGAAGTATGCTACGGCATACGCCAACGCCATGGAAGAGATGGTGAGTGCAGGGAGGTTGGATTCGTCCAGCAACATCTCGGACGTCAAGGCTCGCCCTTCGAGTGGGGCTGCCTGGCAAGGCCTCACTGAGTGGGGAAAGGCCAGTGTTGATGTGTACAGTGCTTTGGCAAAGGCGCAGGAGGCCACGATGTCGGAGGGAACGGGGCCTTCCAACTTCTACCCCGTGTTTGACCTCTCGCAAGCTTGTTCTCGGAACAAGCTGACCGTGGATGGAACTTGGACTACAGTATGCACAAGCACTGTTTTGACTTCCTTGAATGATGCCAAAATCATGAGTGGTCAGGGTGTTCTGGCGATTTTGGGCCAGAACCCCTCAAACAAAGTGTGCCATTTCTTGAGCGATAAAGAGCTCACTGATCTAGGAGGAAATGCTATGTCGTTTACCCAGCTTTCCAGGGTATTGATGCCGTGTGTGAAGGCCTTTGTGAACGCCAAAGGAGCTGCAGCAAGCTGAGAATTGATATCTATGTCCCGTGCTTGTTTTAGGGTCTCGCGAAGTCTTTCAAGTTGCTGATCCTAAGACGGCACGTTAGGCGAACGGGTTAAAGCTGCTTGCTCTTTCCACAGTCAGACCGGGGCTACATGGTGGATTTCTTGAGAGATTATTTAGTTGCGTAAGGGATATACTATTTGAAACAGAGTATGAAATTGCTCTTAAGTGAAGTTGGGTACTGCGTGGCCGGAGCTTGCACATTAGATTCCACGGTTCCCGGGATTTTGACTGGCTGTCGGGAAATGGTATGTGGCAAGGGTTCACCGGCCTGTGTTTAGAAGCACCTCGGCTGACGTGGGCCGGCTTTGAAAAGTCAAACTTGCTTCCGAGCCAGACCTCGCATGTGAGCTTTGACAATTGATGTACTGCAGTGTGCAAGCATTGCTTTGAGGCAGATTCATCAGTTTTGGAGCCTGGCGCGCAGGCCTGGTGTGCGATGCGACGGCATTAAAGAGCTGTTGAAGCATGCTGCACAGGAAACCACATTGTTCAGGGAAGCTGTGTTAGCTCGAGAGAGCCCCCGGACCCTTTCATCATGGAAGCCTCGTCTGCCTCTGATTTGAAAAAGTTGCTCCCAGAGAAGACGCGGATCCTGTGGTATGGCAAGGGCCTGAATCCCATGTTGGGGTTCATGCCAGAAGCTGCAGTGCTTTTGGCACCGACACTATCGGATGCTTCCATGCTCGCCCGCATCCGGACTGCTTCCAGATGGCCAAGGCCAAGGTGTTTGACTGCGGAGTCTACAAGCCCATGTCATGTCAGCTTTGACGACGGTGTTGCAGATGTGTTCCTGGGCAGTGTCACCAAGATCGAGGCCGCTTCAGTCCTGTCAGTCGCACTGGACATGTCCACAGTTTCCATTGTTGTGCTCGCGGTCAATGGGAACTACTCGGATCCCGCTGATTGGAAGGATCCAGCGGGATGGGTTACCATGCGCAAGGAAGTCAGTTGGTCCACGTGGACCGCTCTCGAAGCTCACAGTCAGCTGTGGTTGTGCGTCCGTGGAGAAAGTGCAGCACAGACCCGAATCGTTCAGGATATCGACAGCATCTTCCAGAAGGTGTCCGCGGATGTGAAGCCTGCAACACCAATTATACGGGGAGTTGATCGCTATGTTGTTCAGAGGGGCAAGCGGCAACGGACGACTTACAATCTTCCTGCGCCTTGTACAGCAGAGAAGGTGTTCCGATCACCAGCAGGTTCAGCTGCAGATCCCACAGACTTTTCGCCGCACGAGTTCTTGCCTTTACTTGGCTACGGGTGTGAAACCAACATACATTTGTTGACGCCGGCCTGGCAGATGAAAGTCTTGTCTCACAGTGTTCCTTTCAGTGTTGGCGAGCTGATGTATCGCTTTGCAATGCGGTTTGCCTCATCAGCGTCCTCATCGAAATGATCACATGTATACGCGGTCTCTGAGCTGCGGCAAGAGGAATGGATGACTCCTCCTTACAGCGAGGGAGCAACTACTTGTAAAACTCAGAGAGCAAGCCAGCAGTTCAGATTTTGAGGCCACGACAAGCCAGACACTTCAGCTGCCTGACCTGCTCTGAAACAAATTGCAGTTTGTGGCCATGCAGGCTTGCCGACCCATGCGAATGTTTGGAAAGTGTTGCTGTGACTGATACTCTAGACTCTCGCCGCCTAAACTAATATCTCGTAAAGTCTGGAAGCAACATGCCATTATTGTCCTGCGTCTCTCACAAGCCAGAAAACTTCAAGCTGCCGGCCCTTGTCCTTCGATGTTCTGGCTTTCTGTTTTGGGCATGACCCTGTGGAATGCAGGAATATAGCATAGATGCATGGTCATGTCACCCGTGTTATGTTTCGCAGCGCATGCTTCCCAGTGCATCCTTGATCGAGATATGGCCAGGTTACAGTCCATGCTTCTGCAAGAAGAGGTGTCGTGGCACAGCCGCTGGGCAAGTTTACATCCCTGATACTGCCGAAGCTACTTTTCAACACATGTACCCCAGACTCACTGGAGCAATGTTGTGTTGTGGTATCATAACAGCATGTTGTGGGGTCTCCGTCAGCTGCGTTACCCTAAGAATTATTGATTCATGGGGGAGGCGGTGTGAGCAATATGACCTCATACAGACACGAGACTGCTCCCTGGACACGACTTCATGTTCTCGTCGTCCGACGTTTCTCCAGTGGACACGGTGCTGTCTGCCAGGGAATGGCCAAAGGCTCGTTACAATCTAAACTAACCATGCGAATGTTGGTTCGCATCTCAGTGGACTGACAGTGAAGTTCAGGTTTCATGCATGAGCCTCCGATTTATCGTTGACCTAGACTCTGGTTGTTCTACCTGGCCTCGTTCCTGGGGACATCTACTTGTGTTTCCGAGGCTGTGTGCAAGACGGTCGGGCCAGGGCCTCGTCTTTAATGCTGTGTGCTGCGATGGACAGACGTGGACATGTGGCATCATGTTGAAGTTGGACTGTGTGCAGCGGGTCAGTTCGGAGTGATGCACCATGACATGGCAGATCACCTTTACCGTCGCAGATCCTGGTGGCTTCATCTGATTTTAGAAGCTGCTTGCTCCGGCTGCTTGCTCCGACTGCTTGCTCCTCGTTGCCGCCATGAGCGATTGGTTCGTTGCGGTCACAGCGGCTGAGTGGGACCGTTGCGTCTTTAGCTTGGGCTACACTGAGCCGGAACGAGTTAAGCTGCTCTCCAAGACAGATTGTGTGTTGTGCCCCACTTCGCACACTGCCTTCATGATCCACATTCAGAACCATTCAGAACGTGAGATTGCCATCGGCCGGTCAACCAAGGACAGGGTGTACTCGGAAGGGAGGCGCCTCAAGTGCAATCTCAGCAGGCCGGGCACTGCTCGACGACCGGACATGTCAGGTTGCGGCTTGCCGCGTGAGATGATGATCGCAAAAGTTCGAGTTTTGACCTGCGACGCCATGTCGATCTTTGCATCGGCTGGTGAAAGGATGCTGGCAGATGGTATGCACTTTGGCCCACACCTACCGGCCGTGGGTCCGGACGATCGCGCCCTGGGGTTGTGCTCGTGCTCTTGGAATGTCACGTTCCACACGGCCAGCCTCTGCGTCATGGGGACAGAAGTCTGGAGCAAAGGTGGCCGTCGGGAAAACAAGGCCGTATGGGACTTCTATGTGGCTTTGGTTCGCTTCGAGCAGGACGACGAAGAGAAAGGCACGACACCTTTGGACTTGAAAAATTTGGATGCCTACGTGTTGCAGCCCATGGCGGGTTTCATGGCAGCCAATACCGCAGCCCCCTTCTCAAAGGGGATGGGTGATGGCTTGGTGTTGTACCCTTCCCACTTGGACTGTGTGTACATGGCCACAATTGCTGCTCGTAAGATTCGCCAGCCTCTCGACAAAGTGTGGGTGCTCAAGCTCAGCATTGATGCCGACCAGCTCAAGTCCACGAAGGACACAGGGAATGCTTGCGAGTAAGTGCCATGCCAGCTTAGAGCTAATCGCAGTCATGTGTAGCTTCGTGATGCTGCTCTACTAGGACATGCGGGTCTGCTGGACTGCTGAAAGGGGAGCTGCCGTGGCTTATTGGTTTGTTACTCCGACGACCGGCGACGTGGGTTCCGCCTCCACGGTCGCCCTGTCCTACGTTCTCGACCTGTCCGTCAATGTGGCCCTGTACCACAGTTCCCTGGATGTGAACCTGGGCCCTGCAATCACCTTGGAGTCTGTGTTGAAGGAGGGAGAGCAGAGGAGGACCGCTTTAAAATCCTGTGGTCATATCGCTGTGCTATTGAAAGAAAGCTTCCGAATCACGCTTTCATCGCTGCCAGGATGTCTGAGATGTCGGCCAAGCTTTCCAAGCAGATTGTCACGAAGCAGGCAGAGTGCCAGGAATTGCAGCAGCAGCTTGCCGAGGTCCACGATGCAATGGGCCATGATTCGGTCGAAGCTGAAGTCGCGAAAGGATATTTTGTGAAGCGCCGCCGTCGTGATACCTTGGATGATGAGGACACGGTATCGTTCTCTGCAAACTGAGGGCAGATGGCAGTAGCAGCTGGCATTAGCTTTTGTGCTTTCATCCAGCTGGGCCGTTCTCCATGTGTCGCCACCCTGCAAAAGCAGCAGCAGTGTGGGAATGTAGTTCACAAGCCGTTTGTCCAGTAGAGTCTAGACTGATTCCTTCGGTGTCAACTGTAACTCTGAGACGCCCATACTGTTGCTTCAGCCTCAGCTGTGTCGCAGGCAGGCTCACTCGCTTCGTTGTTGAAGCATGACAGAGAAGGTTGTCCGATCCACGATGTGAAAATGGTTCCTCTCTGATGAATGTGTCTGCTGATCTGCGCAGTGCAACAGATTAGCAGCCTGGTAGTGGGCTAAGGTCAATGCCACGAGGCAAGCAGCTGGCTGTTGAGGCAGAGGGTGAACAGGGATGGTTCTGTTTTGAGAATCAGAATGGGTCAATTTCGGGCATGAAGTTGTGGGAGTGACACTTGTCCAGCGTGACTCGTGGCTTAGACACACGGTTGCATCAAAAGGAGGTGCGCATGCCACCTACCGGCGTTGGCAGACATTGCTAAGAAGTGCAAAAGCCTTTGCAGATAAACCTTCATCGAAAGCCCGAGCTGGATAAGACTTATAAACATATGTGTAGCAACATGGGCCCAGAAGCTTCAAGGTAAGCAGGGATCCGGTTCAGTTGCTCAGTTCAGCATCATCGCCATAGCCGGTAGTTCTGTACTTGTGGGTCCCCAAGCCAGTTTACACGGGAAGCATATCCTGTGTACAGCACAGAGCCCTAAAAAATTAAATTTCTGAAGAAGGGCTGGGAACGATCCGTCTAGGGATGAGCTTTGTTTCCCAGCACGGACAGGTTTCAGCCAGGGTTCCATCGATGACATGATCCGGTCATCCCCACAGGCCCTCCCTCTTGCAGGGCCCTTGGATAGGGATTTGCTCGCAAACTTTGCTCCACGTTGCCCTTGGCTCCACGTGAGCACAGGATTCGTAGAGACCAGCAAGCTTGGGTGCACTTTCGCAGTCATGCGTGTGGCAGTGTGCAGCCACGGCCCAGACCCCGTGCGCATGTTGCATTCTCTCGGGGTGAATCCTGGGAGCGGATGGACTTATATCCATCTCTTCGAGGAGGCCACTTACATGGACTTGTTCATGTGACGCGAAAAGGTTTTATGCTATGCTTTCAACTGTGCAGGCCGATGTTCCATGGCTACGTGCTCATTATTATGCTGCTGATGGGTCGCCTGAGAAACCTCTTCATGTGCACCACGTGAAGTGTGCGCATGGCATGCCGCAGTTTTGCTTGACCTGCCAACGTGGAGCCTGCAAGAGGCTGGGTCATGCGGTCGACGTCGCCTTTCTTCGCGAGAAGGGTGGCAAGGGGCATAATTCTTACGAGGAGATTCTGGCTCAGATGACGGTTCTGAAGCCAAAGTCCGAGTCTCAGTGGGTATGGGCAAAACCATGTGGACATCAGAATAGGTAGCAGAATAACTAATGGCCTGTTAAAGCAAAACATTCGTCTCGCTCCGATCCTCGAAAATACTCAGTGCTGCTGCAGAAGCATACCCAAGATGATGTGAAAGCTGACTCTTATGTTCGGAAGCCTTTGGTGCAACTTTTGCGAATCTTGATTCCTTTTATTGAGTGCTGGAGAGGTGAAGCGCTCTTGGAAAATATCGGATCGTACGTATAGGACGCACAGTGGCTTCGATTGTGATGCTGGGTAGGTTGGTCATGATGTGGCTGCTGTTTCGTCCGGAGCTAGATAGCTCTTCCTGTGGTTTGGGCATGTGAGTGTCTGCGGCTGTCGTGCTTTAGGTCTAGCTGTTTCTGGGCATGTACTGTGGCTTCTTGTGCGCAAGTCACAGGCATGAGACGTTTGAATCAGGTTTGCCGTTGTCGATGTGCACACGTGGCCGGAGCACAGCCAGCGGCAGCATATCGAGGAGCTGCAGGCCAAGCTCTCTTCGTATTTCCAGCACCTCCTGCCCAACTTTTGCCTCTTGAGCTCAGATCAGCAACTGCTTCGGCAGATGCTGGACAGTCTTTCACGGCACGAGACTTCTTCAAGGACAGTGCTGCAGAATGCCCTGGGCACCGCAAGATTTCCCATGCCCGAACCGGATTGGCCGTACTTCTGCCAAGCCGAAACTGAGGAAAAGGATCTTGTTGACAACATTCCTGAATTCCACAAGCTGGCGAAGCCGGTGAAGGCATGTATGCGGTACCTGAAGGTTCCCAAGAACAAGGAGAAGGCCATGAAGCTGGCTGAGTACCTCAATATGGTGTGTGAGCGTTGCAAGGAGTTTCCCACCTGGTATGCCCTGAAGCTGCACCAGAAACCTTTTCCACGAGAGATGCTTGGTCGTTGTCACATCATTGCGATGCCAGGCAAGTCGGAGGGTAGCATCGTGCTCCGGCCTATATTGGCGAAGGATATCCTTCTCCAGAAAGGCTGGCCACAGCGGAGCCTCAACTCCTATCATGTGCAGAAACTGCCATGGGAGCTTCCGCCTTCCCAACCTTTCAGCGCAATTTTGTCTTCGATCCTAGATCATGTCAAGGCCCAGAGGTAGGGCCGTGGGTTTGTCCGTGAGGATCCTGTGCATCTCTGGTGCCAAAAGCAAGTATCATTGCATGCAAGATCGGCTATGTGCAAGTTCGTGTGCACGTATATGTTGTGGGCTGTCTGTGTTGTTACCAAGCACCATTGCGTCAGTCCTTGGCTCTGTGCGACAGTCGAGGCCCGAGCTTGCGACAAGGCGTCATCCATGGGCAAGAAATCTGATCCCAAGCCGGCCCCCACGACTGCCAGACTCTCAGCAGCATTCCAGCAGTGGATGTTAACCGTGTCAATTCTCACTTCTCTTTTTGTATGTTGCAACGACACAGGTCTTAGCAATGCGAAAGGTTCTCGAGGACCTCAAGCCTGAGTATGCGAAGATCGCTCTGGTAGAGCCCGTCGCGAAGGGGGGCGTGCAGGAGCTGGATGTCGACACTTACAGGAAGGTGTTGAAGAAAGACTCCGTGTATGAGGCTACGGTGACCCGCGCCTACCTGCCGGATATCGTTGTTGCACATGAAAGTATCTTGCCCTGCTGGGGCTCCGTGGTACGTCTCTTGTAATGCAACAGTTGGGTCAGTCAGAGCAGTATTTGTTTCGGACTTGGCTGAGAGACTTTCGTTAAATATAAGGCGTGGCAAAGCAATTCTGGCACGACGGCTCCAGATGGTCGGCCAAGCAAGACTGGGAGGGTATTCCGATTCGTGCATCTTCTGCAACGAGCCCCCCGCCCAAAGGGCTCTACCAAGTCCTTGGTTTGGATGGATATGTCATGGCCTTCGATTATGCCTTCAGTGAGGCCATGAAAGAGGGCGGACCCGGCATTGCCGAGTTCCGTTCAGCCGCGAAGTGCCTCAAGGTAAAGTACCAGCTATGCATCAAGGATATCGAATCTACTTTGAAAAAGTGGGAGCCCCTGCAGCATAAAGATCAAACAGCACGCAATCATGTTTAGTTTTATCGGATGCAGATACATACCTAACAAATCAATCAGGAGCTGGTGTCGAAGACGGAAAGTCGAGCCGAGAACGAAACGATGACCGGCTGGAAAGTCATTTTGGGCACCATTGAGGTCCAGGCGGCTTTGCAGAGGACAGGAGAAGTCTATGCCCCAGGCACATCACCGGGCAGCACTGCCAATGTATCGGCTTTCTTCACAAAATGCTAAACTTGCGGATTGCTCGGCCAGAAGTATCGCCACCCGTGTGTACCTTGATGGCATGGGGTGATTCATTGTAGTCTTTTGTCAGTCACAGTTTACGTGCATTGTGAGCCCTTAAGGCGAATCTTCGGCCGGTTCACGGCCAGATGCCAGGAGATCTTAGAGGAATTGGATACGCGGTTGGGTCCTTCCGGGCATGCGTACTCGTCCCTGACAAACCTGGACATGCTCTGCAGCTGCACGTCATGCAAAACAGCTTCAGTGCAGAAACAGCTCCTCGAATTTGTCCCCGAGGGCTACCTGCACAGAAGCTTGGACTTCGTTTGGTCCACGTGCTGCGGTGTTGTTCATGACATGTGAGTTTCATTTTCGGGCAACCTGAGGTTTCAAACTGGGCACCTTGAAGCCGAAGGATGCAAAACAAGGTCAACTGCCAGCTATCGGCCGCGAGCTGCTGAAGAAGCGGGTGTGCACCTTCCTTGGACAGAAGTTGCAGCTTCCGCCAGCACAGGGAAGGGAGATGCTGGGCCGCATTGCCAGGGGTAGCCCAGCGTTCGCCAGTCAGCCGACACGATGGTTTGATAATACTCTTAGGTATGGGACAGACCGAAGCCCCGCAGTGGTTTTGCAGAAGGACTGGCTCTGACCACTGGATGACATGTCATGACACGTCTTTGTGGCGCGATGCTTTCGTATGGAGGTCACAGCCACCTACGTTGCCTTCGAAGAGAGCGGCCTGGCATTTGGCGGATCCAGTCTGGAGTGGGTAAGCCAGTTGCCCCAGGTGCAGCAGCTGGCTCTCGAGTTCATGTGCACGCTTCTCAACAATGCCCCGCTGATCGTGGAGGAGATGGACACAGCCCTGCGAGCGGACTTCCTCGTTGCTGCAGAGGTTTTCTTGGAGAGACCACGCATTAAGGAGATCTTCGATTCCTCCAAAGCTCTGGCAATGCACACAGAGATCCTTAATCCGTCGGTCCCAGAACCGACTCCACTTTCGGAGACTCCTGCATCTCAGGAGCCTCAGGCGTCTGAGACAACGAATGCCACTGACGAGACCCTGGAGTGCGACGACGACGCTGGTCCTGGTGGATGTGTGCCTGACTCAAGGTAGAGGTTTCGGAAGCGCCGGACCCCAGCCGTCACTTCCCTCACCTGGTCTTGACCGAGATGCAGAAGAGCATCCTGAAAAAAATCAGCACCGAGAAGCTAAAAGAGATCCTTGAGTCGTTTGCGCTTCTTGGACACGCAAGCACACCCGCCCATCTTCGCGTTTGTCTTATCTAGCTACAATTGGTGTGCTTGTCTTTTCAACTCGGTCTGTGGAGCAGTACCAATGCACACTTGAGAAATGAAGTTAAATCCAACATCTTTGCCAGGTGGCGGATGGCCCCTGCCATTCACTCAGATATGGGAATCGACTCTTGCGCACACATAGGACCATGTTATTCAGTTGCCAGGCTGCTTGCTTAATTTCTTACGTTTGAAATTCGCTGGGATGCTGATTGAATGCTCGTGCCATTCAGGATTGTCAGCAGTGGCCTAGGCGAGCGCTCAGGGTTTTTTTCGCAATGTCTCCGAAATCTGGGAAGGCCAAACCGGCCGGCGGGTCGAGCCGGGGGATGAAACGGCCTGCAGCAGCTCTGACAGAGTCAGCCATACCCGTAGCGGCGGAAGAAGCAAAGACAGACCAGCCCTTCGACCTGGATGCCTTCTTGAACGACGTCCTGGCCCATGCTGGCCTGCAGGTCAGAGGAGGGCTGGGTGATCTGGTTTTGGCGACGGCGTGCTCTGGGAGCCTTGGCAAACAAGTGTTGATGGCATCCCCTGCTCGAAGCTCGTTTGATGTTGCATGACATGCAAGATAATCAGGATTGGAACACCGGCCTGGCTGCTTTCTCACGTTCTCCGAGGCCGTGTTCAGGAGATCATTTCGAGCGACATATGCCCATCCGCAGCCCATGTCCTCATCCGGAATACGAAGGCGCTACATGTCTTCCGCGACATGAGCACTGTCGCCGACGGCAAGAAGGAATATTGCTCGCGACACGATATGGTCTGTTGTCCGCCGACTCAGGCGCAGGATCTGTTTGTCTGCGGATTCGTGTGCAAATCGAATTCCCTGCAAAATTCTTCAAGAGCATACTCCGATCCCGTTGCGTCAGAGCACTTCAAAACCTTTGAACATGCTCTTCGGCACATTGTGAAGTGGCAGCCGAAATGCTTCCTGCTTGAGAACGTGGCAACCGGTTTGGCAGCAGCACGGTCTAAGGAAGATCCGCGATCATTGCTGACGGTGTTAATGGAGCGCATCGTTTCCACCTGCAGCGGCTACTCTGTCCAACATGTGGAGCTGACTGCTCATCCGCTTCCGACGAAAAGACCTAGAATCTTCTTCATTGGATCCAGGATTGGCGACGTCCAGCCATGCATCCAGCTCATCCACCAAGTTCGCAGCTTTGTCGAACAGATGCCAATGCACCACTTCAAAAGCTTCTTGCTTGAACAAAATGCAAGGGATAACACGGGCACTGCGGCGACCGATGGCGACGTGAGCCAGTTTGGCAGCATCAACAAGGACAGAGACTACTTCCAAGCCTTGTCGGCGGGCTTTAAGAAGCTTCTGGATCACAAAAAGGCAGACGGGAGAGCCCTTCTGCCACCGCTCCTGCAGCGTGAAAGTGCCAAGCATGCAGGGCCAGAGTGGACGCCGTGGAGCAAGGCACAGCTGGACATGCTGCATTACATGTGCAGCGCCAAGTTCCCCGATCTGGCAGATGCTGTTGCAGACATCTCGCAGAGCGCCTACAGGTGCACCTTTCGGGGGGATGGCTGCCTTCCGACACTCACGACAAGCTCGCGGCTGTACATGTTCTCGGAGCATCGGCTTATCGATCCAGATGAACTGCTGCGAATGCATGGAGTCCATGGTTACAAGCTGCTCGGAGTGCAGCACAGTCAGGCCATGGAGTTGATCGGCAACGGCATGGCAACCACAAGCCTCACGTGTGTCTTCATAGGCATTCTTTTGCACCTGGGGTACCTCGAAAAGACCCCGTAGTTTGCATAGATGCTCTTTCTTCTCCCGGGTATGGAAACCCGTTTTCATCGATGGCCACTGCGAGTCAAAACTTGAGCAAGTCTTCAGCTTCAGCTTGGTTGCAAGTTGATCCAAGTTGCACGTGAACGCATTGAAGTGTGCCTTGAGATGGGAAGCACCGTAAACATGTCGCCAGAAGGAAGAGGTCTGTTGTAGTGGTGCCCATTTCTCTTTGCCTGCCATGGTTCGTGAAATCTCCGAAGCGGTGGTGCGAGCAGAGCCGGTTACGGTGAAGACTCGACGCCAGCTGAAGCAGAGTAAGTATGAGCAGACACGTCAGAGCGAAGGAATCCAATATGTGCGCCCTCGTTCTTCGGTTGCACTTAAGGCGATATGATGAAGCCATACATCCGACGGAGTTGCTGCTTTGATTCCCTTCTTCAGGTATGACGGCGAAGCAGTACGATGATTGGCTGCAGAGCAGTGTGACCATCAAGAAGCTGAGCCAAAGACTTCTCACATTCAGGTCGCGGGAACGCTTGGCCCGACGGCACGAAACCTTGCGCTGCTCACAGGTCTTTGAGCGGAGCAGCAAGCTGAACGATGAGTGCTACAGCATGATCATGAAAATCCTCCAGCCCTTCACGGACGAAGATGGCAATGATGAGAATACGGTCATGATTTCTCGTGAGGTGTGCTTGAAGATCAGCGGTGCTATCGACTTGATGTGGCAAGCTGGGCGTCATCTTCAGTTGGTTGAAGCTCGGAAAAGCGAGCCGACGGTGTCATAGGCCTTTTCTTATGTGAGCTTTGTGACAAAGCACTGCTCAAAGTTATACGTCGAAAGCTTCGTGCTGGGGCCGGGGCAAAAAAGAAGTTTCGTTATCGTGGGAATCGTATGACGAGTAAGTTGCCTCAGCAGTAAGTCCTGCACACGACTACTTCTTCCGCCGAGGCTTGCAACAACGGTTCCAGCGCCTGGAAGTGAAGAGGCTGGAGCATGAGAGTTATTGCAGCGAGCCCGTTGAAGATTCGGAAGCCGAAGCCAGGGTGAACGAAGAGTCTTCGTCTTTGTATGCGTTGAAGTATCATGCCGAAGATCAGAAAGTAAGGGCAGTCATATCGCTCTATGTACTCAGTTTTCTATCAATCCACACAAATAACAGCAGCTAGCAATGACGGAAAAGTAACATTACTATTTTATACATATAATATATATATATATATATATATATATATATATGCACATACCTCACATGTTATTAGTGTTTGTACTTATTTGTTTTTTGTTTCCTTAATTCAGTATTTGTTTCTAAATGCTTTACATTGTTGCTAACTTAGCAGTCTTTCGGAGTCACAAACACCGTATGCCGTTTTGCCAACTAAGCCAATTCCGGGTTTCTGTAGCTGCGTACCCGGCGCCGGAAAGGACTTCCAAGAACCTTTCGTTGAAATTACATGTTAAAATGTATAACATTGGAATTTGAATTCCTGGTCCGGCTTTCTCCTGGGTTCCCGGCGCCGGGTACCCGGCGCCGGGTTCCCGGCGCCGGGTTCCCGGGCCCGGCTTCCCGGCTGCGGGTTTGCAGTTTTGTTTAAATATTAATTGAATTGCAATTATATTCACAAGCACGATTCTTCCCGGGGCCGGGTACCCGGCGCCGGGTACCCGGCCCCGGGAACCCGGCCCCGGGAACCCGGCCCCGGGAACCCGGCTCCGGCTTCTAATTTTCAAAGCTGCCAAATGCTTAGTTGCAGTATCATGGCTGGGTTACATTGCTTATTAAGTTTTTTTCAGTTATGACGGTAGGTTGAAACAAATAAATTTAATATAGTTATTACTACGAATCTGTCATAGGCCTGTTGCATATTGGTGCTGTCCATCTGCGGTATGCACAATGCTGGGTAGCAAGAAACCTAGTGGAAGCAGATAGGTGTACCACTTCAATCGGCAATTATAACTAAGATTTGCCATTCGAATGCCAGGTATCTGACTGTCGGCGGCCATGTTGCTTTTCCTCTCGAGGTGGGAGGGATGCCATTGACGATGTGTGGTCAGTGAAAGCATAGTCGCATATGCCGAAGCCTGCCGAAAGCATCCTCCAGGTACGTGGCTTTGGAAGAGCCGTGCTGGCAGGTGAAAAAGAAGTGCTGTCGATTCAGAGCACAGGCGTTTCCACATATAAAGACCTGCATTTGGCAACAGCCACTGCCCGAGCTGGAAAACATAGATAAAAATATATTTTTATGTACCTGGGCCAAGAAGCCCCAAGATTCAATTCAATAGAATTCTAAATATGAACCCCAAAAAGGAACTACTTTGGGGCCTTTGGGTAATGAATATTGACAGGAACTTTGGGGTTCATACTCAGAACCCTCAAAGGAAAGCCCAAAAAGGAACTACTTGGGGGCCTTTGGGTAGGGCTTAGGGGTTTATACTTGGAGGGTCGGGGGACTTAGTAACTGGTTATTTTTGGGACTTATAAGTACCATAACCCCAATTAGGGTCCCTTTTAGGGTACCTATAGAAGTCTACTTACTACCTACTTACTAAGTCCCCTGACCCCCCAAGTAGGGCTGAAAACTCGGAGGCCCCAAGTTTTCGGCAGCTTTGGGGCCCCTTCCTAGCGTTCCTTGTGTTGATTTTTTTTTTGCAGGGTCTTACACCTGGACCCCCAAAGTATGTAGAGTAGAAGCCTTTTATAGGTTTTCTGCCATTATTTTGCCTACTTTTGGGGGTCTAGGTGAAACTTTGGGTTATTTGGGGCTGGGGTAAACCCCAAGCCTTAACGCTAGACCCACAAATGCCCTGGAGCTCCCTGCAGCAGGCCCCAAACCTCCAAAACCCCCTAAAACCACGAAACCCCGAAACCCCTAAACCCCTAAGCCTAAACCCTCAAACCCTTAAACCTCTAAACCCTTAAACCCCTAAACCTCTAAACGCTTAAACCCCTAAACCCCTAAACCTCTAAGCCCTTAAACCCCTAATCCCTTAACCCCCTTAAAACCCCTAAGTCCGAAAGAGGCAGCATGATCGGCAGTCTCGAGTTCTGCACTGGAAATCTCGGGGCCCGCCTTGTGATGGCACCTCGTCGGTCTTCTTAGGATGCCCAGTAGTACCCTTGTTCCCTTTTTGTAGTCCTAGGTTCCCTATAAATAATAAAGTTGCCCAATACCAAATAGGTTACTGGGCATCCTAGTCTATAGGAGGTGCTGAGAAATAGCAGGGATCCATAATGAGGACTCCGCTGTGTATTTGGGGGTTCGTCTTTCAGGATGGTACAGGGTCAACAGGGTTTAGTGGTTTAGCGGTCAAGGGTTTAAGCGATCAGGGTTTTTCGGGTTCAGAGTTTTGGAGTTAAGGGCTTGGGTACTTGTTGTTCGAGGGTTGCCGAGGTTTTATGTCTTCGGGGTTTAGGGTGTAGAATTTCAGGGGTCCATGGAGGGTTTCGGGGTTCCAAGCTTGAGGGGTTTAGCTTAATGTGCCCTATAATACCAAAATAGAACCCTAAACCCTAAACCGTCCGGTTATACAAAGAATCCTAAGAAAAGGCCAAGGTCTCTTAATCAGATTCCTATATCAGTCCAGCTAAAGGTTTAGGGCTACCCATAGGCTCCACAGTAGTTCCTTTTTGGGATTACCTTACAGAATTCTATATATGAACCCCCAAAAGGAACTACCTTGGGGCCTTTAGGTAAGGGTTGTTTCGAGATTTAGATCATGGATGTTACCCTAGGCGGGATAACCGATCACCCCGTGCTGCCTGCACGTGGTCTAAAAGTGTTTTCTATCTCAGCCAGTTCATGCTGGGGGTGTCACGCAGATGTTGTGTTAAGTCGCTGTGGAATAGAGCTCCTGGCGCTGTTTGCTTGTCACACTCTGTGTGCACTTCTTGTCATTGTTTCACGATTTTGTTGTCAGCCTTTTCCTCTTTCACTACGTACCTGTTGTTTAGTGGATGATCAAACACGAAGCATTCGTTGAGGTATTTGAATGCCAGGTCTCGTGATTTCAGGCCCACAGCCCGAAGCCAAAACTGAGAACCGACCGAACTAATCAGGATGACGAATACTGGGATGTAGAATAATAGCCTTTTATAGGTTTTGGGCCATTATTTTACCTACTTTTAGGGGTCTAGGTATGAAGACGGAGAAGCTGATAATTGTGAATGTGAATACGTGGTATTCGAATTGTCCTATTGCCGATTAGGAGGCTTATTGTTATTGTTGCATGGTCCTTAGGATGAACAACCCTAAACCCTAACCCTAAATCCTAAACCCTAAACCAGAACCCTAAACCGAGGTCCTTGGCCACACCAAGTGCGGAGCCATCTATGGCGCCACGAAGGCCGTCCCGCTTCGCTTGTTTTCTTGTGGCAGAGGGTTGCGAGTCTCCCAGTTTGCTCCGGATATTGCCTTGAGTAATTCAAAGTAGTGGAGGAGGTAACCTTTGACCTTGTTGGGGTAGTATAGCCCCTATACTCCCTATATAACCAAGAATGTTAGCCTTTAGTTCCCCATGATACCCGACAAGTAGGAATTAGTGGGGTGATCTGGTAGTGTTGCAGACCTAACATTTCTCGAGCCCCCAAAGAGATCAAAGGTAAGATGGCACATCGTCTAGAGTTTAGGGCTTTTTGTTGGGTTAGGCGCGCTTCTGCGCTCACCCGGTAGAAGTGGGATAGTCTTATTCTTTTCCCTGGCTGCACCGCAACACCAAGATGTACTGTCAAAGGCGGGTAAGCCCTCAACCCTAAGACCCCCAAGCCCAAACCTTAACACCCTTAATCCTCGCAGCCCTACTAACCCTCCAATCCTAAAGCCCATAATTAAAAAGCCACAGGCAACCCTTGAGCAGCAACCCCTAAACCCTAAACCCCTAGCCCCCAACCCCTGGGACCCTAGACACTAAACCCTAAACCGCTAAACCCTAAATCTAAACCCTCAACCCGTGAACCAGCAGTGGACCTGGCAGCCCCGTCGTGAGGCTCACTTTGCCCGCAAGAAGCAGGCGGCAGAGTCCCAGTGCTTCGGCGGCCACACGGGGGTTTTGGGGTTTGGCTTTGGGGTTTAGGGTTCAGGGTTTGTTGGGTTGAGGGGTTTAGGGTGTGGTGTTTATACTTTTCAGCTGAATTATTGGTGGCTTTAGTTGTCTGAGAGTTTTTGAGGTTGGGGCTTTTGAGGTTTTGTGGAGGGTTGCGGTGCCTGTTTAGCTTGAAACTGTGTTTCTTCTGAGGTTGAATTCCTTCTTGCGTGTTGTGAGGAGGACCTGGGTGCTTGTCTTTGTTGGGTAGAGGTTAGAAGCTGCCCCCACCCTGTAATAGTGACTATAAGGATTATATTAGGGCCCTATTATATTCCTATTATACCACTATTACAGGGCGGGGGCCCCTTCTAAGGTAGAGGTTTTTTTGTGGCGCACACAGGTTTCAGAATACGATGGGCTTCTTATACTTGCAAGGAAAATATGTTAGCACATGCATAACTATATGGAGCCCACTGATTCTGATTTTAACTCTTTGAGCGGTAAATGGCCTTGCAGGATTTCGGGTTTGATTCCTCGTTTTGGAGGTGTCTGCATGACTACAGGGAATGCAGGAATTGAGGTTTGAATCTTGGCCTTGCCAACAGGGAACCGGCGGCGAGTCTGGTTTCTGTTTGTACTTTTTTGTCGTTTTTTCAGAAACCCGAGCTTCGATTCAAGCGGTGGCTGCCGCGCGGAGATCCGCGCAGCAAGACGCTTGCGACACTTCGGGCTGTGCATGCATGGCTTCACCTTATTGCCTCATGGGGGTCTCCGAAAATAGGGGACCCTAATACCCTAATATAATACGGTACTCCAATTTTCGGAAACTCCCTTATCGGTGAACTACTCTAAAGGTTGACCCTAATTCATAGGGACCCTCAGCGGGGTAGGGGGGAGGGGGGGTAGGGGGCCTTAATGCCCATAATAAGGACCAAATGAAGCCTATGTAAGGAAGTATAGTCCCCTACCCCACTCCCCCCAACCCCCCTAACGTTGACCCGATTAACCCTAAACCCTAAACGCTAAACCCTAAAGCCCTAAACCCTAAACCCTAAAACCCTAAAACCCTAAAACCCTAAACCTGAAATCTGGAATCCTTAGGCGCCTGTGTTGGAGCACTTCACGCGCGTTCTGGAATCGTAAGCCGCTGAAGCGTCCCACATGGCAAGGTCCGCGCTGGAGGGCTTGCTGGAAGGCCTCGGTGAGGTCGCGGAGCAGGCAGGTCGCATTCGTATGCGGTATGCATTATATATGTATATATATATATATATATGCATTATATATATACATATATGTATAGGCATAGGTATGAATAGATTGCGACCAGGTTATATAGCATATATAGATATGGATACAGGTACTGATATAGAAAGAGAGTGAGACATAGATATAAACGTGGGCATATGCGCAAAACCAGGAAAGTTCACTGATGCGAAGAGTAGTTTTGATCTTCGCCCCAAACCCCTATGCAGCCCTATGTGTGCATCTCACCTGTCGACTCATCTACACTACATGGTTCATCTTGGGCTGGACTGCTTGCTTGGCAATGGCAAGTCAGTAGGTACTGCGTGTCGTTCTGCTTTAAGGGACTTACGGATTCGGGGGCTTAGGGTTGTCAAACGAAATTTCCAACATGAAGGCCACAACCAGCTCACCTTGCTGCTTGTGCGTGTATGGCCTGTTGAGTAGTTGTTGCTGCAACTGTTCTTGCCAACTTGTCATACGAGCTTTCAAAACTGAGGTCGCTACCAGCTTATCCGTTTTATGGCCCTGCGATATGTAAGAAGGTGCCTTCCAGGAATGCTGTTAAAACGTCTACGAACAAGCAGGATAACCCGATAGCAGTGCAATTGAGACTCAGACCCCTGAAGCTTAAAGCCTAAGCTGTCATACAACCCTGATAGTACCCATATAGTGGCCCTAATGGTAAGCCTAATGCCAAATCCAGCATGAAACGTAAGCTGGAGTTCCCCTAGTGTTTGCGCGCAGCTCCTTCACAGAGGCGAGTATATCGTTTCTCATGCCAACACCCTCTGACCCGGTTTAGGGTATAGGGTTTAGGGTTAAAGGTATAGGGCATCTGAACTCGACGAACCATTGCCTTGAGCCTCCGTGGCTTCCGCGAATCAGTGATCCAGCTTCTCACAAAAACCATGAAGCTTTTCAGCACATTTTTCAGTAAAAGCGAACTGCCCGGTCTGACCCGCATTCAGCCTCAGCGTATTCTCTGGGGCCTACAGAAAAGACAATGTACTAAGCCCGACAGCCAAGGCCCACACCCTAAACCCTTTCAGAATCCCTGAAACGAATCCTACCTTTCTTAACCCGTAGGTAAGAACCCCTCTAAGAAACAAACTTCTTCTTGAAACCCTTGCGTACGCCAG
This sequence comes from Symbiodinium sp. CCMP2592, assembly GCA_905221615.1. NCBI lineage: Eukaryota > Dinophyceae > Suessiales > Symbiodiniaceae > Symbiodinium > Symbiodinium sp. CCMP2592. The sequence goes on from CAJNDT010002779.1 coordinate 390,327, forward strand.
TATATTGGAACCCGCAACACTTAGCTCCAAAACTTAAACCCGCAACCCTCAACCCTAACACCCGAACCTAGTCCAGAAGCCCTAAACCCTCAACGGAACCCTTGCAGGAACCCTTAACCCCTAAACCCTACGGTTGATGCTACAAATCCTGCATTACCCATAATGAGGATTATACCATACTTCCCATAGTTTCGGGTCCTTAAGTCCTTAGTGCACGATTTTTCTCATCAACCGTAGGACCTACTAGGTCTTCGGGTTTAGGGTTGAATATACTTGGGAGGGTCGGGGGACTCAGTAACATAATGGGTTCCTTAAGGGCCCCTTTAAAGGGATCTATAGGGATTCTGTAAGGGTTTAGGGTTTAGGTGACTTAGTAACTGGTTATTTTCGGGCCATAACCCCAATTAGGGTCCCCTTTAGGGTACTTAGAAGTCTACTTACTAACTACTTACTAAGTCCCCTGACCCCGCCAAGTAGAGGCCTTGATAGTTTCCCATACTATTTTTGGGGTTCCTCCATTATATTTAAAGTATCATGGGCCCCGAAACCCTATTCTGATTCTAATTATGAAGGCCCTGTATGAAACCCCAACGCTGGACCCTTTGTTCGGTCTAGGCAGAGTACGACATGGGCCCGATGGCGGACGAAGACTTCGTGGCCGCGCATGCAGCAGCGAAGCTGCAAGAGTTTAGGGTTTCGCGGTTGAAGGGTTTCGAGTTGAGGGAATTCGACCCCCCCCAAATCCTAAGCCCAAAGCCCTACCCATAGTACATAGTTCCTTTTTGGGATTACTGTATAGGATCCCAAAAATGAACCACAAAAAGGAACTACTTCGGGGCCTTAGGGTAAGCTCTATAAAGCCGTGGGGCTTCGGGATTGAGGAGTGGAGGGTCTAGGAATCTGGCAACGTTTAGGGCTAGGGGCTTAGGCTTTGCGGGTGGCAACCTGGGTTTTGGGCTTCAGAGGCCTTTACCCGGGCTATATTGGGTTTGTGGAGAGGTTTGGCATTAGGGTTATTATAACCAGTACCTAGACCCCCCAAAGTAGGTAAAATAATGGCCCAAAACCTATAACAGGCTCTTATTCTACATACTTTTGGGGTCCGTTTAAAGGTTACTCTATTGGGACTTGGGACGTTTAGGCTTCTAGTAAGGCTCGGGCTTTAAGCTGAGGGACCTGAGGGTTTTGCACTTAGATGAGTTGGGTTTGGGGCCCATAGTAGTTCCTTTTTGGGAGTACCTTATAGGATTCTATATACGAACCCCGAAAAGGAACTACTTTGGGGCCTTTGGGTAGGGCGTCGGCTGTAGGGATCCAGGGTTTGAGGACGAAGCCAAGCTGATAAGCCACTACGGCTGATGATATAAACCCTGCATTACCCATAATAATATGGAATGTACCATGCTTCCCATAGATTAGGGTTCTTAAGGTAATGCAGGATTTATATCATCAACAGTAGGAAAGGGTGCCTGGCACACGCCCCCCCCCCTCCGTCACGTCGACTACACCCTAACTCACGTTCGGGAGCTCAGGGATCAGGGCATATGAAGAATATCAACTATATGTATGTCATATGAAAAAGTTCAAACTAGATACTACCGGGTTCGGACCCAAATTTTCGTGGATAGTCCTTCTCATGTCATTTCGCTTTATGCAATGAGAGTTAGGGTTGCGTGGGAGAACTCGAGCCAGCTATGGAAAACCCACATTCTTCCTGACGGTCCTTTTAGAACCGCCATCCTTTTAAACTTGTATGTGCCATTCTTGAATAACATGAACTGCATCCCTTCACCCTGGACCCTCGCAAGCCTGAGCACTGTCAGGTGAAGGTGAACGTTTTCCACACGATGAACTTCCTGCTGCAGTACAGCAGCTCGGACAATGTTTGACCAAACACCCAGATTCCAGCCGGACTAGCGTGGGGTTTTGTAAACCCTAAACCCTACAGCTCTATAAACCCTAAACTCTAAACCTTAAAGCCTAAACCCTAAAGTCTAGACCGTTTTGTAAACCTGCAGACCCTAAGCCCTGCCAAATCCGTATACATTCCGATCCCTTCACCCGAAATCCTGCAGGTTTCTGTCTGTCGGTTGCATTGGTGGGATGTTCAGGCTTTAGGGTTCAGGCTTTAGGACTTACCAGGACCCCCAAGGGCCCTTTAATAGAGCTCTTATGGCCCTGAATAGTGGATATTTGGGGTAGATTAGAGGGTACTTGGGGGTCTAGGTTTAGGGGTTTAGGGCGGACACATCAGACATGAAGCTGACATCACTCCCGCGGCCTAAGCAGAGAGCAAGGAACACGGAGGTTTAGGGGTGTAGGGCTTAGGGCTCAATCCTTAAGCCTGGAAGCCTTTGCACCGGAACCCAAAGCCTCTCGCATCTCCTGCGGCCCTTACTTGGGAGGTCGGGGGACTTAGTAAGTAGTTAGTAAGTAGACTTATAAGTACCCCCAAAAACGGACCCTAATTGAGGTTAAGGTACTTATAAGTCCCTAAAACAACCAGTTACTAAGTCCCCCGACCCCCCAAGTAACCTTCACCCTTTAGGGTTTCGGTTCTTAGAGTCTTAGGGTTTAGGACGGGTTTCAATACAACCTTAACCCTGAGAGTCTATGTACCCCCAAAATAGGATATACCTTTAGGCCGTAAAGTAGTCCCTATATAGGTAGCTTAGGCCCAAAGCATATACTATTTGGGTACATGGACCTTTGGGGTACCAGCCTGAACCCTTAAATCCTGAATCCTCAGACCAAACGAACCTCGAAGCCTCCGAGCCTCTAAGCCCCAGAGCTCTAGATCCTAAAGCCTCGAGAACCTCAAGCCTCGAACGATCCGAAATGCGCTTGTATAACTTCTACGCGCGCGCGCGCGCTCGTAACTTAGACTTCAAGCCCTAAACCCCAAAGCTACCTACCAAGTCTTCCCCTAAAACCCGAAACCTACATTCTTAGTTTTCCGAGCTTCGAAGCACAGGCAAGGGTCTCCGCGAGGCGGTGAAGAGCGGAAAAATTGAGATCCAAGGCCCTCCACAGTTCGGGTTTGAGGGTTTTGAGGGATTTCAGGCGTTTGAGGGGTTTGAGATAAAGGGGTTTAGCGTTTACGCTTCACGGTTGGTATGGCCTGTGCACTGCTGCGTTTCTTGAAATTGTTGCTTTAGGGCATTGATTTCTTTTGCGCACTTCTGTAAATCAGGGTTTCTTTGTAGATCCCTAATATAGTACGGCACGGATCCCAAAAGGGGCCCTGATGTTAGAGACCTACCCTTTTTTGAAAGCTGTGAGGCTTTCTTGCTTTGCAGCTTTGTGCTCAGAGGCTTCCCTTTTGCGGCTTTGAGGTTTGGGGTCTGGTTTTCAGGGCTTCGAGATTATTTTTCAATACCTTAACCCTAAACCCTTTATAAACCTTTCAGATTCTGAGGTTCAGGCTCTGAGCAGTGGAGTCTCCTTCTGGGTGCAGAACAGATTTGCTGTTTTGCTGTTAGACGTGTACGCATCGCACATTCATGCGAGAATTTTTTAGCATGCACGACGCTGCAACATCAGGCTGCCTTACGTACCTGCGAGAATGACCGCATTGCTGCAGCCGTGCGATGCCCACGTCTTCGCTATGTTCAAACTGAGCTTGGGCGTGGAATGACGGGACAAGAAGTCAAGAGCGCTGGCTGTCTATGCGTTGACAGCACTCGCAGCAAGCGTCTTTTGATGCCGTTCAAAGTACGATGTCACATACTGTGCAGAAGGTTGCTGGGCAGATGGTGTCTAGAGAAAAACGGAACAGACGTCACAGAGCTTCCAGTTTTGGGCTGTGAGGTTTTGCTCTTCGCTCTTGAGGTTTGGCTTTTGAACTTACCCCTAACCAAAAAAACCTTATTCGTAACCCTGACCATAGACCCCATACTAAGGTGGCCTTAAACTAAACCTTAAAGCCTTTAACCTGCACCGCCTACACCCTAACCGCTAAATTCAAGCCCAAAAAAATTATCAGGGTGCAGCGGCTAATGGCTTAGGGATTCGGGCTGTGGAAGGACCGGCGTTAGGAGGTTCGGGTTAAGGGCTTGATGCCCAGAACCTCTTTGCAACCCCACACACACACAACCTCGTAAGTATAAAGTAAACTCCTAAAACCACAAACCCATTCAACAAACAAGGCACCATCAAAGCCATGGAGACCCGATAAGAAGACTCACAACCCGCCTACAGAAAACCCGAACCCTAAACCCCAAAGAAACCTATAGACCCTAAACCCGAAACCATCCTAACCCCTAAACCCTAAACCCTATAGATCGCTTGAAATGAACCCTACAAGCCCCTATAGATCCTCTTTAAAGGAACCCTAAATCCCAGCACCACGCCGTTTTGCGGTTTCCCTGCGGCGGCACCCCAGAGGCCCCAAGACCGACATCCCTATAAACTCTAAGCCCTAATCCCTAAAACCCAAAACCCTAAACCCCAAAACCCTAAATCCCTAACCCCTATAAATCCTAAGCCCTAAACCCTGAAACCCTAAAACCCTGAAGCTTTTCGCGGTGTCCCTGAGGCGGCGTCTACGACCTCTCCACCGGCATGGTGGAGTTCCTGGGACGCTCCCCGAGGCCTTGGTGTCAGCCCTGTCCTTTGTTTAACAGTTTAGGGTTTTAGGGTTTCAGGGTCTAGGGTCTATAGGGTTTAGGGCTCATAGGGTTTATAGGGCTTATAGGGCTTATAGGGTTTATATAGTTTATAGGGTTTTAATGTAGGAACCTGATTAAGAAACCTTGGGCCGTTATTAGGGTTTCTTTTATGAATCCTACTATTTTTGGGGTTGTAGGCCCAGGGTTTCTTAATCAGGTTCCTACATTATTTGTCAAGGCTTACTTTCGCTGATTCGGGGAAGTTGGGTTGCAAGATGCGTTGTCGTTCTTACTTACTGTGTACCCACAGGCCCCATACGGTTGATGATATAAATTCTGCATGACCCATAATAAGGAATATACCATAATTCCCATACTTTAGGGTCCTTAAGGTGATGCAGGATTTTTATAATCAACCGTAGTAGTTCGTTGTTGGGATTACCTTATAGGGTTCTATATACGAACCCCAAAAAGGACTACTTTGGGTTCTTACTGTGACATTTGTCCAGGCTATCAGGAGGCTTTGGTGTGAACCGCGTCGTCGTCGTCGTCGTCACTAAGAGGTTCATGGCACTTAGTAACTATAGGGTTATAATTAAGGTAACTATGCCTCTAACCCCAATAAAGGTACTTATAACCTTACTTACTAAGTCTTACTAAGTCCCATGATCCTCCAAGCAGCTATGACAATTGTCTCCTTTGCAGGAACTGGTATTTCTCGTCTCGTGATAGCAGTAGTAGCTGTCAACAGAGTCCTGAGAAGCACAAGTAATTAAGACTGTTTACGATACCTTTCCTTGTTAGGATGACGGGAACAATGAGACAGTGTGCACCTAAACCCTAATCGCTAAACCTGCACACTAGTAGTCTAGCAAAGAGCACACTCCGAGCGTCCGGAATATCAGTCTACGGGCCTACACGGTTTAGAGTTTAGGGTTTAGGGTTTCAGGCTTTGGGTGCTAGTGCTACTTGCAATCCAAGACTACTACAATATGGAGCAGAGCAGTAAGCAGCAGAATAAAAGCCAGTCGGAAGAGAAACTGCAATAGCAGCAGCACGAGTCAATGCAACCACCGACGCCGCCGGCACCACCACCACTTCCACCGCCGTCCGTACGAGCGATACTATTAATCACATGAAGCATCGCCACTACCACCGACCCTCCATTGGTTTCATCCCATTTTATCACGCGCTGTGTAGAGTAGCAGGACAGCGGAAGAGCAGAGGAATCTTTTCTGACCCCAGGGTTCCTTTGATTACATGGCACGAGATTTTGGAACTAACTGGGAGGATCTAGAAAGTAGATCTCCTAATTTGGAGCCCAATGCTGCTAAGGGTACTTTACAGGAGCCCCCATTACGGGATCTACTTTTTGGATCCTCCCGAGGGTCTGGGCTGTGATGGTCGAGAGACGTGCCAATGACCTCACATCAGCAGCATTCTAATTAAACCCTACGATGAACTACTTAAGCAGTATACCTTGACCCACCAGAACCTGCTTTTTTGTAGGGTCCCTAAAAGCTCCATTTTGAGGTGTTATGTGGGTGTATAGTATGAGTTCTGGTAGGTTAAGGTATAGTCCGGGCCAAGTGGACTTCCAGTTCTTTAGAGGAGTCGTTCCATCCATACACCCCAACATCACACCCTCTTCCAGATGCAGACTGCTAGAGTCCTCCCTTAAGAATCCTCCCATAAGAAAGATGATGGATAACCATAAACCCGAAGCGGCTCAGGGTTTAGGTTTCCAAAACTTAAACCCTCACACCTTCTTTTTCCAGGCAGGCAGAGCTCTTGAGCGAGGCTTCTGCAGCCATTCCCCCGTCGATGCTTGGGATCAGCGTCTCAGCTCTCTTCACCTTACCCAAAGGCCCCAAAGTAGTTCCTTTTTGGGGTCCATACTTAGAATTCTATTGGGTAATCCCAAAAAGGAACTACTTTGGGGCCTATGGGTACTTACCTGTGATAAGGTTGGCTTGCGCGGCATAGTGGTTTGGGAATCCAAAACCCCGAAAGAAAAACTTTAGCGGTTTAGGGTTTTGGGTTTAGGGGGCCCTAAAGCCTAAATCTTAGGAGCCCTAGTAAGATTTATCGGGGCATGGGTTTTCGGGTCATACTGTGGGGGTCGGTTTAGGAATATAGGCTCCTTTAATGCGTCGGCTCGGGGGCTAATTCCGACCACCACCAAAAATTTCGGGGTTCTAATTAATGCGTTTTTGTTTGGCTGGGGTGATTTTTTGGTGGCGGGGCTGTGCTATTTGCTGATGGTCAATCTTAAGGCAGCCACGACCTAAACCCCCACCCAAACCCCCACCCAACCCTAAAACCCTGGCCCTGAAGACCTAAAACCTCTTGCAGAATTGTTTCGCTTATTGGGGCGTCAGGAATGGGACTCTGTACTACTACTGTACTACTATTGTACTATTGTACTGCTACTGTATTCCTTGCTTATTGGGGGGGGCTGCTAGGGTGAACCGCCGAATCGGGGATTCGACCCTAGCTCAAAAGAGGCCTCTCCAGTACTAAAGTTTGTATAAAAAATTCAGTTTTGGGTCCAATCTGGACCGACCCCCCTTTGGGAAGGGTTTAGGGCTTAGGGTTTAGGGTTTGTTAGGGTTTAGGAGTTTAGGGTTCGTTAGGGTTTAGGGTTTGTTAGGGTTTAGGGTTCAGGGTTTAGGGTTCAGGCGCTGGCTTTATGCTTTGCTTATTGGGGGAATGTGCTCACTGGCTTTATGCTTTGCTTATTGGTATTATTTCTGTATTATTACTGTATTGCTACTGTACTCCTGTACTACTGTTGTACTACCACTGTACTACTAGTGTACTACTGTACTACTATTGTACTACCACTGTACTATTACTGTACTACTATTGTACTACTGTACTACTATCGTATTACTACTGTACTAGTGTTGTACTACCACTGTACTACTGTTGTATTACTATTGTACTACTGCACTACTAGTGTACTACTACTGTACTACTATTGTACTACGGTACTATAATCGTACTACTGCTGTACTACTATTGTGCTACTATTGTACGACTGTACTATTATTGTACTACTATTGTACTACCTCTGTACTACTGTTGTACTACTATTATACTACTGCACTATTATTGTACTACTATTGTACTACTACTGTTTTAATTATTTCTACTGTACCACTATTGTACTACTGTACTATTATTGTACCGCACAAAGCTTCAGACGTGGTCGATTGTGGGTGGGAGTGTGTGAGTGTAGGTTACGGAGGCAAAAGTGTTCAAAATGAAGGGTTTTTAGTCTTGGTAGTGGTCTTGGAGTGATCGGGGCTTGGTTTCCAGCATTTGGTGATCCCCAGACCCCCCGACCCCCGACCGCGCATTCGCGCAGAACCGCAGACCCTGCACCCAAGCCAACCCCCCAAACCCCGGCACTTCCCAATTCCCTGCCACTCAGTGTCCGGGGTTACCGGTTCCAAATTAAAGAGACCAAAACTTTTTGGTCGGGGGGGGGAGGGGGGGGGGGGGGGGGGGGGGGGGGGGGGGGGGGGGGGGGGGGGGGTACCCCACTATTAAACCGACCGCCACATTACATGCGGGCAAGCTCTGTCCCCAGGACGGGAAGAAGAGTTTCGACAGGTTGTTGCAGATCCCCCTGAGCCCTGAACCCTGGAACCCCAAATCCCAAACCCAGTGTTTTTTTTCAGTTTCGTAGGGTTTAGGTTTTAGGGTTTAGGGTTTAGGGTTTAGGGTTTAGGGTTTCGTACGTAGACATCTTGTGCGACCCTTTCCTTCAGGTTCAGCAGCAACACTGGATCCTGCAGGGTAAGTTCCGAATCTTTGATCTCGTGCGGCCCTGCCACGAAGTTCGGAAGAATTGATCATGCCCCCTCATAGTCCCCACATAAGAATAGTATAGTATAACATGCAGCCTGATTCAATTCATCAACCCCCTGTATCAAACCTTCCATTCCACCTTCCCTTCAGAATCTGATTTATGCAGCGACGTAGCCGCAATAGCAAGGTAACTGAATCTTGCAACCCAGTTTGCGTGGTGTACAGTCTCCTCATCGAATAATATAGCTGCAGCATGGTAGCCAATATGTAGGTATCTGGGTGCCCAGGAAGTTTGACATGTGTGGTCTCAGGGCCGCCGTAGAAAAGATTCGACCAAGGCAGGGCAGGTGCTGCCAAGCGCGGCATCCACGGCGTTCGAACGGGCGACGACGCCTCCGTCTCCCCGGAGAAGGTGAGGGCTTTACCCTACCTAGACCCCACGGCTCAGCACATCAAGGACAAATACTCTACTAAGTCTGAGCAAGTCGACTATTGATTGTGTTCCTCGGCTGGAGCCTCAGCAATGCATGCGAAAAGGCAACTTTTCGTGTGCTGCTTCTACATCACAAGTAGAGGATAAGTTTGGAATGCTGAGTTTATTGAACTTCACATGTTCGCTACTGCACTGTAAACCTACATCAGGGGAGTCTAACGACGCCAGTCTTGAGATCACGTGTTTTGGTGCGGGCATCTACCAGACCAACCACACAAGTCTAAGACAAGACAGCAGAAAGTAAACCTCGACGCACACACATAGTCAATTGCGTTCAATGGGGAAGTGCAGGCCCTTGACATGCTCAAGGACGGATGCTTGGCCGCAGCTTGCTAGGGTCATCGGCAATGAAAAAAAGGAAGCTAACATAGGGGCCTTGATAGTTACTTATTCTATCTCGGAGGTTCCTTATCATAAGGTTCCTTATCATAATTAATGCCCCTATATGGGGCTTCTTGTTATAATTAAGGCCCCAGTTATGAACAAAAAAGAGGAGCACAGTTCGTGGTGCCTCGGCTGCTGGAGGGACTTTGCTTCTGAGACGACAGGGCACAAACCGCCAGGTAACCAAGAAGGCTTGTCAGTCTCTTTTCTATAACTGCGTTGCCGAACAGACTTGGGTGGTTGTCAAAATTAGGGTCCCTTCTTGGGTACCCTAAATATTGGGTGCCGCATTATAATTGGGACCCAAAACGGGACGCTAGTTTTTGACAACTACCCATTTGTTGCGGACGTTGTGCACAGGACTTTCAGTTTTTTGATGTTTTCAGCCTGCATCCGGGCTCTGCACCCTAAGCATGTCTTATGGAATCTAGCGTCATGTCGGTCGTCTTGTCGTACTACTTACTACGCTACCTCTTTCCAGGGCTCACCCAACGATAGACATATCTGGGAATCCGAGGCAACGATCGATTCGTCGCAGGCGGGGCTGAGTTCTTTGATCATGCGGTGCAGATCACATCACCGTGATCATCAACATGATCACCATCACCATCATCATTATCATTATCGTCATCTGAACCATCACAGCAAGTAGCGGTAACTTTGTGGTGTCAAGGTGACGACTGCATCTGCTTATGTGTCAGCAGCAGCAGTGTCAACACGAGCCCTGGACCATTTGTGTTCATGCACTGTTTAGACGATGCAGTCGAGCTTTTCTCGTTCTTCTCTTCCCCCTCTACTTCTTGCTTCTTCCTCCTCCTCCTCGTCCTCCTCTTGCTATGCCCACTCCTGCTGCCGCCGAAGATCTACTGCCGCTGCCGCGGCCACGTCCACGGCAACTGCTACTGTTGTTTGTGCTGACTTGGACAACGACGACGATCACGACGACACAGCCGACGACGACGACGACGGCCACGAAGGGTTGCATTCCAGCTTCTGTGGCACAGGTGGTTTGCTGCTGGAATTAGTCATGGCAAGAACACAATGGCAAACAAGTACTCAACCCTCAATCAATCTTTGGGAGGCACACCTGCTAGCGTTGCAGCAAACGCCAAGATGAAGACGGCCCTGGTCAAGTCAGGCGAGCCGTCACCGAGTTTGTTGCACGTACGCTGCTCTTGTGCGTTCTTGCTGCGCATGTCTTTGGAATGTGAGGTTCTGACTGCAAGAGCCACAAAGACACACTTGATGCCCAAAGCCTATGTCCAGTGCCGCTCTGTTGCAGGACAGGCGCCCCACACTGCAATCATCGGCTGCAGCTTGGCGAGGGTTTCGGGTTTCAGGGATTTGGGTTTAGGACTTCAGGCTCGTATGGTTCGACTAGGGTTTAGGGTGCAGCTAGGCAGCAAATCAGATTCGTGGAGGTTTGGGGCTGCAGGCTTCGGGAACCAACGCAGTCATGAGTTCCTTTTGATTTATGTATAAGGTTTCATGTTTCTGCTCTGGCTCACGAGGTTCTTGGGATATCTACCTAGTAGGTTCTGAGCATCCCCAGTCTATCATAGAGGCTTGAATAGTTGGTCAGTCAACTTCTTCCGAGGGCTCTAATGTCCTTCACAACCTTGATAGTTACTATCACACCCCAAAACCGTAGTACTTATCGTACGACATACTCTAACTCTGTTTTTGTTATGAAGGCCCTTACCTTCGCGGAAGCACGGCGAATGCTTGCGGCTGTGTCGGGTTTCGGGCGAGGGGTTCAGGGTTTAGGGAATGTGGTTGAATTAGGGGTTGGGTTCAGGGTTCAGGGCTTAGTGTTCAGGGTTTAGTATCATGGTTCTAGTCGTGGGGCAAGTTTAGTTCAAGACCCAAGCCATAAACACCAACACTCTTAAGTCTTGAGCGCTAAACCCCTAAGCCCTAAACCCTGAGGCCCTGAAGCCAAACGCCCAAGAACCTTAAAGCCCTATGCCCTAAAGCCCGCAACCCTTCCTCGAAGTCGTAGCAGGAACAGGAAAGAGAGTTCAGGATCTTTGGTGCAGCCTGAGCCCATTTAATCCACAAAATACGGGGACCTTCTAGTTAGAATAGGGTGCCTTTGGAACGCTGCGGGTTTAGGATGGGCGCCTTAATGCTTGCTGTAGGCTTTTGTGTTTGTTTTTAATATGATCATATTGAGGAGTCTTAAGGAATATGCTTCTCTATTCGTTTAGGTCCCGATACTAAGCAAGTTATGAATTCCTCCGGGTTCAAAAGGCCATTTTACTGGTTTTGCTTACTTGCTTCAGATCTCTCCGACTACCTGTAATGTTATCCTGTTATCCACCCTATTCAAAAAGACAGGTCCACATGCTTTAGACCTAAAGCCTTTATGAAACCTAAAGCCTGTACCCTGCCCCTCACCCAGGCCGAACCCGAAACTCGAAAGCGGAGCCCTGGCCTTGCATTCCTAAGCGAGCCGAGGTGCCGACTCCCGGGCACCTATTGAGACAGTGTTCGATGCCATGCCAGGCCGAGCCCTTAACCCTTAACCCTAAACCCTAAACCCCTAAACCCCTAAGCCCCTAAACCCCTAAACCCTAAACGCCTTAACCCTAAATCCTCAACCCTAAATCCTTCACCCTAAACCCGAAACCCAGCTTGAATCGTTAAGTGTTCGAGTTTGAGGATTCCAGGTTTCAGGGCGTTTGGCCCTCAATCCTAAACCTTCAACCCCTAAACCCTAACCTCTAAGCTCCTAAACCCCTAAACTTGTAGGGCTTTGAAGGTGTCTCGTTTTTTAAAAAAACCTAAAAACCGTTTTTGTTTTTGTTAACCTGGTTTCACGGGTTTAGGGTTCCTGAACGAGGGGTTGAGGTTCTTGAGTCGTCGGTTTAGGGTTTTGGGCCTTTAGGGCTTGAGGTTTAGGGTTTACTTGGAGGCCCTTTTGACTTAGTAAGTAGGGTTAGTAAGGTGGGTTATGGGGATTATAATAGGGTTTCTGGGGGATACTAAGTAGACATACTAAGTCAAAAGGGCCTCCAAGTAGAGGTTTAGGGTTCAGAGGTTTAGGGTTTAAGGTTCGGGGTTATAAAATGGGTTTAGGGTTTTAGGGTTTAGGGTTTAGCGTTCAGGGTTTAAGGTTTAGGTTGCAAGGTTTAGCGTTCAGGGTTTACGGCGAGGTAATGCTGGATTTCAACAGAGTGCTTTCAGGCCTGGTTTTGTCTTCAAAGGACCCGGCGTTGCATACCTGTGGTTAGGGCTTGGGGTTTGTATGTGGGTTCCGGGCCGGCTTAAAAGCAGTGGCGGAAGCGAATATCTGCACGCTTCCATTCGGCATTTCACATGGGTAGTTCTCTAAATTTGGGATCCTGCTTAGGCTTAGGTCCCCAGAATAGCACGGCACCCTGATAAAATGGCACCTCATCGCCACCATATAGTAACTATAATATACCCTGCAAACCCTCTTATTATGAAGGCACCTAATTGACGGGCACCAAACCCCTCGTGGTTGCGTCCTTGGAGGCGAGATTTTCGTCCTCCGCAATGCCGGCAACACTTGCACTCACGCCGAAGGACGACCGGGAAGTGGTTTAGGGTTTAAGGTTTGCGTTCCGGGTCTGGATGTCATGTGAGAATTCATCAGGGTAATGTAGAAGCCACGCAAGAGAAACATGACTCCTTAGGGCACAAAATTATAATCTTGCTTAAGTATACAGAGAAACCTATTCTAGTTATTCTGGCTCTTTATGGGTTTCCGGCTCAAGGGTTCTAGCCTGCTTCATGTTTAGGGTTTATATCGGGCTGTGGGACTGTAGGCCCAGCATTTCGCAAGTGCTGGTGGAACGATGGATGGTGTAGTTCCATAGATGTACATAGTGTACATACACCCCAAACCCCAAAACCGTAAAGGCTGAAGAAGGAAATCATAGACGCCTAAGCTTACAGCTTTCGAATCACACTACCCCAACTATGATAGAGCCCTGATAAGCTTCCATGGACCTCCTAAGCCCTCAACCATGAACTTTGATACGAAGCCTGTAGAGCCTTACAGGCCTTGAACCCGTGAAGCCCTGAGTCAAGACGCCCTGTACAAATTTCGAAGCTAGAAAGGCATACGGTTGATGATATAAAATTCTGCATGACCCATACTAAGGAATATACCATAATTCCCATACTGTAGGGTCCATAAGGTGATGCAGGATTTTTATCATCAACCGTATGTAGAGACTATATAAGCGTGCTATGATGGCTTACGAGTTCTACCAGCGTTACGGGTTTAGGGTCTCGGTGCAGGACTTTGATATGTTCAGTAGCGTTTTCATAAGGGCCTCCGAGGATTCAGTAGGGTTGGATGCAAGGTGCCATTAACGGTTATGAAGAGAATTTATGTGATTCGACAGGGTTTGCGCTTGAATCTGGAACTTTGCAGGCAAGATCTAGAATCTAGGTAGGCTAGGCTCCTTCTAAGTGCAGCGCCCAGCACCATCGAACCAAGCCAGAGAAGGCGTTTTTATCCCTCTAAAACCCTCCTCTACTTAATATCATAGCCCTAAACCCTAAATCCTAAACCCTAAACCCTAAACCCTAAACCCTAAACCCTAAGCCCTAAACCCTAAACCCTAAACCTCTCTACCTATAGTAATTTAAACCTTAATGGACTCGTGGCTAATTGATCAAAGCTTCGTGGCTAATTGATCAAATCTCGTGGCTAATTGATTTTTCCAGTGTTTAGCGCCGTGTCCAAACTCGTGGCTAATTGATCAAAACTCGTGGCTAATTGATCAAAACTCGTGGCTAATTGATCAAAACTCGTGGCTAATTGATTTTTCCAGTGTTTAGCGGCGTCGGGTTTAGGGGTCCAGGTTTAGGGGCCTCGGGTTTAGAGCCAGGGCCCCCAGTGTTTAGCGGCCTCGGGTTTAGGGCCCTAGTGTTTAGGGTTTAGGGCCTAAGGTTTGGGCACTAGGGTTTAGGGCCTAGGGTTTGGGCCCTAGGGTTTAGGGCCTAGGGTTTGGGCACTAGGGTTTAGGGCCTAGGGTTTGGGCGCTAGGGCCTAGGGCCTAGGGTTTGGGCGCTAGGGTTTAGGGCCTAGGGCTTGGGACCTAGGGTTTAGGGCCTCGGGTTTGGGCCTTAGGGTTTAGGCTGTAGCGTTTAGGGCCTAGGGTTTAGGGCCTAGGGTTTGGGCCGTAGGGTTTAGGGCCTACAGTTTGGGCACTAGGGTTTAGGGCCTAGGGTTTGGGCCCTAGGGTTTAGGGCTTAGGGTTTGGGCACTAGGGTTTAGGGCCTAGGGTTTGGGCCCTTAGGGTTTAGGGCTAGGGTTTGGGCATTAGGGTTTAGGGCCTAGGGTTTGGGAACTAGGGCGAACCGTATGAAAATTCTTGGAGTTGTATGTAAGTTATTATTTAATAATTCATACCAAAAAAAATAAAACTATTAATTCTAATGTGAGGGGATTCTCTGGGCGGGTGGGGTTTCTTCTTGAAGATAGCTTGACTAAAATAAGCTTGACGTGAAATCTTCAAAGTCAGAGCTGCTGAACCCTAAACCCTAAACCCTACGGCTCAAGGCGTTGTGGATCAAGGAGCTGCTCGTGCCGGATGGTTCGTTGTCTTCCGGCCGATCCTCGACTGTGACGTGATTCTCCCTGGGTGATCCTCTCCGCCTGCCTCCTTCCGATCCTGCTGTTCTTCGCGAATATCGGCGGCCGTGTTTTCCTTGTTTTACACGATTCTGCCCTTCAGCTTCACTGGGTCGAGCAGGCACCTTCTCTGCCTGCTGCAAAGTGCATCTTCTCTGCCTGGCCGCGGTGCTGTTCCCCGATGGCGCTCCGTGATCACAGTCCCACAGAGAT
The DNA here is from genome assembly GCA_905221615.1 of Symbiodinium sp. CCMP2592. Classification (NCBI taxonomy): domain Eukaryota; class Dinophyceae; order Suessiales; family Symbiodiniaceae; genus Symbiodinium; species Symbiodinium sp. CCMP2592. The sequence continues at coordinate 405,460 of CAJNDT010002779.1, forward strand.
TGGTGATGACGAGGACGAGGACCTCATCTCTGTCAAGAGCGAGGGACGGGGTGGTGATGAACATGCTCCACCCGTACTGGCTGTGACGAATCCTTCGGACTCTACTGGGGCGAATCCTGGCGTGCCTTTTGGTCCTGTTGTCAGAGAGGCTATGGCTGTGGACTCTACTGGGGGAAGTCCTAGCCGAAGCAAGCGTGCTCGCGAACCTGGTGAAGGGCGTGAAGCTCGCCCACGGGGTGCTGCCCAAGGACGTGCTTTCTCTCCTGGGGGTGATCAACCTGTTACTTCTCGGGAGTTTCGGGACTTGCTCAACCAGCATCTGCATGCTATCACTCGGTCTTGGCAAGAAATGGATGGCCGGGTTGGTGCAGTTGAAGAACGTCTTGACCATGGAAAGAAGGAATCGGCCATTCTAATTTCCAGGGTGACTCAAGTTGAGAGGAAAGAGGCGGACCTCGAGGTCAAGGTGACTGAACTCTCCCGGACAGTAGCTGCTATGCAGAACGGGGGCGAGAAACCAGCGCAGGCGGGTGGCCCACCTTGGGGCGAAGGAAGTCTGGACCCCTGGGCCCAATTTCGTGCTCGAAAAGGCTCTGCTTTTCCCGCGGCTGCTGCTGCAACAGAAGGCCCTCCTCGTGGCGAAGCTTCTGGCTCTTCTGGGTTTCCTGGAGGGGGACGTGAAGAACTTTCTGATGATGACAAGAAGACCCTGATCATTGGGGGGTGGATGCCTGACAGCCGACGACAACTCATCATCGACGAGGGCAAGGGCTTCCTTGAAAGGGACGAGATCAAGAACGATCTGGACCAGACCGAGCTCACGGTGTGGGGACCACGGAGGGCCTTCGCTGTCTTGAAGTTCAAGCAGCGGGATGGAGAAGAAATCCGGGATGTTCGCAACCGAATGTGGAAGATCATCCAAAATCTCCGTGCCACTCCCCATCGTTTGCCGTCTACGGCAGGCAGTGATGGCTTGGGACGACCGATGTGGGCACAGTTCACCAAAACACGGGAGGCAAGGAGGAGGGCATCGCACGGCTCCATGCTACGCCGGGTGTGTACAAACCTCGTCAAGGATGCAGAGATCTCGAAGGAAGCCCACAACATTTCTGCTAAAGAAGATGGGGCGTACGATATTGACTGGACCTCTGGGACGGCATGGCATGGGGAACTCAAACTTGGGTCGAGCTCGCATCGGGCCCCCAAAGGAGACAGTATCAAGCTTCTCAGTTCGGGGTGGGTTGACATCATGGCGGTGGCACGTGCCACTGGCGTCCAGTTTGACATCGCCCTTGGGGCGATTGAACGTGAGCTGTGACAGAAGGAGGCGACCAGTTTCACCCAGGATAGTCTGGGGCGTCACAGGTCACATGAAGGTGCAACTGGTGATGCTCGGACTTCCGACAATGCATGTTCACAGACTAAGGAGGGCAGATGCAATACGCGCCGGCACCCTGTTCGGTCTGGAATTAGACGACATGTTGCCTCTTGGAACCTTGGTGGACAGCCTCTTCCTAAGGTTGATGCTGTTTCGGGGACACTTGACTTTCTCACGGTCCAGGAGATGCCCAGAGCTGAAGAAGGATGGGGTGAAGAAATGACTGACAGCTTCGTTTGGCTCTCGCACCGAAGTCCTAGCCAATGGCGGGGAGTTGGGGTCGGTATATCACAAGACATCTTTGACTGTTGCACTGACAAGGTCTGCTTCGACAAGGGTGCTGCTTGGCTAGTCAAGTTTCGGAATAGCAGACGTCTTGTTCTGGCTTCTCTCCACCTGCCGACTGGGGTGCCCACTCGACTATACCATGCTGCTGTTCAAGACTTTCGTGCTCGCATTCGCCGATGGCATCCTGATGTTCCTTGCTTCCTTGGGGTGGATGTTAATGAGGTTGTTGATTGGACCCATGCAGATGAAAACGAGGATGACACTGGCGTGAGAGCTGGGGCGAAGATTGATAAGTTTCTTGAGGCCACAGAGGATCTACGTTGCCGGTTGGTTGCACCGGTCCTCCAACATCGCTGGAGTCCTACCCACTTCCCACGGGATGAAAGTCGAGAGGGACGTCACATTGATGCTATCCTTGTTCGTCAACTACATGCTGGCCCGGTGCGTGTCAATGCTGACGTTCGCATCCACATCAACACCGACCATGCACGGCTTGAATGTGATCTTGATGTGCAGGCTACCTCCTGGGGGAGTTGGATCGATTCTCGGCCTCGCTGGGTCAAGCCTGGGGCGCTCATCTCTGAACCGCATAGCTGGGACGACGTCGTCGCCATGGCAAAGCAATGCACGGAACCACGACAGAAACACAAGTATGTCGACTCTGATGAAATACGTGATGCTACCGAGAGAGCAAAGGCGTGTCGGGGCCCTGCGGCCAAGGCCCTTTGGAATGGAGTACATCGTCTACGACGCCGCGCTCGTCGTGCCTGGAAGCTTGCCCGCTCTGGAAGGATACTTGCAGGAGATTGGCATGCGTATAGGGAGGCCAAGGCAGAGTCCAAGAGAAGATGCTGGTGGGGTGGTCTCCTTCGGGATAAGAGTGCACAAGACCTTGCCGATGCCGTGACGGAGCACCTCGAGAGCAAAGTCAGTGATCCCCTTGCAAATTGGCATTCCGAGCTTGATGAACGCCTCCAAAACATCACTTGTTGCCCTGTGCACTTTGCACCTATTTCTAGCGAAGAGGTTGGGGCGGCACTCCTGAAAATGAGAGCGAGGTCTGCACTTGGACCAGATGGGGTGAGTGTCGACCTGCTGAAGGTCATTTTCGCTGAATGCCCTGATGCCCTTCTTCGCCTCCTGAATGAAACACTCTTCACAGGGGCGATACCTGAGAAGTGGGGTGAGTCTTTACTTGCTCTACTTCCGAAGGTTGCTTGCCCGCAGGCTGCTCGTGAGCTACGCCCCATAGCTATGTCTTGCAGTGGGATGAAGCTCCTGTCGAAAATTGTCATGAACCGCACTTTTCGTCGCCTTCGTGAACACTCGCCCTGGTCAGCGTGTGGGCAAAATCGTGGCACTGCAGACCTACATGGAGTTATGGGGCGACTTCGTGATATGACACGAGAATGGAGATTGGGTGTTCTTGTTGTCAAGCTTGACATTGAAGGGGCGTTCGACTATGTGAACCGAGGGAGCGTCGCAGATTTCATTCAGACTAGACTCAGTAGTGCGGAATATGGCTTCGAACAACGTTTTCTACTACGACTTCTTGACGAGAACCTACTTCGGGGTGTTTCGCCTGGTGGTGGCTCTGTCCGTGTTAAGTGCAATCGTGGTATTCGTCAGGGTTCGCCTGAGTCGGCAGAGATTTTTGGGATGTTGATCTCTGATGTCATCAACCGTCTCAAGCATGCTGGCCAGTGGAAAGATCCGGTGGGCAAGCTACGGGATGTGCCGGCAGATGTTGGGACGTACCAAGATGACATCTTCGTTTGGTCCGACACGGCAGGAATCTTGGAGAAGAACATTGCTCGGGTTGCTGCAGAACTTCGTCACCTTGGCCTGAAGCTGGCAGTTCAGAAGACATGTGTCATCGCCAGTAAGTACTACAAGGGACGTCGTGTCATCAAAGTTGATGGGACGGATATCCCAGTGCAAGAAAGTGGATGTGCAGTGCGTGTTCTTGGCCTCGACTATGACCTCGATGCTCCTGCCGCCTCACAAGCACGCGAGCTTCATGGCAGAGTCTGGGGTGCTTTTCATGACAATAAGGCATTCATCTGTGGGCCTGGCAGCTGGCAGGAGAAACACCGATTGGTGCAGATGCTGGTGGAAGGTAGTTGGTCCTGGTCGGCTGGGGCGGTTCATTGGGAAAAGGCTGAACTTCAGATGATGAATAGTACCCAACTACGCGTTCTACGGCTTGCCTTCGGAATCCGCCGCCTTTCTGGTGAAGACTGGGTCAGCTACAATGCGCGCTCGCTGCGCCAAGTGCGTCTTTGGCTGGCACAGACCGGGGCGGAGAGGTGGAGTACTAAGGTGCTACGCTTGCAGTTTCAGTTGGCTGGCCACTGGATGCGCCAGGTCGAAGGTGAGGACGGCAAGCCCGGTCTGGCGGGACGTATGATGCTGTGGAGGTCCATGTCGTGGTGGAACCACGAAAAAAGTCTCACGTCTGGGGCGCGACATCCAATGCGATTTCGGGCTGCCAACCTTGAGCGATCGCTTGCTTCTTGTCTGGGCGAAAAGTGGTATGATGCCACATACAACCGTGAGGGGTGGAAGCAGCTACTGCCCATGTGGATTGCGCATGCTGATGTTGCCTGGACTCGAGGGAGACAGCTGTGTTTGGAGAACTGAAAGCTGACTGGGGCGTGTGAAGTCTGCCAGACTGAGTGTGTCCAGTACTTCTTTCGGAACTGCAGCAGTTGTGATCGTCTGGCTCGAGTTCAACTTGACTTCCAAACATGAATGCTGAGAATGCTTCCTGTACGACTGCAAGATCTTGATTGCATACTAGGTGACTTACCTGTGTCTTCGCGTACTTGCCTTACTTTCACTTTTGCCTGTGCTCTTTGAGCACTCCAATTCGCTTACATGGCAACGCAGATGTGTCTGCGCGGGCGCCTCGCCTTCATCGTGGGGATGTTCCTTCTTGGCTGCTACTTTCGGAATGGTGATGCGGTCCCGGCCAACACCAATGCATGGAACAGTAACTCCAACAACTGGGACCAGGGACGAAATCCTTCATCTTCGGCTTCTTCGTGGCAGGGACATTATGCTGATCAAGATCCGGGCCCTGATCCTGCTCGATGGGACGATTCTGCACATCATGATGGTTCCACACAATTTGCTGATCGTGATCCTGGCCCTGGTCCTGCTCGATGGAACGATTATGCACATCGTGATGGTTCCCCACAACATGCTGCTCGAGATCCTGGCCCTGGTCCTGCACATGGTGGAGATTCTGCACTACATGGAGGTTCGTCTGGAATGGATCGGCCGCGCTCTTCGTCGTCGTCTTCTACAACTGGACAACATGCTGGACGTGAACATCATGCTGATGCTGCTCTATGGGATGATCCGGCACGTCGTGGACGTTGGACTGTGGAACACTGGTGGGATGCGACAGGGTGGCAAGGGGCTGGACAAAATTGGCAGCAAGACAATGGCTGGTGGGAGCATGGGGATTGGACGTCTTGGTCACCGTGGTCTGACTGGGGCAATAATGTGCGTGAACAACATGGTCGTCCTCATGGCTTCTATCGTCACGGTGTCTATGTCGACCGCCAAAGGGACGAGACTGAACAACGCTTTCACACTGGAGGTCAAGGTCAACAGCGCCAGAGCCGACGACAGGAGAGGATGAGACAGTGGAAAGCTGGCACATTCATTCCGGCCTGGAGACGTGAAATGGAGGAGGCGGGACGTCGCATGCATGGGGATGGTCGTGGTGGGGGCGAGGAGTTTGCTACAGTGCGTGATGCTGAACTTCGTGCTGCTGCAGTTCTACGCGAAGCCACGGCTGCTGCTAGGCAGCAGGATGGTGCCAAGGACACAACGGAAGTCGAAAGTATCAGTGAAGATCACACCTCCTGCTCGCTGAGTTCGGCGTCTAGTTGGGAGTGGGAGCCTCGAGAAACCCTTGCCAGCGCTGGAGGTGGTATCGCTGATGCAACTGGCGCTACTGGGGGTGCTCTACATCCTGTCGCTGCTGCTCCTACTGTTATCCCTGACAATCGCCCACGTTGGTCCCGAAGGCAGTGGGATGATTGGGAGTCTTGGGAAAACGATGCCCAGCCTGCCTTCTCTGACGAGGTCGATCTCATGCAGCGAGGTAGACCCAATGCGGAGGATGTCAACAATGATGGGGCGAATGCGGACCGGTCTGCTGGCAGTGATGGTGCTACGGCTGCCCCGTCGATGCCTCTCACGATGCGAGAACAGCAGTCGCTCTTCGATGCTGGATGGCCGCTGGAGATGGTGTCCAATATGAAGGAGTTCTGTGACTTTCTTGAGTGGGCTCGACAACAATACGGGGACGGAGCTATTGCATGGACTCTTGACGTCTGGGGTGATGCACTGGTCATGGGAAACACGACGGTCGAGCTCGCGCAGGAGACCCTCTGGGGAAGACTTCGTGATGAAGAAGCTCGGATGCCAGATGATCCTGGAGTACGGGGACGCTTGGTGGTTGGGTTCGCAGGTTTCCAAAGGCAGCTGAATGACTTCCACTTGTCGATGGTCCAAGAAAGCCTACGAAGACAGTGGATGCCCCATTGGGTGGATGCTGATGGACGGCACCTTCCGGAACCTCCGTTCGTCCGGGGCGACACTGCGGCTTGGGCCATGTCTCGTGCACGTGCCCTTGCCCGTGAGTTGGTGCAGCGAGCTCAACGAGAAGGGGCGGCACTTCGTTTGGCAAATGAGGGTGCCAGCGTCAATGTTCAGATTGGTGCTCCTTCTGCACAACCTGCTGGCACGGCTGGTGTCTCCTCCAGTGGGGCTGCCGACCTGTTGCACGCAACTGGTGACAATGGGGCGGAAAATGAGGTAGAGGAAGAGTCTGGGGATGGCAACGTGAACCACGATGAGATCCCTGACGACACCAGCATGATGCAGCTCACTTTGGACGAGGAGGCACGCCTGCATAACATGCAGGTACAGGATGCTGCACGACGACACCTACGCTCGCTCCTGGCATCGCTCAACTATATCCAGGATCGGGGTGAAGGACCTGAATATAGGTGGGGAATCCGCCTCGTTGTGGAGTCGTGGGATGCCAGCATTGGCGTTATGCAGACCATTCGGGACATCCTCGCGAGGCGGACCACAAACCTTGGGGCGTTACCTTACTACCCTGCAACCCGAGAGCCTTCCTTTGGGGCGTTGCGGGCAAGAGTCGTCTCGTATATGGCAGAGTACAGACACCTACTTCAACAGGCGCTGGTCGAGGAAGTGGCGATGCAGATGATTGAGAGATCACGTACTACTGGGACGAGCTCTTCCACTCCACCTTCGATGACACTTTCTGGGGCACGGGGCGGAAGGAATACAAGACGACGGGATGGAGAACACCCACGTGGATCTCGATCTCGCTCCAGAACACCGCCAAATGCTCGTGGAGAGGATCTACGTGTTGCCGATGCGACAGATGGTGGTGGAACGGCTGAAAGTTCCTCGGCACGCTCGGGACATGCACGCCTTGGTTCCCTTCTCCCGTCGCTTCGTGAACCTCCTGGTCTTCTTCCTCCTGGGGCGATGTGCTTCTCGGACAATGAAGTGCTGCAGTCTGCAGTTGAGCAAGCTACGATGGATGCTGTGCATGCTGGTGGAAGTTCCGTGGAGACTGGGATGGATGCTGAACTACCAGAACCTCGGGACGTCCCTGTACTACCTGAACATTTCCCTGCTGGAGATGCTCTTCCGCCTGGAGAGGGTCCTGCACTACCTGTACTTCGTGGTGATGCTGCAGTACCCGATTCTCCGCTTGGTCTTCCTACACTTTCCGAGGCTGTGCATGGTGCTCCTTTGATTGAGTCCCAGTCTGGGGTCGATGCCACTCTGATGGAGATGTCTGAGACTTTGGATGGTGGAACTGTAACTGTTGGGGTGGATGTTTCGGTCATGCCTGAAGATGTTGGCCTAGAGGAACCTGCACCTGAAACGATGAGGCCTACAGATTCTGATGCTTCGGAGACAGCTGTGGATGATGCCGTGTAAGTGGTTAATGTTTTTCAGAAGTGCCTACAAAACGTGGGCTTTCTTTTGTGCAAGCCTCGTACCGGGGCGGACCCTTGGACGCAAGGAAAAGGGCACTGCATTTAAAAAAAAACCCTAAACCCTAAGCCCTAAACCCTAAACCCTAAACCCTAAAGCCCTAAACCCTAAACCCTAAACCCTAAACCCTAAACCCTAAACCCTAAGCCCTAAACCCTAAACCCTAAACCCTAAACCCTAAGCCCTAAACCCTAAACCCTAAAGCCCTAAACCCTAAATCCTGAACCCTGAGCCCTAGACCCGAAGCCGGAAACTCCTACCAAACCCAAACCCTAAACTCCTAGTGAACCCTAAACCCTGAACTCCTACTAGACCCTATAAACCCTAAACTCCCACTAAACCCTAAACCCTAAGCCCCAACTCCTACTAAACCCTAAACCATAAACCCTAAACTCCTAGTTGCACCATTGGTTCTCCTGGAGGTGCCATGCTCGGCAGCTTGGAGTTCTGCACAGGCAGCTCCGCCTTGGAAGGGGATCCGGGATCTCCAATGCCAGTAGTCAATGAATTTAGGGTTTGGGGTTGGGGGTTTCGGGTTTGTGTTTGCGAGTTTAGGGGTTCGTATGAGTTTAGCATTTACGAGTTTTGGGCTTAGGACCCCCCCAATGGCCCTTCAGTGGAGCCCTTATGGTCATTCCTTTCATAGTGGGTATTCAGGGAATATTAGAGGGTCGTTGGGGGCTGGGGGGCGGGGGGCATAACAATGAGGATTAAGGGTCTAGGGTTTAGGGCTGCAGCCCCCAAGAAGATAATCGAAAAATGACTACAAGGGGACTGCTGGTACGGTTCGTTCGTGGTTTTGCGCTGTTTCCAGGTACTTCGAGGGCTCCTTCAGTTGTACCACAAGCCCAAAGGGTCCTACAACAAACCAGCCAACACTTCGGCTGCCGCTGGTGGTGCTGCAGATGTGCCAAAGCATGCTCCCGCAAGCAGTTCGGCCCTTTCAGTTCAACCAGTGCCTGCTGACGCAGCTGCTGGCGCCAAGCCTCCAGAGCAGGAATCGTAGAAGAGTACGACCTCGACACGCCCGGTGGCTGTGCAGCTTACATATGTGCCCATTTCGCCGAGAGCAGGGAACCCGAAGTCCGTCCTGTTGCTGATTTCTTTGTGCAGAGCAAGCTGAAACCCCAGGTATCGAAAGATCGTCCCTTATCTCTTGTCTACCAAACAAATTGCAAGTCGATGTTTAATTCCAAGCACAACCGCGAAGCCTGGTTGACTGCTTGGCATGCGAACAGAAGCGTACGATTCGTGAAGAAGCCAAGGGGGTCAAATGAAGGTCGGAGCAGTGCTTCGGAGTTTTCGAGCCCTCGTGCTAGTAACCTTAAGGCATACCGAGCTGAACCTTTAGGCCTTTAGGGTAGCAAGTTCGAGTATTTCTGGCTTGCACGCTGTCAGGGAAGTAAATATCACGGGTTTACAGTTTAAAGCTGTTTGGGTAGTAAATCTATGCGTTTTGTAGGTTTCAAGCTTTTGAGGCAGTAAACTTTCGCGTCTTACAGGTTTAAAGCTTTGGGGGTAGTAAGCTATCGGGTTTTACAAGTTCAAAGCCTTCTTGCGCAGTAACCTTTCGGGTCTTGCGAACAGGTCTTGCTACTGAACGTGAAGTTGATTAAGTTTTCTAGGGAAATACCGGGCTGCATAGGTTGTCTAGCGAAATACAGGGTTGAATAGGTTTTTAGAGAAATACAGAATTGAATAGGTTTTCTAGGGAAATACAGGGTTGAATAGGTTCTAGAGAGAAAATGCAGAGTTGAATAGGTTTTCTACGAGGAAAATACGGCAAATGCTTTAGTCTCCAGGGTCGGACTGTAGCGCTTGGGAGTAGTTTACACACCGTCAGCCGTGAACCCCAACCTGCGCATCCCCGAAGGTTGCAACCAATAGTGAGGGCGCGGTTTGCAACCATGATCCGACAAAGCTCCTTGAAACCCAGCGTGTACATGCAGTTTCCGCTCGTTCGAGGCTTGGATAGCTCCCACTAGAACGGGGCGTGCACTTGCAGTTCTCGTGTGCTTCAGTGCACGCTTGCTTCACTTTGTGCGAAGAGTCTCGTGCCACGCGCAGATTTGACATGTCGGGCTGTGCTCGTTCAAAACCGGCGTGCAGTTGCGGATCCCGCGGATCCCAGTCTGTGGGTCGACTTTACGCGGATGGGTCGACTTCGCACGAATCGGGGCGTGAGCATGGGGAGGGCCGACTTCACACAACCTGGGTCGACTTAAGCCCAGTGCCTAGTATGTACCTATATATATATATATATATATATATACATATATATATATATATACATATATATATATATATATATATATATATAGTAGAATGCAGGGTTTCTATACTAGGAATTATAATTATGATCCAGGGAAGTATCCCCCATAGCAGTACATAGGACCCTTGGTAAGGGTTTCTATCAGGTGAACGAGGGTTTCAGGGCTGCTGGGTTCAGCAGTGCCTGAACGCTGAAATAAACCCATGGCAGCAAATGCCTTAGGGGTACTTAGAAATATTTTCTAATTTTTGGTTATGATAATCCCTAAGAAACAGCTAAAATTCTAATTTTTGCTAGGGTTCTAAGTTCAGTATAGATGTAAGGCTAGAACCAAAAAGGAGCCCGGACACCCTACCCAAAGGCCCCAAAGTAGTTCCTTTTTGGGGTTCATATTTAGAATCCTATAAGGAAATCCCAAAAAGGAACTAACTTGGTGCCTATGGGTAAACCCTAAACCCAAAACCCGAAGTTCAACTTATAACCCAAATTCAAATCCTAAACCTCAAATCCTTAAGCTGCAAGCTTCCTGCTTCTGGAGCCTCGTTCTTGTTAAGGGGCTTAAGCTAAGTCACCATAACAAAGAAACCATACTAATTACCATGGATCCCATTTGTGGCAACTTAGATTCACAATTGAGCCCCTTAACAAGAGCACCCGAAATTCCGGGATCCTCCTATGGGCCTTCGGACCATGCCGAAGCCTCTGGCAAGAGAAGCCAAGGTCGTAAACTAAATCCTAAACCCCAAACATCAGCCATAAACCCCGAATCCTAAACCCTAAACTCTAAATCCTCAACTCTATAAACCCAACGGTACAAAAACCTCATAATCCCGAATCCTAAACCCCAAACTCTAAATCCTCAACTCTATAAACCCAAAGGTACATTGGTTCCTTTACCCAGAGGCCCCAAAGTAGTTCCTTTTTGGGATTACTTCATAGGATTCCATATATGAATCCCCAAAAGGAACTACTATGGGGCCTCTGGGTAGATACACCGATAGTGTTGATCTTCAGCCGCAGGTTGGGGTATTGGCAGTTGACTGTAATCGGGCTCGCTCGGGGCTTCCATGGCGCACAAACTTCACTGTCTTCTCTTTTTCACACCACACACACAAGCTTAAAGTCGTGACTGCATGCTATGCTAGTTGTACAAGTTTTTGCACTGCATGCTTTGTCACGTGACCCAAGGGGCATGTCCGCAGCCCACCGTGAGCCCAGTGCACAAGCGGGCATAAGTCCTTCAAAGACCTTTACATGTAAGCGAAAGCTCAGCCCGCACTCAAGAGACATCAACACTGAAGGCTTTCTTGTGCATCAACACTCCTCCTCTTTTGGAGCAGTGCAGCTCCAAACGCCCTACCGATGCACCTCAGCCTTCTGGCAAGACCTGTCCATGGGTCACCTTGTAGGACAGGGGGAAGTTGCCGTCGCAGTAGTAACAGACCTGCATCTGCTTCAGCTTGGTCTTGTTAGCGTGTCGTAGACCATGACAATCTGCAACAACATGAAGTCGGTCACCGTGCTCCGACATCACAAAGCTCCTTCTGAGGCGGCGGTACTGTCCGTTCTGGGCACTTTCCAAGGCTGCTCGTAAGTCCGGATCATCGACAGGCCTTGTAGTAGCCGCCGCGCTAGACGTAGCCGGCGTGGCACTTCTCGCTGTAGCCGGCGCGATACTCCCCGCTGTAGTGGTTCCCAAAGGCTCCTGTGGCATCATTCCAGGAGCTTCTTTCACCATCTTGGGCTTTCCCTCAAACATTGGATCTGAAGAGCTCGCACTCGTCATAGAAGCAAGCTCCTCCTGCAAAGCTTTCGTGGCCTGGTCCCGAATCCTCAGCAGCCGACGTGCCTTTGCGATTGTGGCCTCATCATCGCCAAAGAACTTGTGGGCTACCCATTTAAGCGTCTCCCACATTCCCAGCAACGCCACGCCCGCAATCAGCAACAACCCGTAGAACTCGAAGCTTCCGTCATAATCCAACGGCTTCTTGCTGTAAATCTCTGCTGTCTCTGCTCTCGGGATCCTTGAAACCATCATCAGCCACACAAACATCCGCAGTAAGTCGTAGTATTCCGGGCCTTGCAAGGACCTGATAATCACCTCACCATCGTCCTTCTCAAAGTCCTCCGCCGAACACATTCCCCACAGCCTCCTCAAATCCTGGAGCCTTGACACAGGGACTGGTTTTGTTCCCATGTCTGCCACCTGCACTTCTCCCGGCGTGTGGGTAACCACGATCCGACCTTCGTTGGTCTCCATTCGTAGGTGTCTGGCCTTCACCTTGAGGTGCCTTGTCTTCCACGATCCAGGTGCTGTAGTGGCCAAACCACACGCCGCTGTGTTGTCCACTCGCAACTCCATGGGTTCATCTGCATCCTCGCTGGACACCTCGTTGACCCACGCCTGCAGGCCAGCTGCCTGTTGGCTTGCATTCAACAGCTCTACCAGCTCTGCCTCCGCAGCCGACAAAGCTATAGTGGGCTGCTTCGTCATCCGCCAAGCCGCGAAACCACCGTAGGTAGCTGTTGTCACACAACCAAAGCTGCGATCTCCTTGAGGCGCGAAGCTCGCGTCCGAGTATGCAACCACTGGCCCACCCTGCCCATCGTAGCATAGCCCCCAAGACACCGTCGAAGCCAAATACCTCATAGTCATCGTGGCTAGCTTGATTGCAGATGCTGGGTCCTTGGTAGCCGCGCTGCAAACATGAGCTGTCGCAAATCCCACATTTGGCCGTGTTCTCGTGAGAAGCCACAGAAGCTCACCTGCCATCTTCTGTGCTTGCCTGACCAAATCTTCATCAACTGGCCCGGCTTCTGCTTCACCTTCTTCTCCCATTGGCATCACCTTCTTGGACGCTGGGATTTGGGATGGTCTTGCTGCCTCCTCGGGGTAATTTCTAAGAAGCTCTGTGACATAGCTCCCCTGGGAAATGTGGAAGCTGGTAACGTTTCTCTTTTCTCTTCGCCTCACATCCATTCCCAAGTAGCGTACCGGCTCTTTTCCCAACCACTCCAAAGGCGAGCACTTCCACCCTTCATCACCTTCGGTGCCCTCCCAGCATCATAGCATCGTCCACATACACGATCATGAGGGCCAGTGTTTCGGACTCATTGCCCACCTCCACCAGACGCCAAACCGCGGGGTCCGTCTCCATCTGCAAGAAGACACACTGCTTGTCTCCCACCTTAAGCTTGGCTCTGCTAATCCGGCGATCCCGAAAACTTCCCCACAACCTTGGCGCCTCCCTCAGGCCGTAGAGGACGCGGTCAACCAGGTAGGCTGTCTGTGCAGGTGCGCAACCCGCATCCACCACAACCTTTGGCATGGTGATCGCGTAACGGACCTTTGACTCTGTCATAGGGGTGAGGGTAAAGGCCGAGTTCACATCTGTAACCGCACCATGCCACCTCTTTTTCGCCCCATATGACAACGAGCACCTTACACTCTCTGCATTGGCTGAGGCAGTATACACCTCCACCTCATTGTTGATGTAGTTTCCACAGATCACAATCCTTGAGCGTCTCTTGAACAGTCCATCACCTTCTCCAGGAGGTTTCGCTGTATGCACCGTCTTCGCTGGAACCAGGACCAACTCCCCCTTCGCCGCTTTCTCCTTTGCCTCTTGAAGAGGCATGGCCCGAAGAGTCCCCGACCCCTCCAGCGTCTGGACCTCCTTTACTATGCTTGGAGTCCACTCTTGCAAATGCCGCTTCACCTCCTGCAGGTCTACAGTGTGAACTGTCTCCAAGGGCTTGTCAAGTGTCCGTAGCATCTCTTCCACATTTTCTGAGGCGTTGTGGCCCACAGCCATTCTCATCAAGTTCACCCTATTCTGCTGTCTCGTGTTGTCACTGACCGCCAAGAGCTCGTTCATGTAGTCGATGGCTTCATCTAGTTTGTAAAACATTAGCCGCTCCCTTTGGTTTGCATACTCACCACGGGCTTCCCTAGCTCGTCGAACTTGTCTCTCCTCCTCCACCAAGTCCGAAAGCCAGGACACTCTCCTCCTCAAGTGCTCCTCCTCATCGTGACCCAGGGGCATGAGGGGAGTGGAAGTCATCACCACATTCTCCTGACTTCCCTCGGGACAGTACCTTATCGCCCAGCGGAGTCTCAGTTCAATCCTCCCCCCGGGGATGACCGTTGTGTCCATCCTCTCCCCACTCAACTCTGGGAAACCTTCTGGACGCCTTCCTGAGCTTGCCGATGAGCTCGAGACCGGACCCATTGGTGCTGTCCCTGAACTCACCTCCATACCTTCCTCCGTAGGAGGCCTCTGCAGCGTTGATTCGCTGGAAGATCCTGGTCCCAAGAAACTGGAGCCCGACACCGCCGTAGTCCCCGTTGGTGGCACCATTGTAGATCCCTCTTCTGAGTCCATGGGGATTGGCGGCGCTGGGGGTCTAGGCTTTGCGTGTCCGAACATCCTCAGCTGCGGCTCCCGTTCTGGAAGCTGAAAACCCAACTCCATGAGATCCTCACATTGGTGGTCGTACAGCTTCTCCCACTTGCTCACCGTGTAGCCGATGATCACGATTCGGTCACCATCTTCTCCACGGAGTGGGGCATGTAGCCTATCTGGCCGCACCGTAGTAGGCTTTTCCACGCTGAACAACTGACCAGGGATCTCCTTCTCCTTGAACCACATGGCCTTGTACTTCCCATAGAACTCATCTCCAGGCTTCATCTCTTGCCACACACTGCTCCCTTTGGAAACCTTGAGAGGAGAAACCAGGTTCACAGTGGACTTCATGTTGAAGGCATCCCTGTGCAACGGCATAGTGGCATTCTTTACGAGCGCCACTGACGTAAAGACCTTTCCTGGGTGGTCTAGCTTCAGCAGGCTCGTTGCCAGCTCCGCTTCATGCGAAAACCTCTCTGTCGCAACCGTGATGCTGGTGATCCCGCCGTGCTGGTAGGCCCCAAGGTTCACGTAGGCCGCGTCCTCCCAAACTTCTCCATTTCTCATCTGCGGCCGCTCTATCCTTGCCTCAGGAGAGCTCCAAATAGGGGACGCCAACAGCTTATCCACCAACGTCTTGCGACACTTTGCATCCATTGCCCTCACCTCTGGGTCGGTGAGCTTGGTCTTCATTCGCAATCTACGGGTCGGCTCCACAAGGTCCACAACGAACTCTTCCTCATCATCGTCTTCAACTTCATCATCCCGCACCGTCCTCATATGCAAGGTACGTAGCCATAGTCCATCGTCTAGCCGCACCACATGCCCTTCTCGAACATCATCGGCTGGACCCATGTACACGCCACGCTCCCACTTTGGATCAAACGGTCCACGGTCTTTCTTGGACTTCACCCACACCACAGCTCCAAACCTGATGTCTGGGGCCTTCTCTCCAAGCTCCCTGGCGTTGTGCAACTTGCACGCATGCTTCATCGCACACGGCCAGAGCTCCTTGTCCAGCTCCGCATCTTGTAGGTGAAGCCTCGCCTTACCTTTCAACCACTTCACATGGCTCTCGGCAGTGGCGTTCTGGGCGGGCGCCAATCCTTCCGTGTACGTCTGATAAATGTCTCTTTGACGACACCATCGCCTCAGCGGCTTCACTCTGAACTCTCTCGCCCTGTCCGAGTGTAACCGCACCAGAGGTAAGCCAAGCGCCCGAAGACGTATGTGCAACTCCTGCACCGCCTCCAGCACCTCTTTGCCACTATGGCGCTCCAACGGGATCGCGAAGCGTAAGGCCTGCATCTCCATCGGCTTCTTCAAATCCTCTATCTTTCTTTTCCAATCTTCCTCTTGCGCATCAGCACTAGGATCCTCAGGACCTTGCTCACCATCTTCTGGCCGATCCTCCTCCTGAGCGAGGAACTTCTCCGCCTCCTCCTCATCCGGGATAGGAGCATCTTCTGGTACATCCCTGACCTTGGGATACAAGTAGGTGGCCGCGAGCACAAACTTGTAGCGACACCCACGAACTTCATCACGTCCCACATCCGCAAAGGGTCCAGCAATGTCCAGACTCAAAACATAGGCATCTCGGTGGATCACTCGCCTTGCCGGTCGTCCCGTTCCCGATGCCGACAAACAAACCGAGCAATCTCTTCTGTAAGGCCAATGGCCTCGTTCAATGTGTGCCTTCCACTCGGCCAGCTCAGACTTGGTCATAGCCTTTTTCACCGCGATGGCGTTCCGAGACACCATCCACTCATGGATCGCGTCCGCCAAGGTGATCCTGAAACCAAACGGCCATATCGACTGGTCTGGGTCGGCCTCGTCATTGCTCAGGAACGCTCGCGAATCCCTCAGGCCATGTATGCCAAGCTCCACATTGGTCAAGCAACACGTAGGCCTCCTGTTCTGGTGTCCCAGGGCACCCTGCTCGAACTTCACCTGGTCAAACTGCGTAACCTTGATGAACTCTTTCATGAACTCGGTCCTCCAAACAGACACGCAGCTTTGCTTCTGCTCCCCATCTGGAAGGTAGCTCCTTGGGTCCTCTGGGAATTCCAAACAAAACCCCACCTTGTGTCCCGGTACATCAGGATCATCCAGCGCTGCTTCCGCAAAGGCCCACAACCAAACCATCTTGAGGATCATCCCATTCTCATTCTTCACTTTGGCTGACTCTTCCAAACCAAGACCCTCTCGTAGGCCCCAAGGTTCATGATTGGACCTTACCGGTCTCGGCCCCTCACGTCCAGACTCATACCTGAAAGGAGCGAATGTTTCTCCTGGTGGTCCCCCAATGACTTGCTTCACCCGGCCTTGTGTCGCTGCCCACAACAGGACTCCGTAGATCTTGCCGTCATTGAGGTTCCAACCCTTTTGGAGATCAATCTCCAGAAAGCCAGGTAGATCTCGTAGAGGGTCGTTCTTCACTCCCTTGCCCGCAAACAAGTGCACAGTCCACTCCGGCGCTTGCCAAAGTTGGCGCCTCTTTCGCCCTGTTGAGCGGGAAACTTTTCATCTAGGTCCACGCCTCCTCAGGGGTCTTAGGCATCTCCACTACCACCTTCAGCTGATCCTCCATTGGTACATGGTGCATGAACGGGGCCGCCAGGATCGCTTTCACCCCGGTCTCCTTCTCCCCTTTTCCTACATACTCCCGGATCGCATCCTTCCAACTCCACTGAGTACGGTCCCTCGCCGCCATGATGGCTGACCTCAAAGTCGCCAGCGATCCCATGGCCTCGGACAACTTTGCTTCCTCCAACTCCGCAATGAGGCGCAAAGCATCACACTGCGCAATCTCTGGACAATTGGACCGCGCATACACCTTAATCTCCTTCTTGTCCGGGTGTTTCAGCCTGCAGCCTTTGCGATCCCACGCGAACTCATAGCCGAGCGCTTGCACCAGAGTACCCAGCGGCACGATGGGCTGCGTCTGCGAGTCCCCCAAGATCGTACCACTCTTTGTCTGGTCCATCTGCACCTTCTGCTCGCCCGCCAGGGTCACGCTCACGCTTGTCTTCTCACCCTTGTCCTGCGACGTTCTGGGTCTGAGGGCATGTGTAGCTCCCGAATCCAAGAGTCCCATCCTGCAAAGGTTCACCATGTCACTCTCAGACTTCATCAGCTCCCGCAGTGCCGGCGAGTCCCTGACGTCCACCTCCTGCGCATTTTCCACACGGAGTACCCTGATGTTAGGAGTGCTCTTTTGTTCCATAAACGCCTTCATAAGCTTCTGTGCATCCTCCAAGAGCTGCTCCACTGGAACCCCTTGCACCGGAACATCCACCGGCACCGCTCCCTGAGGAGGGTCTGCTCCTGCACTAGTTGGGGCCACAGCTTCACCCTCTGCTCCCTTCGGACCTTTCGGGGCTACACCAGCGTTCCTCCTTCCATTGGTACCTCCTGTCGAGGATTGCGGAGAATCGCCTGTACCCATTGCCTTCTGCTGAACCTGCTCTTTGCGGGTTGGGCATGCTGACGACAGGTGACCCTTTGCTCCACACTCGTAGCATCTGTCCCTGCACTCCGCCTTGCTGAGCTCCTTCATCGAATGCTCGTACTTGCATGCTTTTCCTCTGCGACACCCTTCATCTGATAGGTAGAACCTGCACGGCCTCGCAGCCCCCTTTGGCAATGTGGTAGGCATTGGCGTAGATCCTGACGGCGCTTCCACAGCCTTGATCCGCGGGTTCCCTGGGGTGTCCTGGCCTTTCACAACCTTTGGCTTCCTGAAGCCCAACTGCTCAAACTCAGCCAGGAACGCCCGATGCACAGCCAAAACACTGTCCTCTGTTGGGGCAAAGTCCACCTTCAAGTGGTAACGAAGGAGGTTCATTCTGAACGTGATCTCCTGGTTGTCCGTTATCGGCTTCTTCAGCATACTGTCCAACGCTCTAACCAGAATCGATGGGTCCGGTGTTCCCAGCCGTAGGTCACGTGCTCGTTGGTAGTACCGTAGCCACTGTCTCAGCGACTCCACTGCCTCTTGAGCGGTGCTGGCAGGCTCCGGGTTCTCAATCTTCTTGAGCAACTGCCCCTTTTCCACAGCACTGCCTGGCCTATACAACACCATCAGCCTGGAGAGCACTTCCAAGGTTGTCTTAGCCCTCGAAGCAATGATCTCCTTCTTCACATCGTCTGGAGTGGCCGCTATCAGCAGTGACGCCCCTCGCCGGTCTTCCCTTGTCCACTTCGGGTCCTGTAAGCCGACACTCTGCTCTGGCTTCAAAGCTAGCCTTGCAAACTGGTCTGCCTGCTGATACTTGTCGTAGTAGTCCTGGGCGTCCTTCACGACCATCTTCCACCACTCTGCACTGCTCGCAGACAGGTCACCCATCGAGTGCTCCAAGCAGTACAACCAGTCACCGAAGTCCACTGAGGATGTTTCTGTAATCTCCGGCAACTTTGGGGCCTCCACACTCTTGGAGAGCTCCTCTGGCTTGTTGCCCTTGATCACCTTCTCCAAACCTTCCAGCAACCTCGTCATTGGATCACCACGTGGGCCGCCATCACCGGTACTCATCGGAACATCCTGAATGCCAAATCCAGGTTGTCCTCCTCCACCTTGCGCCGCCGTCGCCGTAGGAACCGTCAAGCCTGCATCCAAGCCCGATGTCCCCGTGGTAGTCACTGCTGCTTGTAAGCCCGATGCCCCAGTGGTAGGTTGAGCTGCATATAGGCCCAACACCGCTGTGTTAGGCAATGGCGCTTGTAAGCCCGACACCGCTGTGGTAGGCAATGTCGCTTGTACGCCCGATGCCTCAGTGGTAGTCCCTGCTGCTTGTAAGCCCGATGCCTCCGTCGTAGAAGTCCTTGCACGAAGAGGTAACGGAGGTAATGCTGCCTTGGCCATCGGACGAGCACCTTGGGTTTCTATCACATCCCCACTCAAATAGCCACCAAAGGCCCGCGGAGGCCCTTGCGGATACTCGTAGGAGTCCTGGTCATTGCCATGCTCACGACTGTTGCGCAATCGCAACACCTCCTGCCGCAATCCGTGCGCTTCTTGACGGCTAGCTTCCAGCTGTTCAACAACCCCACGAAGTTGCTTCTCGACCTCCTCTTGAACCGCCTCATACGTGGAGCCACCAGAACTCTCCTGGCCTCGCTCCTGCCTCGGCCCATAAAGGAGCAGCGCATTTCGCTCCATCCTTCGAAGCTGCTCCTGGTGTTGCGGAGACAGGAGCGGTGCTGGTCCCGGTCCACCACCATGTCCTCCTTCCGCATTACCAGGTCCCAACGCTCTCCGAGGTGCTTGCTGAGGGGGAGATCCCATAGGCGATGGAGCCCACATAGCTGGGCTTTGTCCCTGAGGCCTCATTTCTTGAATGAAAGTCCCCAAGCGCTGCACCCACAAAGGAACCGATCTCCTCGTAGAGGCCACAGACCACGACGCTTGGGCGGCGTTCTGAACGCCATCAAACCTTGGCTGCTGGTCCACACTCGTGACCACTTCATGTTGCTGGCTCATCTGCATCAACCGGCCACCCGGCGAGCCCCAGCCCTGCGGAGAGCCACTCGGAGTAGTGGCCATCGCCACTGTCATCGTCCTGAGTGCAACCTCCGTCTCCATCGCACCAAAGCCCGACGCTTGCCCGTCAGTTTGCCTTGCCCCAACGTTAACTGCAGTTCTTGAAGCATCGACTGCGGCCGTCGCGCTTGCAGTATTTGGGCTCATACCCTGTTGATCTTCAGCCGCAGGTTGGGGTATTGGCAGTTGACTGTAATCGGGCTCGCTCGGGGCTTCCATGGCGCACAAACTTCACTGTCTTCTCTTTTTCACACCACACACACAAGCTTAAAGTCGTGACTGCATGCTATGCTAGTTGTACAAGTTTTTGCACTGCATGCTTTGTCATGTGACCCAAGGGGCATGTCCGCAGCCCACCCTGAGCCCAGTGCACAAGCGGGCATAAGTCCTTCAAAGACCTTTACATGTAAGCGAAAGCTCTGCCCGCACTCAAGAGACATCAACACTGAAGGCTTTCTTGTGCATCAACAGATAGGGTACCTTATTTTGGGGTCCTTATAATAAGGATCTTACTATTTGGGGTCCTATGTTAGGGTCCCCTATTTTCAGAAATTCCCACATTGGTTCCTCTAGATACACCGAAGCGTTCCGAGGCAAGCTGGGATCTCGACTGGTTATGGCATCTTGGCCGCGAGCGAGAAGAGCCTTGCGGCGTTCGATTCCATTCATGCCGGTTTAGGGTTTAGGGGTTTAGGGTTTTAGGGGCGTGCAGGAATAGGTATGTATGTATGTATGTACGTATGTATATATGTCAGCCCCAACAAACACCCTCAAAAGCAACAGCAGACACGAGAGGTGCTCGGCCACACGAAGTGCGGGGCCATTGTCGGTGCCACGCAGACTTACCTGGCCATGAAGGATGCCAAGGGTGAGAAGGGAGCTCCAGGACTGGGATGACTGGGCTCGGAGTCTTATTGTAGACTCAGCTTTTCAACTAATTTTGGGGATCTTAATCATAAGGTCGTCGATTTCTGAGAGTTTCAACTTTTGTTTCTTTGGGTTTTGGACCAGTGGGGGGTAGGGTTGGGGTTTAGGGTTCAGGAGTTTTGGGGGTTTAGGGTCGAGTGCCCCTGAGCCCTGAAACCCGAAGACCCAGGCCCCTGACTTTAGGGTTTTGAGACTTAGGGTGTCGCGGTGTAACGGTGTACGGTTGAGCTTAATGGGTGCTGGCTATTACCCATAGGCCTCATCGTAGTTCCTTTTTGTGGTTCATAATTAGAGTCCTATAAGGTAATCCCAAAAAGGAACTAATTTGGGGCCTTTGGGTGTAGCCTGCATCAAGGCGGAAGGCCTCTACCGCCAGTGCAGGTTTAGGGTTGAGGGTTAGGGTTCCTTATCATAAATATACAATAGCCGCCCGAAACCCTGGTCTAGTTATTAAGGCCCCTATATGAGGGGGGTGCATGTGTTTTCATCGTGGTTCGTAGGACTTGCCATTATGGACACTTTGAGAGCTGCCAATACCTGCATTGCGGTATCAGTTTTTGAAGGTAGACTGTGGGTCGCAAGTGCATTGGGTCGCAAGTGCATCACTCGAGGTTCGAAGTATCCAAAATGTCCAGGTAGGGCTTCGGGACATTTTATAGTTTGCTCTTATTGGGCTTAAGAGGATCTTGCCTAGTGATATTTTTCAAAGGCTTTAAACAGCACCCCCTAGTTATGGGTACTTGGGTTCTAACGCGAAGTGTAAGCCCCGAGGAGTCTCGAGTAACACCGGCTTTGGGCGATTTGGGGTTCTTTGATTGGGGTGTAGCTTCGTTAAAGCGCCGATACCCGCCTGTCAACCCTCGACGCCTATAGGCCTATGTACATATATATATATATACATACAGGTACAGAAATACAGAAGAAGATAAAGAAAAGAACGCTTATTAAAGCCGTTGAGAGACCCTGACGAAACCCTTCGAATTCTTGGCACCCATAAAGTTTGTCATTCATGGACGCCGACCAACAAAAATCTAAGCCCTAAACCACGAATGCAGATCTGCGAAGGAAGTGCCCTGGAGGGTCTGCTGGCTGACCTCGCTGGCGTTGCGGAGAAGGTCCAGTTTAGCGGAGTTTAGGAGTTAAGGGGTTTGGGAGTTTAGACTTGCGAGTTTGGGAGATGTCGGTTTCTGGTTGGGAGCATCGGGCTAATCACCATCGTCACGGCTTTAGTGTTTCAGGGGGGCTGGGGGGGGGGTGTCGGTGGCACTTAGAGGGGATAGTGTTCGTCTCCTGAGTTGCATGACTCAGAGATGTTCTGCACTTCAAGGCTATAAAGTAAGGCCGTGTGAAGAACTAGACACGCGTCAAACGGCCATACGCCCCTCAGGCTGTAGACATACATACCCAGCACTGCTACAGAACCGGTCGAATCTGAAATCTTCATGCTGAAACCCCAGATCCCTAAAGCCCTAAATCTGCCTGAAGCCCCTAACTCTTATACTCAACCCTAACCCACAAGCCGTGAGCTTCAACCGATCTTCCACGCCCCCTTGAAGTTCCGACTGTCAGGCTGTTAGCGCAAACGGTGTTGGGCTCAGGATAGTACTTTGGCGGAAACCTAGTCCTGACAGACACACACACATATGTATCTATATATATATACACACACACATATACATTGCTGTGTATCTACATATATACAAATATAGATATAGAATTACATATATATATATATACACACACATAGTGATACTATGTCTGAGTATTAGGTATTCCGACTCTTAGCTTCAATCTGCTTGCAAGGCTGCAGCGGAGCTGGGCAAGGGTGCCACTGCGGAGCAGATCGCTGCGCATGCGGTGAAGGCAGGGGGCTGAACTTGTAGGGTTCAGGGTTTAGGGTTCGGGGTTCAGTTTAAGGCTTAATCCTATATAAACCCTAGACTCTGTAGACCCTAAACCCTAAACCCCCAGCCCTAAACTGCAAACCCCTAAATGTCAGGCTTTGAGGCTGAAGGGTTCTGAGAATGTTTCGGAGTTGTGGGGTTCTTTGACATGCTTTGAGGGGTTTGACAAGATCGGGTTTAGGTTCACCCTCAGCCTCAAATCGCAAACCGGAAGTTTCCTGGGTGATGCCACACAGTCACTTCTACCTAGCTGGCAGCATTGATCTCGGAATATTCGCCGTCGGCGCTCTGCCAGCTGTTTCCAAGCCTTCTGCACATGGCTTCAGGTCGGGATATCTCAGAAAAAGGTTTAACTGAACACCGACATGGTTGGCCCCAGACCCCAAAGCATGAATCGCCGGAGGCTAGTTGGTCCAAGCCCAAACCCAAAACTCTGGCCCTCCTACAAACCTTGAAAGCTCCCAACTCTGCGGCAGCAGACCTTAAGATTTCAAACATTATCCAAAAGACTAAAGCTACACTTACATGTATATATATATATATATATGTATGTATGTATGTATGCATGGATGGATGTATGTATGTATGTATGTATGTCTACATCTACAAATGCACATACACATACGCATGATACACACATGTTCATGCTTCGACTTATAAAAAAAGGCGTCGAATGACCCTGTGGAACCCTTCTACAGCCCAAACCTGATCTCAGCAGCTGAGTAGGTAAGGATGTGGGAATTTCTTTTGGGGATCCTCAACAGGAAATGTGGGCTAGCCGAAAGGGAGCTTCAACGGAGCGTGCAGATACAGACAAAGTATTAGTTTCCGTGCTTATGTTTTTGGTGTGTGGTTTTGTTTGTCGGAGGGTGACACAACTGCCCATTCTCTATCCTCAACCCTAAACCCTAAATCCTAAAGCCCTGAACCCTCAACCCTTCCACCCTACATCCGAAAAGACCTCTGCCCTGAACCTCAGATCGTTCCCCCTAGTGAACGCTACATGCTAAGCCTGAGGTCCTAGCCCTGAACAAAAGGCACCCTTCAATAGTAGTAGTAGTAGTAGTAGTAGTAGTAGTAGTAGTAGTAGTAGTAGTAGTAGTAGTAGTCGTAGTAGTAGTAGTAGTAGTAGTCGTCGTAGTCGTAGTCGTAGTCGTAGTAGTAGTAGTAGTAGTAGTAGTAGTAGCAGTAGCAGCAGCAGTAGCAGTAGCAGTCGCAGTTGCAGTCGCAGTCGCAGTCGCAGTCGCAGTAGCAGTAGCAGTAGCAGTAGAAGTAGTAGTAGCAGTAGTAGCAGTAGTAGCAGTAGTAGCAGTAGTAGTAGTAGTAGTAGTAGTAGTAGTAGTAGTAGTAGTAGTAGTGAAAATAATAATAGTAGTCGTCGTCGTTGTAGTAGTAGGAGGCGTCGTCGTCGTCGTCGTAGTATGCTGAGAGTTTTGCTTCAACACCTTGCACCCTGCTGCATGCACGCCAAAGCGATACGCCGTCAACCTTCCAGCTCACACACAAACTCGTGGCTTGCAGAAACTCAGAGGTGAATGTCTTCCAGACGATGGAATTCCTTCTGAAGTTCAGCTGCCTGTCTTGATCGGCTTTAGGGTTTAGGGTTGTTCCAGTCTTATGGTTTGGGTCTGGATGTATCGCAGGGGTTTAAAGCCTAAGCGCTGCAATCAAGGGTGCTTAACGGTGTCACAAAAGGTTTGGGGTCTCGAGAGCTTCAGGCTTCGTGTCGTCAGTCTTTTTCTTGCGGCCGCGGCGCCAGCTTTGTACGGATGATGATGTAGTCGCCATCAACACTGACCCTCGCCCTCAACGAACTGTTGTCAGTAGTCTCCGCGGTTTGCATATGCAGACATAGTTTGGCACAGCCCCTACCTGGCTCAACTTACCAGGTTCTTTACTGTCTTATTTGACATGCACATGCAGGGATGACTCAGTGGCTGTGTGGGTGAGGCGTGGTTTCTCTAGAGGAGCAGGTGATTTCACAAGTAGCTTTATCAGTACCCTAAGTGGTGGCATCCCTCTGCGCTACTCTGGCTTGAACCTGCTTGCCAAGTCCCCTCATCTTCAAGCATAGCTTGGTGCTTAGGGTTCAAGGTTTAGGGGCTAAGCATTGCGCATACAGGTTATAGTCCCGTGATCCCCAAACGTCGCAATGTAGGCTAGTATTTGGCAGAGTATTGAGTATGTGGTATTTGGATAGTGAGGCTTTAGGTTTTAGGGTTCAGGGTTTACGGTTTATGGTTTCTGGTTTGGGGTTTAGGGCTTCTGGTTTCCTGAAGGTCAGCCACTTCGCGATGCAGTGACCAGCGGCAAGGTCGACCTCCAAGGCGAAAAAAAGGGAAGAAGCATTAAACTTGGGGGCCCAGAATGGACATACACATAAGCATATTACAGGGATATCCCAACTTTTCTGGGCTTCATGATAAGGGGGTTTGTATGGGATATTCCTATCCTTATCTTTGCTTATGTGCTTGTTTGGGGCCCTACAACTCAGGGTTCACCGTGATGAGAATCAGGTAGTTGGGCCTAGGCTTAGGCTACTGAGTATGTCGTAATGCACCCTACTACCTAGTATCGTAGATAACTTTGTCCTAAACCCTAAACCCTAAATCCTAAACCCTCAACCGTACCAGAGTGTTCTGACCCTGAATCCATCAAGTCTCCTACGAGAGGCAAGTAGCAAATTGCGATGGGAGCAGGATGTGAATATCATTATGAATATGGTTATTATTATAAAATACAATGGTAATTATAGCTAGTATTGCTTATCATGACTATTATTAGGTGATGTGACAATGTGAGGGAGAACCTGGGTTCTTGTTAGGTCGGAGATGGGGTTTACTTAGGGTTTAGGTCTGGGGCTCTAGGATATCAACGCTTCCAAGAGAGCCCAAGACTTTTGATCAGAGAAACAAGTGATAGATTATATTGTGCAACTCATTGAATTCCGCTACAAGGGTTTAGGGTTTAGGGTGATCTTGCTACAGTAAGGCACCCTGCACAGCCGCTAGTTGTAAGCTTTCAACAGCCGCATACAGCCCCAAGATTGAGATCCCAATACTGCTTAACCCGTAAACTCGAAATACTATCGCGACCGCTTCTAAATGCTGCGACTCTTACTCTAGAGCTCACTGAGGGATGGTAGCGGAGGTTTGAACCTTGCTCTTTGCACTTCAGGCGTCCTTGATGCAGAGACACAGCCACAGCAGCCCGACCTTTAAGGGTACCTTTAAGGGCTCCTTTAAGGGTTCCTTAAAGTCTTCCTCTAAGGGCTTTGCGGTTAGGGTTTAGGGTTGGGGTTTGGGGCTTTATTTAGGGGTCCGGGTTTAAGGTAAGGGTACCTTTCAGGGCTCCTTGACAGGGCGCGGCAGCAGCGCCAGTGACCAGGAGCAAAGCCCTTACCGCTGGTCGGGCAAGAAACCCTGAACCCAATGGTTCAAGCAGAACCCCTAAACCCCAAACCCCTAAACCCCAAACCCTAAAGCCCCAAACCCTAAAGCCCCAAACCCCAAACCCTAAAGCCCTAAACCCCAAAGCCCAAAACCCTACAAACCCTAAGCCCCTGACCGGGCCGTGGCCTTCCGTCTGGGTGGCATCTACGACCTGCAGAGCCTTATAGTAACCCCTTTCTCTTAATCCTTATGGTAACCTTTATCCCAAGGGTCCAAAGGACCCAAGAATTAGGTACTCGGTTTTAGGATAGTAGTCATGTAGGTTAGGGTTTTGGTGAGTAGATGATCATTAGATACTTGGACCCTCAGGGTTAGAACAGCCAATTGTAGCCACCCATATTATTGATTTATATGGTAACCTTTTTAAACCGCTTATGAAAGCAACCCTCAACCCTGAATATTCCTTCCGTCTAGTTGGCATCACGACACGGAGACTGGTAGTCCCGAAACCCTAAACCTGAAACGCCCCAAACGCTAAGCCCAAAACCCTAAACCCCCAAACCCTAAACCCTAGGCCATAGGCCCTAAACCAAAACCCTGAACCCTATAAACTCTATAAACCGTATCAGCCCTAAACCCCAAGCCCTTTCTTGGAGGTGGCATTTACGACCTGGAGACCGGCAAGGTGGGAGTTTCCAACAACACGGGACCCTAATGTAGCAGGGTTAAGGGTTCAGGGCCTAGGGCCGATAGGGGAGTTTCCGAAAATAGGGGACCCTAAAAAGTTACCTTAAATAGTAGGATCCTTAACTGAAGGACCGCAGAATAAGGCACCCCAAATACCCTAAACCCCTAAACCCTAAACCCAAATACCCTGTAGCACCCTTAAAGGAACCTTGAAGGGAACCCTTAGAAGGAACCCTAGGACCCCCCCAAATAAGGCACCGCCATTTTCGGAAACTCTAAACACTACAACCCTTTATAGAACCCTTATGGATCCCTTTAAGGGAACCCTTATGGATCCCTTTAAAGGCAACCCATGTTCCTTAAAGGAGTCCATATGGTACCCTTATAGTAACCCTTTGAAGGAACTTTAATGGACCCTAATTTTCGGGAACTCCCAGGTGGAATTCCTGGGCCGATCGCCGGAGCAAGGGGTTCCCGGCCTCGGACATTGGAAACAGGGTCCAGGGTTCATTTGGGGTTCCTTTAACCTTTAAGGGTTCCTTAGGGGTTTAGGGTAGGCTTCAGGGTTGGGGATTCCACTAATTAGAATAGGGCTCTTGAAAGAGATCCTTTAAAGGGATAGTATAAGGGTACTATTAGGGTATAGTCTTTGGGGTCAGGGCTTTAGGGGTTTAGGGGTTAGGGTTCAGAGGTCCAGGTTTCGGGTTTAGGGGTTTGGGGTAGGCTTTAGGGTTTATATAGGGTGTAGGATGTAGGGCTTAGGTTCAAAGGGACCATGAGTTGAACCAGAAAGTTGGAACATCAAAATCCTCATGTCCTGGAGAGATAGAAGCTAGGGGGTCCAAGCAGTAATCATCCCAAATCCATGTTCCAACTTTCCGAGATTCACTTTTGGGTGCGAGGCTTCACTTCAGGGTTTTCGCGGTTTAGGGTTTAGGGGTTTGGAGATTTCGAAAACCCTTGTAGTATCTTATAGCACTCTACCGTTTTGGCACATGCTCTAGTACCCTTGTAGTGCCCTAAACCCTAAACCTTTTCAGTATGTTATTAGCCTTGTAGTGCCCTTTAAGTGCACGGAAAAAGGATCTTGCCTGATCTTAGTTCGGCATCTTTGCGGCACCGAGTGGTGCCTGGGGGTGGTTGTATGCAAGCCTGAACAGTTACAAATATGATTCCTACCGGTTCGCTAGTTATTGTGAGCATGCTATAATATGAACCAATACCCTATTCAAATTGAGAAGGCGCCCTATACCATACTAGCAATTACTGCCACGGTAGTCTTGAGTGTTTACATAGTTCACCAGAAGTTTGGCAGCAGTCGTTGTCGGTTCTGTAGCATCCGAAGCAGCCATGTTGGAACCCCATGCATGCGTCGCCGTAGGCGCTGGCACTAGCAGCAGCAGGCATGATGCCACTGACAGCAGTCTCAGCAAACATTTTCGCTACTGAAAAAGAAGTTACACGAAAATCTGATGCAACTGCCATGCAAGTACCTCTTCAAAGCTGTGGGATGCAGGAGAGGACAGAAGTGCCCTTTCTCTCACGATACGGGCGCATTGCCAAAGCAAGAGAGGGCGAAGAAGTGGCTGGTGTGCGGCGCAGAGGACCATCGTCAGCGCGAGTGCAAAAAAGCAGGCAAAGGCTGCGGGCACATGCGTGCCGTCTGGTGGAAGTCCTACTGGAGCGTCTACTTCCTGTACTGCCACGACGGCACCGAAATCACCGACTGCCGCGGGTCAGAGTGGAGTACTTCAATTGGGTGGTTGTCACAATTCGGGTCCCTTTTCGCGTCCTCATTATAATACGGCACCTAATATTTAGGGTACCCAAAAACGGGACCCTAATTCTGACAACCACCCAACTCATGATGTGCGAATGCAACAACAATAGAAGCATGGCGAAGGTTGAAGCACCCCAACATCCTTTACCCTAACCGGTTCATCCTAAACCTCCAAACCATAAGCTTCCGTAAGTCTATAAACGCTTGTCACCCCGTTAACCCAACTAACAACTCCCTACATCCAAAACCCGTGTAAGCACCTTATCAGTCATATCCACAGTTTAACCCTCGAGAAGATCTCCCTGAATCCTAAACCCTAAACTCCCAAAGCCCTCATCCCCTAAACCCCCAGACCTCTGAACCCCTGAACCCCTCAACCCCTTGACCCATGAACCCCTAAGCCCCTAAACCCCTGAACTCCTGAATCCCGAAGCTCCTAAACTGAACCCCAAACCCCGTAAACCCCTAACCTACACCCCTAAACCCGTAACCTCTAAAGCCGCAAACCCCTGACCGGAACCCTATAAACCCTGTAATAAGATGTTAATATACATGTTATAAGACTACTGCTAATATTAATACTAATATGAATATACTAATATTAAAACTACAATAACAATAATCAGCGCCGTAACAAAGGCTCTCCTCGCCGCCTCCAAGTCAAATTTGCCTCCCTCCATGGACGTGGCTTTGGGCCGCGCATCCGTGCGGACGCCGCAGGAGACGGGATGGGACTGTGCTCGAAGGGCTCGGGTTGAGGGGTTTGGGTTTCGGGTTTAGGGTATAGGTCGGTATAGGTCTAGGGTTTAGATTTGGGGTTTAATTAGGGTTTAGCGTTTAGATTGGGGGTTTGGGGTTTAGGGTTTAGATTGGGGGTTTGAAGTTTAGGGTTGATATTTGGGGTGCAGGGTTGAGATTTGGGGTCAGGGGTAGGGTTTCGGTGAATCCCAAACTCAGAGTTCTTGAATCCTACATACTTTCATCCCAGCTTTTGAGACCTCCAAGTTAAACGGAAGGGATTCCCCAACGCCAGACCTTAAAGCCCTGAACTGTAAGCCCATCAACAAGGGATCCCTCAGTCAACGGACCTAAATATGACCCTAAACCCTCAAGAGGGGTTTAAGGTGGTTGGGTCGACAAATTTTAGTTTAAAGGTTTAGTCAGGGTATTAGTCTACTAAGGTTCAGCAAGGGTTTTCTAAGAGTTCTGCCAGAGTTCTACACTTGAGATTTCTAAACACTGTTTAACAATGATTTCATAGAGGAGGCTAAGATGCTCGGGTTCTGGCATGTGCCATTTGAGGTTTTGCAGGCTTTCCTGTTTTGGTGACCCACGGGTTTGCGGGCGAACTCAATAATATCTAGCCAGGGTCTGACTGGTAGGCATAATGGATTTGGTGTTCTAGGGTTTGCAGCCCTAGACTCTTAACCATAAGCTCCTGAACCCGTTAATCGGGCAGTTTCATCTCCACCTCCGAGGCTGCGATTTCATTGCCTTACAGGGGGTCTCATTACATGTGCAAGACATAGTGCCGATTAGGGTTTCGGCGGATTAGGGTGTAGGGTTGCTGTAAGTATCTTTGCAAGACGCTGTGAGGTAACTGGCCAGAGTTGCATGGACAAGGATCTTCTTCCAGTCTACAGGGTGACTGATCCGAACTTTCGTGGCTTCGCGAAAGGCCCATACCAGAGAACCCAATACCCCCTAATTAAGGATTATACCTTAAAAAAGGGCTTAAGATTATGATTTAAGCAATATTCCTTAATTCAGGGTTATTGGGATCTCTGGGAATTGCTCTTTAGTTTAGTATTAATACGAATCATATGATACAATAATACATAGTAATAGTAAAACTAAAACGTAATATTAAAAACAATACTGATAATACTAGTAATACTAGTAATAGTTTAAGGCCTGGCAAGCTGATGGCAAATCAGAGGATGACAAGATCCGAAGCGTTAAAGCCGTAAGCCTAGAGCAAGAAGCATACCATGCGCCCTAGATTGACTTAGGCCTTACCTAACCTCCGGAAAGCAGGTAGAATACTGGCCCAACCCCCCCCAAAAAAATGCTGTTATTCTACAGAGTTCAAGTTTAGGGTTGAGTCTAGGGTTTAGGGGTTTTGGGTTTAATTTGGATTTACAGGGATTACAGGGCCTTTATTTACTGCTCACAGGTTTTATAGGGTGGGTGGGTTTTTTGAGGAGTTTGGGATACCCGGAACCTTCAACACCCAAACCACAAACCCTGTAAACCCCAAACAGCCCCAGCGCGACAAGCACGTGAGACCTCCTGTAAAGGACCCCCCGATGGCCCCGGAGGCGAGCCAGAGGATTGTGTTTTTGTTTCTTCTGGCTTGCAGATTTGAGGGTTTTTCGGGGCACAGGGGGGAGGGTGGTAAGTTAAGGTTCTAGGTTTGTTGGGGTCAAGGGGGTGGATTGTTTAGGTCACGAGGGTGTTGTCGCAGGCTTTCTGGGTATTTATGGGAGTTTTGAGGATTCGTCGGTGCCTTAGTTTGGTGCTTTCGGGCGTTGGCAGGGCTTGGTGGATGTGTGAACCCTCAGCCCAAACCTAAAACCTAAACCCCGAAACACTTACCCAGGGGCCCCAAAGTAGTTTCTTTTCTGGGTGTGACCTCTTTTTTGATTAGGGACTCGAATATACTACCCAAAAAGGAACCACTTTGGGGCCCCTGGGTAACTGGTGCAGGATTAGTCCTGTTGAGGTTCTAGCTGTTGCGACGGCTCCGGGTACCGAGATTCAGGTCGCTGCCTTACCCAGAGATCCCAATACCCCTTAATTAAGGAATATACTTTAAATCATAATATTGAGGCCCCTTACCCAGAGAACCCAATACCCCTTAATTAAGGAATATACCTTAAATTATAATACCGCCTAATTAAGGAATATACCTTAAATTATAGAGGCCTTAATATTATGATTTAAGGTATATTCCCTTAATTAAGGGGTATTGGGATCTCTGGGTATATAGTATCCCTAAACCCTAGACCCCAAACTAGACCCCAAGACTCTAAGTCCTAAGCCCAGAAGTAAACCCCAAACGACCCCAGAGCCTTCTCACATATCAGCCCTTTGAACCTTAGGGTTGAGGCTTTACCTTAGGCGGGAATAACCTACCGTCTTAAGGATTTAAATAAGGAAACTATAATAAGCAACCCTAAAACTTTCGGATTCGGGTTTGAACACTTTTTGTGTTTAGGGTTCAGGTTCGTGATAGGGGATTAGAGTTCAACTCCAGAGGTTTGGGGTTTTCTAGGGTTAACAGGGTTCAACAAAGAACTCAGTTCATCCAATCTTACGCATAGCTCAAAGTATATCCTATATCTAGTTATGACCAACTTGGTATCCCTTTTTTCCGGAACCTGCTTATCACAGTAAGTTCCCTGATCCTCTCAACCCTAAGCCATCTCAAGCAAGAGGCCGCGCTGAAGATCATGAAGGAGGGTAATGAGCGCCGCTTGGTTTTGGGTTGAGGGTGTTGAGGGTTTGTTAGGGTTCCTTATTTTGGGGTTATAGGCCCAGGCTTGCTTAATCAGGTTCCTACATTACATGGTTTCGGGTTGAGGTCTTAGGATCGCACCTCAACACACTGAAAAGCAGCAGGACCATAGAAGTTTGAAACATTTTGAAGCTGTAGTTATCCGCTTCCTATAATCTACAATGATCAAGGCCACCTATTAAATCGCTACAACCACCTCAAGAAACCAAGCAAAAGCCTTGTAAATACCATAAGCACCGAAAGCAGCATGATGAAGGCCCTCACGCTGTCAGCGCCCAAGGCTTCGCCCATGGCAACACCCTGGCCGGCAAGTTCGACGGGCAAATGCGTGACTCCGCTCTAATCACCAGAATAGGGTTTGGGGACTATCTTGTAGTATAACTATTTGGGACTATAGCGGAGAAGATGAGTTGAGCGTAGTTTGTGTCTTTGTGGGCCCGTAGGGTTTTGAGGGGGGGTTGTGCGGTTCATGGGTTTGTATAGGGGCCCGCTAGAATAGCTTGCAATGATTGTTTCGGGCTCCTTAATTGAATATTATGCGTGTAGCAACAAGCCCCACCAAACCCACTCTAAAATCAACTATGAAATTCAGGTCTGCAAACATCTACGTAGGTTCCTCTTGTCCGTCTATTTGAGGAATCTCTTATCAACTTTGAACAACAAGAGAAAATGCGCCCTCATCAATATGGGGACACCGAGGAACCACGATTAGGGCTAGGGCTTGTGACAGCGGGAAACCCACACCCTAGACAAAGTTAAGGTCGGGGTTCCAGTAACAGCTAAGCAACCGAGATATTATCGTAAATCATGATGGGGATCCTGTTCACGGCATCCACACCCTTAACCTTGAACCCTAAAGCCCCGAACCTTCCTTATGCTCGTTTCAGGGTTTTCAGAAATTTCTGGGCAGCTCGCCTGGGATGGAAAGCACCTCAGAATGAGGATATGGAATGCAACGTGAGCACACGACAAGTTCATTGGTTACTCCGATTAGAGTTTGGGAAGTCAGAAGCGTGGGATACAGAGAGCGTGGGTTATATCTTGCCAAGACGCCCCAGATGTGCCAGAACCATGCCACTAAGTCCCAAAATGCAGGACAGGCACGGTCTTTCAGCGCCCAATTCCATAATACTAGCAGCACATATGGACCCTCGTGGACTTGTTTGTTTTAAGACCGTATGCAAAGCAAAGATGTGACATTTGAGCCACGCGAGATGGTCATACCCCTTCGTGGGAAAAAGCTTGAGGACTTGCAAGAATACCCCTAAACCCATGGACATGATTCTGCTCCGGGGCAGGGGGTTTGCTTAGCAAGCCTGCAAGCGCATACCGTATACGAGGCTGTCCTCCTAAATGTCCAAGCGTCAACCCGTAAGCATGTAGCTTGAAACGTAAAACTCTGAACCCGAAGAATTGAACCTCGGAGCTATCGGCCCCACACGGTTTAGGGTTTAGGGTTCAGGGTTTAGGGTTTAGGGATTAGGGTTAGGTTTAGTCTCTCCACCCTGGCGAGGAAAGGCCCTGGCGACCATTGGCCAGGCACCGCACACGGAAGCCTGTCAGCATGAAGTTTTGGGTTCATGGGTTTACCACCCTAAGGCTCCATGTGCCCATATAGTAGGTACTTAGGCCTCAAAGTACCTATACAGGGACCCCTTTAGGGTTTACCTATAGTCCCCATTGTAGTTCCTTTTTTTGGTTAACCAGTTTTATGGTTAGGATCCTATAGTATAGGTTTTTGGGCTAATTTTGGGCTAACCAAGAAAAGGAACTACAATGGAGACTTTAGGTATGGGTTTTACCAGCAGTTGAGGGTCTACCTACCTTCCTAAACCCTAAACCCTAACCCCCTAACCCTGAAACCCTAAACCCTAGAATCCCTACACCTTCCTAGAACACCCTAAACCCTAAAAGCCCTACGCCTTCCTAAACCCCTGAAACCCTAAAAGCCCTACGCCTTCTCCAAAGGGTCCAAAGTACCTCTATAGTAGAATGTAGGGTTTCTATATTAGGAATTACTATTATGATTTGGGCAGGTATCCCCCATAACAGTACCTAGGACCCTTTGGGTTCCTAAACCGTGAACCCTAAGCCTGTAGCCCTAAAGGTCGACTTCGGAGTTTTGGGTCTCGTCCGTGTTGCAGCGGTCCTCTACGACTCCACGACTCCGTACAAGGGTTTAGGGTTTAGGGTTTAGAGTTTTGGGTTTAGAGTTTAGGGTTTAGGGTTTAGAGTTTAGGGTTTAGGGTTTATAGGTTTAGGGTTTAGGGTTTATAGGTTTAGAGTTTTGGGTTTAGGGTTTAGGGTGCCCGGTTGAAGAAGAACAACCAGTGAGCAGGTAGCTTGAATCCTGTACCGCCTGTGCCATGCAGGTTCGTGTGTTCTCACACTCACACATTGTTCTGTGTGTGTGTGCGCCTACCGATGTCCTTTGGGCCACAGCTTCTGAAGAGGTTCGCCGAAGTGAGTAAAAGTGAGTAAGTATGCAAGGAAAGAAGCAAGCCAGCAAGCAGGCAGACAGGCAGGCAAGCAAGCAAGCAACAGCGCTATGTGAACACACGGCAAAGCATGGGCATGTATATATTTATACAAATATGGACATGTATCTACACAGATTTCCAACTACTACTTGTCCACAAGAGCTCACACTTTCGGTGCACATTCTGCAGACCGCTGTCGAGCAGACGTTGCCTATCGACTAAGGCCATTGTCGGCTGCGCTGACTCGCGTGCCCTTCGGACGTGATCTCTGAATGCTTAGTGTTTGCTTGCATCGCTCTGCTCAGAGGTTGCTTGTCAGCTTCCTATGTAGTAGAGTACGTTCTGTGTGTTTGCATTTCGTGAGTCTGTCGTGTCTTGCACGTGATTGTTCCATCGCTGCTGGAAGTGCAAGGGAACCCGACGAAAAAGAGGCACCTAAGCCGCATAAGCCCTTAGAGCAAGAGACAAAAGCCACGCGCCCACGAAATGCATTACCTAAAACTTCCGGCTACGCTCGTGTTGGGAGGCCATCAGGTGGAAGATTGAGGCTTCCTGTCTCAAGACAATGCCTTCTACGCTCAGCCAGTTTGTGGTGGTGTAGGACTTTGGGTTTAATTAAGGCGCAGGTTTTTGCCGGCATTCATATAGTCCAGCCATTCAACAAGCCCTCCAAACGCCACATAGTCAGCAATCTCCGTACAACCGTGCCAGAGAAGGTGTGCAAAGAATCCGTGGCGTGCACGGACCGTGCACCGTCCTGCAACGCTGAACAAGCCTCATGTAGGGACAATGCCACCAACCCAGATTCCCAAGCCAAGCGAGGTCCCCCTGGAGTTGGTGTTCGATGTCCTGCCGGGTGATGTCTTCGTCATGCGAAACGACACTTGGCCTCTATTCTGATGCCCGGCAGCCCTACACCAAAACTCCGAAACCCTGACATCCGTTTTGCTGAGGACCTGCATCCCGAAGAACAGATACGGCCTTACCCAGAGGCCCCAAAGTAGTCTAAATATGAACCCCAAAGTTTACCTAAACATCCAGAAGAACATCCCTGATGCTTCTCAGCATGAACACTTGGTGTTCCGATTGCAGTCGCCTGTTGTTTCCCACACTCGGTGCAAAACTTCAGCCTTTGCGGTTCTTAGAGCTGAGGTCTTTATATTGAAGTGCAGTCATGGATATATGTATAAGTTAATAAAACAAACAGAAACATATATATATATATATATATGTATGTATAATTATGTGGCGGGAGATAGACAGACACTGTGGGTGTGTGTGTGTATATATATATATATATATATTACATACGTATATGTATGTCAATGTATGTACGGATTGGTCGCCGGGAACCACGATTGACTTTCTGCACTTCGTGGTCAGATGTAAGCCGGCACTTGCATCACGAATGGTTCATGCATGAATCGACGAATGCCGTGGTTGAGTGACTCGTGAGCAAATGACTGAATAGATGAATGGATGGTTAAATGCGATGCATGCAACGAATGCAGTGAACACGATGGTTGCAATGAATGCAGCAATGCACGCAAGTAGCGGTACTTGAATGAACCGGATTCAAGCTTAAGCGAAACGGAAAGCACACAAGCCAACGAACGGAATCAAGGGAGTCCTTGCCGAGACAGGGAGATAGGGCATTATGTAGATAGAAGCATAGATAGACAGGCGGTAGAACGTTAGATAGACAGATTGGGAGGCAAGCAGGAAGGCAGGTAGGTAGATCGATAGTTAGGCAGGTAGCCCGGTAGGTTGGTAAGATAGATAGAAAGATAAGCAGGCAGATGGATGGGCAGCTCGGCCGAGAGATACATGGACAGAAGGATCCTAAACCCTAAACCCTACACTCTCCCTAACCCGAAACCCTGTGTGTCATACAGGCAGGAAACACTGTGACCCAAGCGAGGGGAAGCATCGTGGGCAGCCTCGAGTTTTGCAGCTCCAACGCATTTGAAAGCTGGGTTTTTTAGTTGAAGGAATTTATTCCTCAAATTAATTCTAGTAGAGGCCCTCAATCAGGAGGCATACTCTTCAGATTCAGACTATGACTATAGCTGAGATCTTCAGTACGGACACCTGTCGTTAAGGAGATGTTGGAGTCTCGAAGCTTTGTCAACGTTGGGCCGTCAGCTTGACAACCCAAGCTGAGCAGGGTTCGAGTTTCGGATGTGTGTGGTCTGATCACTAGCAACCCCTGAAGCCCTGAACCCTACATCGATAATGTAAGGGCCCGCATAGATAGAACATGGTTTCCACATGGTCATAGCCTCGATCTCATAATGCTGTATAGCTCGAAGACATTATCTTTGGGTTTTGATTCTCGTTAGCTTTTGGGCAGGCACGAACTGCGGCGACCAGGTTAATTGTTTTTTTGTGAGTGTCGCGGCATGGCGGTTTCGAATTGGTGCCATAGGGCTGTATAAAGCCGTAGACTTGAAGGATCAGGGGGTATGCAACTTATAACGATCTTACAAATTAAAGCTGGTGTTCTGTGTCAGGATGTTCCGTTGGGCTGTCGGATGTTTTAGCGACTATTACATGTGTGTGCCCTTGCTTCGCTTCGCTTGATATCTCGACGCTCTTCTCATGTGAGGCCGCTAAACCCTGTGAACGACCCTAAGTAACCCAAAGGATCCATGTACCCATCCTACTTAAAGGGGTCCCTACATAGGTACTTTACGGCCTAAGTATCTACTATATGGGCACATGGAGCCTTAGGGTAAAGCACCGAGAGATCAAAGACGCGGTTGAAGAGGCACTGCTGCGCTCAAGACGCGACTCGTGCTCGTGTGACCCGGCCTTGTGAGTGATCCTACTTGGAGGTTCATGGGTAGTTATAAGTAGGGTTATAAGTAGGGCAACTGTACTTATAACCCATATTAGGGGACGTATAACCCTACTTATAACTACCCATGAACCTCCAAGTAGAAGCCCACTTATCACACGGGTTGTTGCTACACCCTGCATATAAGCCTACTCTATAATTACTCTAGGCGACTGGGCTTCTGGGAGAGTTAGTGAAAGTTGAGAGTTCTGGAATCGTTGCTTTTGGATCTTGTTTCTCTGAGTCCGCCTTGTTTTAATGGGGTTTAGGGGGTGCAGGATATGATATACAATCAAAACGTGTCCACACCAGACAGTCTTTCCCTGTGGCCGCGGGTTCTTGATCGATGTGGTTTCAGCAAGTCGGACTTAGAAAAAGAGCGCCAAGCCCTAAAGCATACCAATATAGGGGCCTGCATAACTACCAATACTATTGTGGAGGTTCCTTAATCTGGCTCTATATAGTAATGTATCCCAAAACCCTATTCTATTTGTTAAGGCCACTATAGTAAGGCCAGAACCCATACTGTCGCCTTCGCCGCGTGGCAATACCGCTTTGACTTTCGGAACTCGGCTGATGCGATGTCGAGAGCAGGACCCTACTTGCACCCTAACGTCCCCGAAGCCTCCTTTAATGTCATGAAGTGCGAATCGTATTCCTTAGGGCTCCTGTTGCTACTACACGACCCCATCGAACCCGGTGCTCACGAAAACGGCCCCCTTGTAAGCCACGTGCAAGTACGGCTGCAAGCAAGATGGCTCTCGGCTTAAAGTAACCTGGCACTTACATCTTACATGGGTGGTTGTCAAAATTAGGGTCCCTTTTGGGGTCCCTATTATAATACGGCACCTCTTATTTAGGGTACCCAAAAAGGGACCCTAATTTTGACAACCACCCACATGTAAGTCTCCAAAAAGCTTAAGTGCACATGCTCCCCAAATCTGAGGAGGCTCAAGTATCGGGAAGTCGTTCAAGTGCCCTAAATACCCTGACCGAGAGCTAAGCCGAGAGGGTCCATATGAGTGGTTGTCAAAATTAGGGTCCTTTTTTGGGTCCCTATCCTATGTTAATTCTGCACCAAATATTTATGATACCCAAAACGGGACCCTTATTTTGACAACCACCCATATATACTAGTATTCTGCAAGGTGGCCCCTAAACCATGGTAAGGATGGTCTTTTAGGACCCAGTTCCATAATGGTAGTATGTTTGGACCCTTTGGGAAAACGATAGACATGCAAAGACACAGTGCTGTATAGACCCCATACACCCACACACCTTAAACTGTTGAACCCGCGACCTTGACCTCTTCATCTCATTTCCTAGCTGCAGCAGGAGACAGCGACAGTCGTAGACCCTGACCCCTAAACGCTTAACAGCACTCGTAAAACAGCCTTATAGTCACACTTGCAGAATCCCTGTGGAAAGCTTGCGGAACCAGGCTTTTTAGGTTGAACCCTGCGAATGCTTAACTGAGGCTCGGGCACACCGCTTGCGGTGCTATCAAAGGCCACAAGCTCGCATTTCAGGATGTAGGCTTTCCAGCGCCAAGCACTTAAAAGCTCAGAGAGGGCCCAGCACCCTGACATATGTCATTGAAAAGGTAGTTCGTTTAGCTTCCATGTTGAGTTTAGGCTTGGGGTTATGTAGGGAGAGTGGCATCTCTCCAAACCCCAGCTCCCAGCTGAATCCCAGCATGCAGTATTTGGACCAGGGAGGTCGAACGATGGTCTTCTAGGGTGTAGGGTTGAGAGCCGGCGTTGGCGATCAGCTCATCTTTAATCTTTAAAACAACTCCGAGCCTTAATCATTAATCACCCGAAATCCCCATCCAAATAACCCCTAAACCCTAAACCCTCTGCGTATATGTATATATACATATATATATATATATATATATAACCCTCAACCGTGGGACTGAGAGAGTCAAAGGCTTCAGACGTCGCCCGACCTCCGATTTGTAGGACCCGCTTGGGGTGTACCAGGGTTTAGGGTTTAGGGTTTAGGGTTTAGGGTTGTGCACTACGTTTGTTTGCGCTAGGTCCCCAAAAACCATAAGAAGGATGCTTAGGACCTAATTCCATCGCGGTAGCATATGGGAGTTATCTAACCCGACACAACCCAGGCACTCTATCCCTTAATGAAGGAATGCACCTTAAAATCATAGTAACTAGGGATTTTACTAAAATTTAAAGTCTATTCCTTAATGAAGGGATATTGGAGTCTCTGGGAACATGGTGTAGGGTTTATCGGCTCAGGTCTTTAGCAGTTTAGGGCAATGATAAGCCACGAACTGACTTTTTTTTTTTTTGGGGGGGGGGGGACTCTTTTTGGGGATCCTTAAATTAAAGAGGTCTGGGAAGACAGTATTCGCTCCAGCTGTCAACAGGTTAATTCCGAATTCAAGGTTCAAAGGCCTTGAACCTAAGTACTTACCGATACGATTCCTTAGGGCTCCATTCCCAGAGAACCCGATGCCCAGTATTTCAGGAATATACCTAAAATTAGAGAGCCCTTAATATTAGGATTTGAGGTATATTCCGTAATTAAGGGGTATTGGGATCTCGTGGTTCTCATACAAATAGTATGGCATATCCCCAAACTGCCTTGTGATTATTACGGCCCCTACATCACCGAACCCTTAAAGTAACCAGTACAGTGAGCATTGTAGAAGCCTTCAAGAACCCTTGTAAAGACACCTATTCTACGTGGTAAGGGCGCTGGAGTGCACCCAGACCTTCCCAAATCCTTTAATTAAGGAATATACCTTAAATTATAATAGGACCCCTTATATGAACTAAGGTATATTCCTTAATTAAGGGATTTTGGAAGGTCTGGGCAGTTCAGGGTTCAGGGTGTTGGTGAAAGTCTGGGATGGGCGGTCTCGGTCTGTTCTCCGGGTTGAGGTCTTTGGGTTAGAAGCTGCCCCCACCCTGTAATAGTGACTATAAGGACTATTTATAGGGCCCTATTCTACTCCTACTATACCACTACTATTTGCTTAAGAAGCCCCCAAAACCTAAAAATAACAATCCCTATATTACACCCATAAGGAATATATTTTTTATTTTTTTTGGGGTGGGGTTCTTAAGCAAATAGTAGACCACTATTACAGGGTGGGGGCAGCTTCTAATCTTTGGGTCTGAGGTCAGACTCCAGGTTTCGGTGCAGGTAGCCCAAAGGCTCCATGTACCCATATAGTAGGTACTTAGGCCTTAAAGGGGTCCCTAAAAAGGTACTTTAAGGCCTAAGTATCTACTATATGGGCACATGGAGCCTTAGGGTAGTAGCTTTTTCTCGCTGCACGCACGGTTCAGGCCTTGGCGGTTCTTTTCTGAGCGGTGGTCAGTTCACTGCTCGTCTCAAGGGTGTCTATGGTCTGTACTTGCTTTGGGGTTTAGAGCGAGTTTGGGGTGTTAGGTCAGGTTTCGGTGTGCAGGGTACTTCAAGACCTGTACTTGGGGGTCGGGGGACTTAGTAAGTAGTTAGTAAGTAGACTTATAAGTACCCTAAAAGGGACCCTAATGGGGGTTATGGTACTTATAAGTCCCTAAAATAACCAGCTACTAAGTCCCCCGACCCTCCAAGTAAAATGCAGGTGTGCCTAAAAACTTCAGCCCTGAATCCTGGAAGAAACTCGAGTCTGCCTGGCCATAACCCGGAATTTCACCGAACCGGGGTTAGAATGCTTATGACTCCACCTGACTGATCCATCATCTGTGCAAACCCCATAAACAGGATGATGAAATCAGTAGAATTCCGATCAAGTCCTAAACGCCAGCCCGGAGGTGCTACCGCCACTTATTTGAAGGGAGGTGGAGCCGCGCAGGCCATCACAATTTTGGGGGTTGCACCACTGGCTGCTGGGTACCCGCATGTATGTATGTATGTGTGTACGTACGTATGTGTATATATAGATATACGGATATATCTATACTCTATGGACATGTTCAGGGTTTGGGACTAAGGGTGGATCTTCAGGAGTTGTTTTTCTCATTCCCTGCATGTACACTATACTTATCCTCTTTGTTGTGAGTCTAACCGACATATCAACCAGGTCTATGGCTAGGACACTGCAAACATAAACGAACCGACCCACCCAAAAGCTTACAA
Source organism: Symbiodinium sp. CCMP2592 (assembly GCA_905221615.1). Classification (NCBI taxonomy): domain Eukaryota; class Dinophyceae; order Suessiales; family Symbiodiniaceae; genus Symbiodinium; species Symbiodinium sp. CCMP2592. The sequence continues at coordinate 447,051 of CAJNDT010002779.1, forward strand.
CGGAGGGTCTAGATGAGCAATGCTGGAGTTTCTGAGAAGTAGGGCTATGAAGGCTGATTCAGCATCGGGTTTGTAATATACTCCTACATGTACAACTTTCGCACAAGCTACCCACCAATTTGGGGTAAGGTATGAGTTGGGCGAGCTCACGTGGATGGCCACTAAGACGAGGGCGGATATAGCGTGGTCCGTGAGTCGAGCTGCGCATGTGGCAGCTAAGAGGCCCCAAAAGGCTAATTATCCAGTACTGCCATGCCATCATTCGCTACCTCCGAAAGTTTCCGGACCGTGGTCTCTTGTACGGCAAGGTGAGCGAGCTTCAAGACGTTGACGCGGCTTGTCAGCTTCATGCGTGGGGAGATGCGTCGTTTAGCCCGGCTGGGGCGGAAAGCCAGACCGGTGTTATCGTAGAATGGGCTAAGACGGCAGAACTACATCCCAGGCCCCCAACCTCTAATCCGGAGGCTCAAGATAAGCACGGGAAGATTGGACGCCTGGGCACGGGTTTAACATAGGGGCCTTCATAATTAACTATACTTTTTAGGGGTTTCCTTATTATCATCATAGTATTATAGTATGAAACCCTATTCTGACTATTATAGGCCCCGATATCAGGCTTTAGCTTTAGGGTCTAGGATGATTTGCGGGTAAGGCCCCATGGGCAAGAGACCGTAGGTTATGCGGTCAGTTTTCGGGGTCCGCAAATCTGAATCTAAACCCTCAACACGCAACAAAAAACCTTCACAAGAGCGTTAACAAACCAGACTTTCAAAGGCAGGAGCTGACAAGATAAGCCCAACCCCTATACCCGCCCTGCATTACCCTAATCCCAAAATCCCAAAAACCCCTATCCCCCTAAACCCCTAAACCCTAAACCCCTAAACCCCTAAGCCCCTAAACCCCTAAACCCCTAAGCCCCTAAACCCTAAACCCTAAAACCCCTAAACCCTAAGCCCCTAAACCCCTAAACCCTAAACCCTAAACCCCTAAACCCCTAAACCCTAAAACCCCTAAGCCCCTAAACCCCTATCCCCCTAAACCCCTAAACCCCTATCCCCTTAAACCCCTAAACCCCTATCCCCCTGAACCCCTAAACCCCTATCCCCTTAAACCCTATGTTGCAGGGCAAGGGAGCTCTGGAGGGCCTTCTCGCTGGCCTGTCCTCGGTGGCAGAGACGGCGCACAAGGCTCGAGAGCATGGGGGACCAGCATTGGGGTTTAGGGTAGGTTTGGGGGGGGGTTTAGGGTTTAGGGTGTTGGGGTTTAGGGTAGGTTTGGGGTTTCTAGGGTTTTGCATACTTGGAGGTTCATGGGTAGTTATAAGTAGGGTCATAAGTCCCCTATTATGGGTTATAAGTACAGTTACCCTGCTTATAACTCTACTTATAACTACCCATGAACCTCCAAGTGGACTACCATAACTTACTTTTTTTGTAGATTCGTACCATAGGGACCCTACGAAACAGTAGGTTTTGGTCGGTTAGGGCAAGGATCTAGAGCATAGGGGACTCATGCTCGGAATTCGGGCAGCTCACCGAAGCTCCTCAGACCAGTGTACCGTATTTTGGGGCCCTGATAACAAGGATCCTACTATTTAGAGTACTATACTGGGGTCCCCTATTTTCGAAATCTCCCAGATCTTGACCCAGAAGAGTGAGTACTCGAATTCGACGAGGGTGTTCGATGTATGTGGTTGTCAAAATCAGAGCCCCTGTTTGGGTACCCTGAATATGCCGTATTATAATCGGGACGCAAAAAGGGACCCTAATTTTGACAACCACCCATATAGATCCCATATAGATCCCTTTAAGGAACCCCTAAACCCTAAACCCTATATAGATCCCTTAAAGGAATCCCTAATTTTGACAACCACCCATGTATGTTATCGGAGGCTATCTTGTAGTTTTAGGCGAATGTGCCCACTAGCCAGAGGCTCCATAGTAGTTCCTTTTTGGGATTACCTTATAGGGTTCTATATATGGACCCCAAAAAGGAACTACGTTGGAGCCTTAGGGTAGCACCTAAAGTGTTGGCTTTTGGACACACCTAAGGCCCTAAAGCCTGTCTAGCGTGATGCCGAGTTTTGGTGACCTTCAGGGTTTTGAGTGTTGGCATGTGCGGAACAGAACCTAAACCTAAAACCCCGTAAACCCTAAACGTCGAGAGGGTGCAGCTTAGGGTTTACGGTTCAGCATCTGCTCCGGCTAAACCTCAAGCCCCATACCCAGCAACAGCCGTGAGTTGGCTTGCTGATCTTTCTAAGATCATGTTATTCAGGCATTGCACGCAATTCTAGGTAAGTTCTAGTTCAAGGTTTACCTGGGGTACCGTGCGCTCCTTGTCAAAAGGGTTACAACCCCCAAAAATGGTACATTGACCTTCCTTGAGGTACCCTGGTTACTCTGCTTAGGGTCTGATAACTAAAATAACTAGTTGTAGTATGCTTATCTAGGATCTCCAGTAGTACCCTTATTCCCTTTTTGTAGTCCTAGGTTCCTTATAAAGTTACCCAATACCAAAAAGAGAGGCCTTTTTATTCTTTGGTTACTGGGTATCCTAGTTATATATAGTCCCTACAGAAATCTACTGCAAAGCGCCCAGAGGTTCGATTGAAAGGTCAAGGCCCCTACCTGGCTCGTTGTCACGGTCGTTATACATGCGCTAGAATATTTTGATAGGGGTTTCGGGATATAATCAGTGCGGCAATATGGGGATCATCATGGGATACTAAGTCACTGCTGTTCTTCAGGAGCTGGGTGACAAAGCCTCGGAGAAGGAGTGGGCTTGGACGGGTTGGGGTTGCGAGCCTTCGCCAAAAATCGAGGCACGAGTCCTACACGAATTACAACCCAAGTGCTTATTGTACAAGATACCCAAAGGCCTCAAAGTAGTTCCTTTTAAAATTCTATAAGGTAGTCCCAAACAGGAACTACGATGGGGCCTTTGGATAAGTCCATGACCAACACCTGGCACAACCTGGACTTCATTTTCAAGACCCTAAGCCCATAGTCCAAGAGCCAAGCTCATGAACTTGACTGGAGTCTGCATCAGGCTGCTGAAGGATCAGGGGACTTGGTGAGTGCTGTGCAACCGAGTTGTAAGCAGCACAAGACTGATGAGAATGTTTATCATACGCCATCATCAAAACTGCAATCCCGAGTTCGGCAGCATGTTCGGAGGAGTGTCAGGATTGAGGGTGTGCAGTCTTTGATTTTGTTGCGTTGTGGTGTCTCGAGCTTCTCACCAAATGCGCTGGCTCAATTGTCCAAGATATCCGTGGTATGTGTTTAAACCACGAAAACTTTTGAGGATCGAGGTCTCTCGTTGCCCACAGACTCCAAGATCCCTTAATCAGGGAATATGCTGTAAATTATAATGGGATCCCGAATGGTATATTCCTTAGTTAAGGGATACTGTAGACTCTGGGTGCAAGCATCCATTGCAAAGCAAGGCACCAGGCAGCATGATCTCATGTTGCGGTCATAGTGAGCACGATGATATCGCGCCTTCTGAGAAGACACTACTCGATGCCAACACAGGGGTTTGAATACGTTATTAATATCTTCCCTTGTAGTCTACAGCATGTAGCATTGTAAGGATCTTGCATGCAAGTCATTGTTGAAACTTAAAGCTTACCCACGAAAGCCAATTCGGCGCAGGAGATCGCAGATCATGCTGCAGTGGACTCAGTATCCGGGAATGGCGTAGTATGTGAGCCATATAGAGGTCGAATGCGTTTAGCGTTAGGACTCACCAATGTTTACCCTAGATGTACCCCCAAACTCTGTTCCAATGATTAAGACCCTTCTCTTAACTGTAGCATTGTGGAAGTTCGTGAACCTCATCTCTCGCGCCTCTCTATGTTGACCTGCTCATCTAACTGCTCTTTAACCCGCTTGACTATTGCTTGGGCCTGCATAAGCACATATGTATATATATATATACATATATATATATATATACATACACATACGTGTACCTTTACACACACATGCACATGTAGGTTTTCATATTCATATTTATATCCATATACATACATGCATGCATATTTATATACATACATGTAAACATGTATACATACATACATACATACATACATACATACATACATACATACATACACGTACACACATACATACACATACAAATGGACATATACCTGTATACATACACATATACATATACAGATACACATACATGTTCATATATATATATATATATATACACATACATATGTAGCCATGTACACACACGCACACCTGCACAAGACGCTCCTGCAATGGTTACAAGTTAGAGCTTTTTGGTTTTACCTGGGCCGTGCATCTTGGTTTTGGCGGGTTACTCTGATTACAGCCGATTGTTTGCATCTTGCACGTGGTGGTTTGTAAGGTTTAGGGGTTACGGGTTAGAGGATGAGAGTTTTTTGGGCCCCCCCCGAACCCTACTTTACAGGCCTGCTTCCCATGGTAGTCTTCATGTAAGTGTGCTATAGTCACAATCCTACGAAAGGTCGGATTTTTGTTACTCGAAGATGTATGTGTAGGTATACACAGATCGGGAAGCGTGCTGACTGCAGTCATAAGACCCAAAGACCCTAAAACTCTTAACCCGAAAAGCACCTGCACGGAAGCAGATTCAAAACCAACCCTAAGGCTCCAAAGTAGTTCCTTTTTGGGGTTCATATTCAGAATCCTATTAAGGTCATCCCAAAAAGGAACTACTTTGGGGCCTGTGGGAAGAGACCCAGGCTCCCACCAAGCCCGACAAGGTAGGCGCAAAAACCAAGGTGAAGGTTAAAAGGAGGGACCCTTAATGGGGACCCCTACAGGGGGTTTAGGGTTTAGGGTTCAGGGGTTTAGGCTTTAGGGGTTTCGGGTTTAGGGGTTTAGGGTAGGGACCCTTAATGGGGACCCCTACCCTATAATGGGCTATATAATGGGTATATAATAGCTATATTAAGGGTATATACCTAGGGGTCCTTATTAAGGGTCCCTCCTTTTACCCTTGGAACCAAGGTGAAGGTGAATGTCTTCAACACCATCAACAACCTCATCAAGGGAAGCACGGACATCCGCGACAAGGTAGGGTTTAGGAAGTTGAGAGTTTTTTTTGGGTTCATGGTCTAACATTTGTAGAGAGTTTGTCCTATAAGGGGAACCATAAGAGATTGAGATTTGGGGTACGAGGACGCGCAAGCCAAGGGTTTAGCTGTTGCTCTAGCTTGAAGGTTTGGAGGGTGAGACCGTCAGGAGTCTAGGTTCGTTCAGAGAAGGTGCCTAAATGATAAGAACCGCTGTTGCGTGTATATTCCGGTAGTACTACACACGGTTATAGGGGGATACGACTGCACATGATTCTGACCCCTGTATCAGATGCAAGAAGTCTGGGAAGTGCGTAGTGGTGCACGAAATGTCTATCAAGCACCGACAATCTCAGAGCAAGTGGCCTGTCATCCAGCGGAGATTTGAAGTGTGTTCGACTTGGAAGCATCCTGTTTGTGTGGCTCTTGGCTTTGAGTCTGCTGCAGCAAGTAACGGACAATATTTGTTTTGGAATCATAAACCAAGCCAGTTGCAAACTCTCTGCAAGTCCAAGATGCGTAGCCGGACAGGTTAAGCGTGCTGTGCCTGGGGTCTTGGGATTTGGGGGGGTCGAAGGATTTCAGGGAAATGGGAGAGGTAGAGTGTTGGGGTTTGGCGGTCAAAGCCGAGAGTTGTTGTGCAGATTCCAAGGCTTTGAGGGCTATAAGCGGCTTGATAAGACAACGACGGGCTTCTGGAACAGCCCTTGTCCCAATTGGAAAATCCTTAATTTCTTAGGGGTACTTAGAAATATTCTTTAATTCTTTGTTATTATAATCCCTAAGAAACAGCGAAAATTAGCATTTCATGGGCTCTCTACTGCTGCTTGCGCTTGTAGGCCTGATGAGGTATAGGTTCAGGATCGGGCCGCGGGTGCTATGCTTCTAGGGGCTGGCATGTAGGCTTTACGGGTTTAGGACTGAGGGATTAGGATTTAGGGTTTTAGGATTTGGGGCATAGGGTTTAGGGCGCATCCGTTAAGCCATAATTGGGGAAGATTCCTTAGATTGCAGCAGGGATTCTTAGGAAGGCATCCTTGATTGAGGGATGTTGGTTGGAGTGCTTGGGTAGGGGGTGAGGGTCGTGGTTCCCTTAGAGTGGTGTAAAGGAACACCTGTAGTAATGTAGGGGCCTTAATCATCAGAATAGGGTTTTGGGGGCTCCTTATTATCCTTATAGTATAGTACGCCCGCAAACCCTATTCTAATTATTAATGCCCCTACATTACCCACCAACTTCACAGGTGAAGTCAGGCCAAGTGGACATCCAAGGAGGCCCGCATGCGGCGGCGGTGCGTGCGTGCCTGCGCTCTTTTGCGCCAACGAGGGCTCAGGGTTTCAGGGTGTGGTGCTTCAGGTTTAAGTTTAAGGGTTTGGGACTTATGGTTTTTGGGTCAGCGGTTTGGGGTTTGTTATTGCTTTAAGGGTTTAGCGTTCAGGTTTATTGACTTGGTGATTTGGCTGCACCTGAAGTGGGGTCCTAGTTGGCAACTCCACAGGAGCCACACGGTACTTCGGTGATCAATCGTTATTGCTTCCACAGTTCCAACCTGCCTTGCACAGACCGTTTTGAAAAGATGGGGCGGCTGACACAGGAGGCCCTCTCGCCCCAGTAAGAAGCTCCAAGGCACAACCAAAACTCACCCTAAGTAGACCCTTAAAGCCTTTCTAGGTCCCTGTAGTACACAATCCAGAATCCTTCGTCGAAACCTTGCCAGAACCCCTTCCCAATACCCCTTGATTAGGAATATACCTTCAATCATAGGGGCCTTAATTTTATGATTTAAGGTATATTCCTTAATCAAGGGGTATTAGAATCCCCTAAACCCCAAACCCTATAGATCCCTTATATAGACCCCTTTAAAGGAACCCTAACCCCAGGTATAGTCCTTACTTGAGGGGTATTGGGATCTCTGGGTTCTCGGGCCCGAAGACCAGGCGTCTGAGCCCTCAACACCAACTCAAGCCCACCGGAAGATCAATCGGAGCAGACATCCGACTAGAAACCCAGCGATTGTCCCTAGACCCTCCATCTACCCTCTATTAGACCCTAAATGCCCCTTATTTGGGACTATATACCCCTGTTTGAGGGTACAGGGAGGGTCCTGGTCTTTAAGTTTTCATGAGTATTGAAACCCTAGGCCCGAAACTGCAAGCCCTAAACCCTACACTGCCCTAAATCCACGTATATTTACCGGTTGAGCGGCGTTGGAGTCTCTTGGAGCAGCAGCGACCTTTGTGTCGTCATGTTTGCATTGGTAAGCCGCGAGGCTCCTCCTGCTTGGAGGCCAAAGAATCTGAATTAATACAGAGGCCTAAACATGTTTCTATACTGTTCTGGAACCCATTATAGTTATACTATAATGCAAAACCCTATTCTAATTATTCAGGCCCCGATACTGTGTCCCTATGCAGTAACAATGTAAAAGTGTTCAGGGTTCAGAGTGTATATACCTTGGCCTTAAAAGGGTACAGCTGCTTTCGTGCCCAAGTATATACTGCATACATTACATTACATGTATACATGTATATTTATACACATGCGTATACATACAAGTACATAATGTATCTACAACTACTACGTATAACATATGGATAGAGAGAGTAATCAAGAGATAGAGGTAGGGCGGGCTAAACCCCACACCCCGTAAACCCCTACACCCAAATCCTTGGCGCGAGGCATCTACGACCTCGACTCCGGTCGAGTTCAGTGGCTGGGTCCGGGTCCTATGGGGGTAAGGGGATCTACAAGGGTTCCTTTACGGGTTCCTACAAAGTAAGCGTTTAAGGTTTTAGGTTTGGGCTTCAGGGTTTGCGTGGATGTGACCCGAAGGGTCCAAGTGCTCAAACAATTCCTTTACGGATTCCCTTAAAGGTACCATGATGGTTCTTTAAGGGTTCTATTGGGTTTAGGGTTTAAGGGTCCATGTGCTCAAACAGTATATACTTTGGCCCCAAAGTACCTTTCCAGGGATTACTTGAGAAGGCCAGTGTATATGCTATTACATGGACCTCTTGGGTAAGGCTCCGGGTTTGGGGGTATCATCAGGTGACGTTTGGGTTCAGGATTTGCGGTGTCTTCCGGTCATCAGTACGTTGCTGTGTAGGTGGGGAGAGCGGAAATCTTTTTTTTGGTTTGTAGATGTTTGCTTTCTGCAAGTGGTTGGAAGAAGACTTGGGTGGGTTCTTCTGAGTCCTAGACCCTACATCCTAAACCGCTCGCTTGAGGCCGAGGTTCGAAATACGGGGCTTGATGTTTCATATCCAACAGGTGTTTAGGGTTTCAAGCGGGCTTGCAGGTGGTGCAGTGCACCTGGACGTAGAGTCCCAAACTAAGGTTCCAAAAGGGTCCGTGAACCCACCCCCAAAACCGATCAGGACCCACTCCGAGGGTTTTCAGTCTTCGGTATTACCCTCAGCCACGTGCAGGGTTTAAGTGTTAGTTCAGGCTGAACCCTAATATGAGGGGCCTGAATGATTGGAATAGGGTTTTGGGGCCCATATTATAATAGCTAGAATGAGTAACCCCCAAAATAGCATTGGTCATTATTTAAACCCCTACATTAAACATACCCAGACCCAAAAACGTTTAGTGTTTCCCCCTCGGCCCTTGACCCTCTTAAGCCCCAATCCTGATAGGGTCGAGACTGTGTTTGACGCTCTGGTCCATGCCCCGGTCCCTAAACCCTTAGTCCCTACATCACGGAAGCCCAACACTCATGATGCCAAAACCTCAGAAACCATAAAGTCTCAGCCGGAGCCCGAAGCATTACTGTAAAGCTGAAACGACCGACAGACAGCCACCGGCTGAAGCCCTAAAACCCAGCGGAAACGGCGGAAACGTGCCAAAACCCTATAAGGCTGCATGACGCGTTTAGAATTCTCATCCCTACACGTCCCCACAAGATACTACTCTTTACGAGGTGCAGACTTCTTAAGTCCTATATGGGTGGTTGTCAAAATTATGGTTCCTTTTTGGGTACCCTAAATATTAGGTGCCATACTATATTAAGGACCCAAAAAGGGTCCGACCATCATCTTCGAGTAAGAGTTCGGAAAGTAGCAAAAATGCATAGGGTCTGTCTGTAGGGGTTCCTGGCCGTGGCAGGGATCGGGCGCATAGGGGCCTATAGGAAAAGCATAGGGGTCTGTATATAGGGGTCTATCGACGCCTATGGTAGGGGGCTACTTACCAGACGCTTCTTCGAATTTTGACAACCACCTATATGGCTCCGTTCTTTTGCAGGTGCAGAACCCTGACACAGCCCCCACCCCACCTAAACCCCGCCTTACAACCCAATCTCTGGACCTTAAACCGCTAAACCTTTAAGCACCGCATGCACTCCCATACTATACCCTGGGGATCAAAATAGCCCAAAAGCCTTCTCAAATGAGTCCTTAGAGCCCTAGGCAAATCCCTAAACCTTCATCCCCAAAACCCCTGAATCCCAAACCCGAATCCCCGTTTCCCCAGACCCTAAACCCCCTAAACCCCAAAACCCTACGGTAGTCCCCTAAACCCGAGTCCCCTAAACCCTGAACCCATAAACCCCATGAGCCCCAGAACCCCAAGTCCTTCCACCACCTGAACCCCGGACCCGAAACCTCAAAACTCTACCTCAAATCCCCAAACCCTGAACTCCTCAAAGCACCAAACCCCGAACCTAAAACCCTTGAAAACCCCTAAACCCTAAACCCCTAAACCCTATAAGCCCTATAAACCCTATAAACCCTAGACCCTAAACAGTATAAACCGTATAGACCCTAAACCCTATAAACCCTAGAAACCCTATAAACCCTAGAAGCCCTAAACCCAACCGCTGGAACCTAAACCCACATCCGAGGACGCAGCCCAGAGCAGGCCAAGCTCCTCTAGAGCTACTTGAAGGCTCATGGGACTTAGTAAGTAAGGTCTTTAGGGTCTATTTGAAGGCTCATGGGACTTAGTAAGTAAGGTTATAAGTAGGTTATAATTAGGATAACCCCACTTAGAGGACTCATAACCCCAATTATAACCTACTTACTAAGTCCCCAAGCTCCTCTAAGTTGCCTAAACTACCCCTTATAAAATCCCTATATAGATCCCTTAAAGGAGCTCTTTAAAGGAACCTACTTACTGAGTCCCAAGCTCCTCAAGAGCTAAGGCCGCGCCCTGGGGCTCGTTTCGGTCAAATGCCTAAAGTTGGGGTTAGGGCTTATAGGGCTTATAGGGTTTATAGGGGTTTAGGGTTTAGAGGGTTTAGGGTTTATAGGGTTTAGTATTTAGAGGGCTTATAGGGTTTATGGGTTTAGTGTTTAGGGGTTTAGGGTTTAGAGGGTTTAGGGTTTAGAGGGTTTAGTATTTAGAGGGCTTATAGGGTTTATGGGTTTAGTGTTTAGGGGTTTAGGGTTTATACGGTTTAGGGTTTATAGGGTTTAGGGTTTAGAGGGTTTATAGGGTTTATGGGTTTAGTGTTTAAACTGCCTAAGGTTGGGTGGGGGGTTCTGGGATTTAGGGTGTAGGGTTTGTTAGGGGTTTGGAGGCTTAGGGTTTGAGGGCAGGATGAGGAGTCTGAGTAGTGCTGAAATTTCATGTAATTTGCTTTCAGGGCAGGAGGACAACGCGTTTCCAACTCGGGAGAATTTACTGCAGGTTTTCGTTCAGGGGTGGGGGTTTCGGCTTTCGAGCACCTTTGGGCTTTTGGTCGTTGCATTGGTTTTAGGCCATTATGTGTTATTGCTGTTTACAGTGTTCGGATCGATACAGTAGAAGCCAGAAAGTTGGAACATCATTATCCTCATGCCCTTCAGGTACAGCAAAAGGGATCCTAGCATGAACCCTCCTACAGCCATGTTCCAACTTTCTGGGGTTTACTATAAATGTTCTAGAAGCATTCCGGAGTGTTTGATGGGCAGTTTTCGTGAGAGCATTGGGGCTTAGGGCTCTTGAGGGTAAGGCCTGAAGACTCTTGGTTTGGATATGTTAAGTTTTTGCTTTAGGTGGGGTTCAATGTCTGGGTTCTATCACGAGCAAAAAAGGGTGTGGCAAATCGTAGGTCAAATATTAAGGAATGGTGGGAACAGGATTGCTTCAAGGTGGGGGGAGGTAGAAGCAGGATTGCTCAAAGATAAGTAACATAAAGGGAAGAGTTCAAGCGGTGCAGGAAACGTTTTGTGTAGCATCGCATCCCTGAAAGCATTGCTATCTGATGGTTGCCAGCTCCCACATCAAGTCAGCTGACAACGAGACTCTTCAAGAATGCTGGGATTTAGAATCTGCGGCATGGTTCCTTTCAATCACACTGACTGCGGGGACTAATGCGTCACTATCCTCAGCACCCAGAGACTCCAATATCCGTCAATTAAGGAAGATACCTTGAATCATATTTGGGATCTGACTATACTTTCAGGTATAATCCTTATTATTTAAAGGATGTTGGAGTCTCTTAGTCGAATCAGACCAGTACTTTCTGCGCGGTGTCTGGTGGAAGGGGTATTTGCCCTGCCTTCAACTGCTTTCATGTTCAGCGTCTAGGGTAGAAAGACTTTCTGAACAGTTTCGCGACTTGGTTTGTAGTGTTTTTGCTTTCTTGATTCTGCGCGATCTGTCTGGCACAGGCAAAGTTCTCACCTGAACTCTGGCAGAACCAAGGGCTTGTGGAAAAAGAGCTGGACCCATGCTGTGCGCTGTTACTTTCTCAGGGGAACAGTTCAATAGTGCTGGTCGAAGGGCTTGAGTGGCAGAGATGCTGCTCCCAATGCTCCCATTTTCTGCAGCGCATGGCCTGGGTTTCAGGTTTCGACACCATTGCACAGCCCTCTCATTATCCTGGAAGAACTGTTCGGGACAAGGCCCACGCAGAAGTATACAGTTGGAGCTTGTAGTGTATGATCTGGGCATTGTGTAGGGTAATGCTGTCTGTACGATGATGTTGTCTGAAATGTCGTGTGATAGGACTTGACAGCAAGTGCACCAGCATCATAATTACAGTCATCATCAACATGCACATCATACCGTCCTCACTATCGTTGCCATCACTATCACCAGCAAGCTCTGTTTGTGTGTGGGAGTTGTTACAGGGTCGCTTTACGATTGGGTGCAATCTTAAGAGTGAACCTTTTGCACCAATGAGACTTAAACTCAAACCAAGTCATGTACTCGAAAAAATGCAGAACCCGGCAGAGTCGACTTTCGCACCTCATCAAACTTTGGAAACGTGCGCAGCTGTGCAATACAAGAAGTCTAGCTTGGTAGTGGTTGTTTGGGGCTGAGGTCCTAGATATTTTCCATTTAAAGGTCTTCGGTACTGAGGACTTGCCCAGAAGTACGTCTTCAGGGCATTATACCTCCGAAGTCTATGGCGGTTGGGTTCTTCTTAGGAATAGGGCTAGGGAGTGTGGGGTTTAGGGTTGTCACGTAATTTCGGGGTTTCGGGATCGTGGATTGTATCTAAGCTTCTAGGCTTCGCTCGGAGGTTAGGTGATTTGGATGTGCCATGGTAGCTTAGAGCAGGTACGCTTACAGTTCTTCCGGATCTGTCTGTCTACATTTTCTCCCAAGGCAGCGGAACTAGAAGTGGTCGAGCTTTAGAGGCCTCTTCGACCGTTTCGCTGCGCTTTATACTCCAAAAGCGGGTTCTTTTTCTCGAGCAAATTTGCCTCTTCGGAGGTTCATTCATCCCGTGGAGGTGAAGCGCGCGCGAGTGAAGCGTACATTCAGAGTGGGGCAATGTGGCAGTGAGTCACACGCGAAGCCTACGTAGCCATTTATAGACGGGCTGGGGTTTAACAGTCTCCTAGGGTTTAGTGAAGGAAGCACTTCTACATGTCGTTGCTTTTTGTTATGCGGGGATGCCTCGCATGATGCATAGCTTTCGGCTGTTCCCAGGTCTTGTTCGCGATCGTTGTGTTCAACAAAAGTAGGCTGCCAGCATACACGACCCTGCAGTGAAAAGGCGTAGGCCGACGACATAAGCAGCTATGATAGAAAGCTGAAAGCTTTTCTACATGGTTTAGGGTCTATGGCTATGGTGCTTATATATACATATATATATATATATATATATATATATATATATCTCTCTCTTTCTCTCTACATATACATGTATGTATAACTATATACAATTAACAACGCGCGTTATCTCTTTGCTTGCCTGTCCTCGCCTTTAAGGCGGCCAAACCCCGTCTCCGATATGGAGATGATTCGCAGAGGAAGAAACAGGCATTGGCCGCGGTAGCCCTTACCCTAAGGCCCCATAGTAGTTCCTTTTTGTGGTTCATATTTAGAATCCTATAAGATAATCCCAAGAAGGAACTACTATGGGGCCTATGGGTAATCCCTGTAACCACTGGTCCGTGTAACCACGAATCACATACTCACCGAGGCACTAACACACGGTTAGCTACTTGCGCTATGATACGTTGCTTAACTTTTTTTTTAATCAACTTTGATTTCATTGCTATCCCAATTTCAAAAACCCCTTTGGAAAGGTTCATCTGGTCTGAAACCCCAGCTAGGATCCCTCTGGAAGTCTGAGCACCCCGAGCCCGTGAAAGAATTCACAGACCCTCCCAAACTCGCAACCCGAAGCCTTAAGCCCTACACCCTAAGCCCTAAAGCCTAAACCCTCATGATTAGCCCCTGAACCAGAAGCCCCAGCCCATAACCCTCAGGTGTTATACATTTTGAGTTCCAAACCGTAATGTGTTGAAGGTTTAGTTTATTTTATACGTCCTGTGGGCTGCGGGGTTGAAGGTATTTTTCTTGTTTGAGGCTGCTGAAAGGCTGTGTTTTTCCCAAATTGGGAACTCCAATGTAGACGCGAAGTAGAAGGAACCTCAAAATCAGGACAATCCCTTCAAGAATGTTGGGCCCGTAGTTGTTTTTGGAGGCCTTGTGTGCCAGTACTTGTTGATCGTTAAGCAGCAAACAATTGGAGGGCGTGCGATAGCAGGTTTTGGGTACGATGTGGACCTTTGCAGCGAATTAATGTCGATAAACCCCTATTGCAAAAGATACTGCCGAAGCAGATAAGAGCAACCGCGCGCATGCACAAATCAACGGACACATAACGGAAAGACATGGGTTTACATATGTATATATATATATATATATATATATATACACATGCATGAACGCATGCATACCTACCTACCTTTATATACAGATGCACATACATACATACATATATACATATATATGTATATACATATATCACAACCATCCTTTTGTACATACCTATGCCCGTACATACCTACACGTACACATAGCCATGCATACACATACACATACACATGCACATGCACGTACAGATACACATGCTCATAGACATACACAGACACAAACGCAGACTCACAGACACACACACACATACGCATGTGTGCACATACACACAGAGTGACTCTCGCTCTCGCTCACACTCATGACCACCTGACTCATGCTGGCTCAAGTGGGAGACGACCTTGTCTAGAACGATGGAGCCCTGCTTGCGGCCTGACTGTCCTAGTAGTAGAGTAGATAACCTTTAACCTTTGTTGGGTAGTGTAGTCCCTATATAGTCCCTGTATAACCAAAAGTTAACCTTAAGTTCCCCATGATACCCGACAAGTAGACTGCAGGGAGCGTTTTGCGTCGGGGTTTGGTGCCCGGTAAGGTTTCCCGAAGGCTCCACGCACCTTCGTGGTTTATACTGCGGCAAAGAAGCCCTAATACAGTAGCCCTGTAAGGACCATCTATACATATATACATATATATATATACATATATATACATATATATATATAGATACATATAATATACATATATATATATATATATACACATATATATATATATATAGATACACACACACACATATATATATATATATATATACATATATGCAACATAGGCACCGCGAGCCTTTAGGATTACCTTACATGGGTGGGTTCAATCTCAAGGATGAGGGCTTTGTAAGGTCTTATGGAGTACTAGACAGGTTTGCAGGAATTTGTAGGAATTTGATAAGCGTGCTGACCCTGCACTCCTTTATGCAGGGCGTTTGTTTTTGTGTACAGCATACATTACCCTAAGGGTCCGTGTACCCATGTAGTATATACATTGGCCTTCAAGTAGTCCCTATATATGTACTTCGGGGCCAAAGTATATACTATTTGGGTACATGGACATGGACCCTTTAACCCTAAACACCTATAGAATCCTTATGGTACCCCTTAAAGGAACCTATTTGGATACCTGGACACTGCGGGTTAATCTCAAGTCCAAGACCCGACACTCCAACAAGCCCTGGAGCCAGCTCTGTTTCGGGGTTCACCCTAAACCCTAAACCCTAAACCCCTAAACCCCTAAACCCTAAATCCCCAAAAGCCCTGAACCCCGAGACCGCAATCCGTATCCCCAAACCCAAAGCCTCTACACCCGAATTTCACCCTACTTGGGGGGTCGGGGGACTTAGTAAGTTATTTAGTAAGTAGACTTATAAGTACCCTAAAAGGGACCCTAGTTGGGGTTATGGTACTTATAAGTCCCTAAAATAACCAGTTACTAAGTCCCCCGACCCTCCAAGTAAGTCCTGCATGGGGTTTAGGTCTTTCAGCCGTAAGGATTTCTGGATTTAGGGCCTTCGGCTTGCCAGGGGTTCAGCCTTCGCGGGTGTATATAGGACTTTAGCATTTGGGGGTTGGGGGGTTCTTAATCACTTTGTGGAGTTTAGGGTTGAGGATGGTTTAGGACTGTTTTGGGTTCATGCCCAGGGTTTAGGGTTGCTTTTGGTTGAATCATGAGGCCGTATACCGCTCGAACTTTTTTGAAGTCCAAGCGTCTTCCCCCCCACAGGTCCTAGGTACCGTTATGGCTTTCTGTAGTAGAGAAAGATGAGCAAACCGAGACCGAGAACTTCATCCGTCGGCCCCTGAGCATCAAAAGTTTCCGAACTTGAAGCCCCGTAGTCACGACCGAGCCCGATTCTAGGGGCCTTAATAATTTACACCAGTTTTGGGGGCTCCTTATTAGGATTATAGTATAACGGGCCCCAAAAGCCCTGTTCTCATTATTAAGGCCCTGTGTAAGTCGTAGTTCATGAGGGAAGCTGCGAAGGAGTAAGGTGGTATCTGAAACGGAGGGTTATAGCATGGCCCCCACTGCTTGGGCTGCAATAATGTTGGGGGTTCGCTACTGTCGTATCCAGTGTTTCTCTTATGCTGAGGGTATCGGTTTGAGGTAGACTGCTTTTGCTTGAGATTGGTTCGGCAACCCCGACGCTAACCTTTCCGAAACTCTCTAAACGCAGCGGCATAGTGTCAAACGTAAAATGCCACAAGAAACCACAGCCAACACACAACAATCCTAAGCCTCACATCTTAAAGCCCTCAATCTCAAGCCCTCCCGCATAATTCCGCAGCCCTAAACCCTAAAACCCTAAAACCCCAGACCCTCCAACCCTCCTTCCTGAACGCTTCCGATGACGTGCAAGCCTGCATCCCAGACTCCTCCTGTGATGTCTTGGGTATTCAGCAAGCTGGCCTCGAAATTTGGAGAGTCCCACGGCAACTGAGTATGCAGGGTTTCGGGCTTTGGGTTTCGAGTTTTGGAGTTTCGGATTTAGGATTTACGGTTTCTGGGTTTGGGTTTGGAATTTCGGAGTTTAGGATCTAGGATTGAGGGTTTCGGGTGTAGATTGGCTTTTGTGTTTCGGGTTTAGGAATCAGGGTTTTGAGTTTAGGTTTGTGAGTTTAGGGCTCAGAGCAACTACGGACAATCCCCCGCATGCTCCCTGTATGACTGTAGCACGACAACACGTCCCTGAACCAAAGTCCTGTATTTGTGTGTTAGGGGTCAAGGTGCAGACTTGGGAGTGTGAGTTCCCTTCGTCCCTATATAACCGTACAGTACTGCTCCGGGTACTGCCCCCAGTCTGCACTGAGGTCTGCAGCAGTTAGATAAGATTCATATGGGTGGTTGTCAAAATTATGGTCCCTTTTTGGGTCTTTATTATTATTATACGGCACCTAATATTCAGGGTACCCAAAAATGAACCCTAATTTTGACCACCCATATTCTACAACCCTTAACATGACCCCTAACATAGACAGTCACAGGGCGGGGGCAGTGCCCAAGTGCAGTACGTCAGAGAGACAAGACAGGGATCTTCACGAGCTCCCGATGGATGGGTTCCGGTGATGAACAAGTTCGGAGCTCAACTTGGACGGTTCCTTGTTGGAGAACATCATGCAGCATCACCATCGGCTACTGGTTGGAGATTCCCTTCGAGGACGAAGTGGGAGGCCAGACGTGGCGATCCGACTGGACACCATTCACTCTTCTACACGACTTCTACCCACTCACCACCGACGGCGGATACCTGAAGCTCACCGCTGGTGGGACTCAGGGTACTCAGCCTCGGTTCCACCGCCAGTTGTGGTCAGACCTCAACACCACCACAACACTCAACCGTCAACACCACATACACCACCTAGACAGCGATCCCACGGGAAAGGCTGCAGATGCTCGACATTTTCCTTGTTTGAAGTCCTCGCCCTTGCTTTGGATATCCCACGGAACCCTATTCTACTTTGATCCTACAGCAACACCCTTACCATAAGGCCCCTACAAATCCCTCATACAACACTCTTTTGACCTCCTCCTGCTTGCTTTGAGCCCTAAAGGCCTTGAAAACCCTACGACCGGGATTTAGGGTTTTAGGGTTTAGGGGGTTTAGGGTTTAGGCCCTGTAGTACTCTTAGTCTTAGCATAACATTAGTTACCCTTATAACAAAATTGTTGGGAACCCGTTCAGGAACCCTTACATAAATCATTGAATGGGAATTACCCTGGGCATCAAAATAGCCCAAAGGCCTCATATAGTATGGTCTTTGGGCCCAAAGCCTTAATACATGGGTCCTTAGACTCCTAAAGCTAAAAGAACCTAAAATCCCCGCCGAGGCTGCGCAGTAGCACTTCGACCCTGCCATCTCCAGGCGCGGCCACTCTGGTTTAGGGTTTTAAGGTCTTTGGCTTTAGGGATTTAATGTTTTAGGGTCTTTGATGTAAGGGGCTATGGCTTTAAGGTATTTTAGGGTTTGGGGATTTAGGGTTTTGGGATTTAGGGTCTTTGGTTTTCGGGTTTTAGGGTTTGGGGATTTTAGGGTCTTTGGATTTGGGGTTTTCAGGGTTTTTGGATTTAGGGTCTTTGGATTTAGGGTTTAGGGTTTTGGGATTTAGGGTTTTGGATTTAGGGTTTCAGGGTCTAGGGTTTAGAGTTTTAGGGTTTTTTTGGGTTTAGGATTCAGGCTTGCGGGTCGAACCGGAGGGAACCGGAGGGGCGAAAAGAGGGATCCGATAGAATCTTTGCTAGGGTGGTTTGTCTAGGGTGTGTCCTTGTATGTCTTTGCAGTGTCCGGGAGTGGTGGCATGCAGATGTTGTCGTGTGTTGCGAGGCAGGCTAGGCCAGGGAGTCTCTGGGGAGTGCGGAGTGCCTGGATAGTGCGGCATGTTCATACTTGCAGCTGTGTGTCTGAAGCACAGTGATTGTGGTTGTACCGGTGTGTAGACCGGGAGCAGCACGGGAGCCGCCCTGATTTTCGATCTTGATCTGTGCTGTCCTGTGCTATTCTGCGCTATGGCGTCCTCCACTGAAAGTGAATCAGACGCAGAAATCGTGGATCTTTCGTTGCCAGACGCAGATCTTTGGGCGCAGCTCCTGCGAAGGTTTCGTGCAGCATATGGTGCAGCTGGCGGGCATTTGCCAGAGGATGCTTACCTAGCCTATATGTTTGAAGCCGTGGACGAGTTAACTGCAGAGATGACTTCATATGTTCCTCAGCATGACCGTCGCAGAGCAATCCAGATTTTCTCCACCTTGCAGTTGAGAGCTCTGCCCCGCGTGCAGCGACGGAACAAGCGTCGTGGTCTACTGGACCCTGCTTGGCAGAAGGTCTCTCTAGCTAAAAAGCTCGCATCTTCTAACTCCAGTGAAGTCGCCGGTTTGCAAGACACCTTGTCTTGGCTTGTCAAGCACTCGGGGGCTCGTAAAGAGCGCAATGCTTGGCCGACGCGAGCAGCCCGGAGGCTCGCGGACTCTAAGCTAGGGTTGTCCCGGGCAGCTATCGAAAAGGCCGAGCTACAGCGGTGGCGTGCGCAACTTGTGGAGCTCTTTGTTGAAGCAAACACGCCGCTGGTTCGGCAAGCGCAGCTGGCTTCAAGTCCGGAGTCGGCAATAGCTGCGTCACTTGGCAGCATGCGCGCGTCAACCATACGCAAGTGGGTGCGTGCTGTGGTCGTGCTTGGTTTCTCGTCAGGGGGTTGCTTCTCCGGGACTGGTGTGCCTGTTGTGTTCTGGATTCAGGGTCAGGGTTCGATAGGATCCCGCGGGTCGAACCGGAGGGAACCGGAGGGGCGAAAAGAGGGATCCGATAGAATCTTTGCTAGGGTGGTTTGTCTAGGGTGTGTCCTTGTATGTCTTTGCAGTGTCCGGGAGTGGTGGCATGCAGATGTTGTCGTGTGTTGCGAGGCAGGCTAGGCCAGGGAGTCTCTGGGGAGTGCGGAGTGCCTGGATAGTGCGGCATGTTCATACTTGCAGCTGTGTGTCTGAAGCACAGTGATTGTGGTTGTACCGGTGTGTAGACCGGGAGCAGCACGGGAGCCGCCCTGATTTTCGATCTCCCGCCCGCCCTTGCCCGATCAAAAATCTGGGCAGGGGTCACCGTTTGTCAGCGTCTCGCTGATGGGGGATAGATACATTTCTGTCAGCGTGCGGCTGATGCGTCGTTTGTCAGCTCTTAAGCTGATGTCCCATGCTGGCTAAGCAACTGTTTTAGCCATGTGGTCAGTGTAGATTCTGGCTGTACTTACCACCACCTTCAAAAGGAGAGAGCGTCGCTTGCTGTGGTCGTGCTTGGTTTCTCGTCAGGGGGTTGCTTCTCCGGGACTGGTGTGCCTGTTGTGTTCTGGATCCAGGGTCAGGGTTCGATAGGATCCCTCGGGTTCAGGGTCGGGAGGAACCCGAAGGGTCCCTGTGCGCGAAGAGTATACAGCATAGATACAGTCTCCGTTGTAGTTCCCATTTTTGGTTTCACCAACTTTACATTATTTCGGATCCTATAAGGTGTGCCCCAAGAGTATACCTGTAGTCTCCATTGTAATTCCCTGTGTTTGCTTCAGCAGCTTTGTATTGCTAGTTACCTAGAGGCTCATACCCTACCCCTTTTTTAAGGACGCCTACTTCCTACTGTTTAAGATAACAGATCCTAACCCATAGAACTAGGTATCCCAAAAAAAGGGGTAGGGTATGAGCCTCCAGGTGGAAGACAATATAGGTCTGGGCAGTTCTCCTTGTACCCTCAAATAGGGGTATATAGTCCCCAATAAGGGGCATTTAGGGTCTAATAGAGGGTAGATGGAGGGTCTAGGTAGATTAGGGGTTCAAGAGGGAGCATGGTTTGGGGAATTGCCCCTCTAATTAGGGCCCAAGTATAGGACTACTTAAAGTTTTAAAGACCAATGTCCATACAATACGAGTAATTGGTCCCTCAGGGAATTCAAGTTCTCGAGGGTTCCCTTTCTTCAGGTTCCCTAAAGGCTTTTAGGGTTCCTTTAATTTTCGTCTAAGGTTCCTTGAAGGCATGAGGGGTTCTTTCTAGCAGGTTCTTTTGAGGCTTCAGGCCCTAAACCATCCTATACCCTAAACCCCTGCACCCTAAACCCTAGACCCCAAATCCCGAACCCATAAACCTTAAGGGTTCCCGCTGAAGGTTCCTTTAAAGTCTTGAGGGCTCCTCGACGGGTTGCCTTTATCTGGGGCTTCAGGGCTGGTTACGATTGATAATATAAATCCTGAATTACCCATAGTTGGGAATATACCATGATTCCCATAGTTAAAGGGCCTTAAGGTAATGCAGGATTTATATTCTCAGCCGTAGGATCTAGGGTTGGCTTTATGGTTCAGGGATTTGGGATCCCAGGTTTAGAGTTTAGGGTTTTGCGTTTAGGTTTAGGGTATATGATAGGCTTCCAGGATCCAGGATTTAGGGATAACGGTCGCCGCGCCTTGTTCCATGGATCCGTGCGTAGATCTTACACATGTTTTGCGCATGCGTCGTAGCCGCCAGTGGGACCCTTCGCGAGTGCGCCGCTGCGCTCCATGTGATGTTCAAGACTTTGGGGAGTGTCACCTGCATCGAGTCAGTGTCTAGTCGTATGCCGACAACACTGACCCACTGACCCAAAGCCTGGTGGGATTCCTGCTCCTGAAGACCCGCCTGAGTAGTGGATGCCTGAATACTTAGCAATGATATCCACTTTTTCTTGTCCCTCTTGTATACTCAGGGTTTGAGGTCTAGGTGGGTTAAGAGGAGCCGGCGGTCAAAATACGGGGATCAAAGTTTGGGACGGAGTACGAAGTATGATCATGACAAACTTCAGCTGCCATGGCTCCTAAATCTCAGTCTGCAAAGGTCCAGGTTTGGAACACTTGGACGTGAGTGATGACGAGTCGGACTATGGCAGCAGAGCCGGCAGTATGACCATCGAAGCTTTGGGGTATTGGGGTTCAGCGCGAAAGAGATGGGTCGAGGGTTTAGGACCTTAGGACACCACTGACGGAGGGTTTGGATCAGGGCTAGGCTGAGGGCATTCTTGTGCAGCTGCGATTCTTACTTAGCTCTTCCTATCTTGGAGTCTATGTGTGTTCTCGCATATATAACAATTATGCATGTCCGCTGTCACGTGCTTTTGCGCTAGATCACGGACCGTTAAGCCAATACTCCGAAGCAAGCCCGCCCCTAAAGAGTTCACATTCTGGGTGCAACTTTGAATGAATCCGGTGGCTCCTATGTCGCTGAACTATAGGGAGTTTTCCTGGTAGGAGAATGTGGCCCAGAAGTATCCTAAACCTGAAACCCTAAACCCAGCTACGGTCTTTGGAGAAGGTTGAACTCTAGTGGCTTTGCTTGCAAGCCGTAGAGATCACAAGCTCGACCCCTAAACCCTTAAACATTCATTAAGCCCTTAAGTTCCTAAAACCCTAGACCACTAAACCCTAAACCAGAAGTTACGGCCGCGTGTTTATACCCTAAACCCTAAACCCTATCACAGTTTAATTCCGGAGAGCGAGTCGTGCCGGGAGATGCCTTTTTTTCCTGAGGGCTTGGGGTTTACTCATAGGCCCCAAAGTAATTTCTTTTTGGGATTACCATATAGGATTCTAAATATGAACCCCAAAAAACAACTACTTTGGGGCCTTAGGGTAGAGTTTGGAGTCTAGGGTTTAGCGTTCACCAGGACAACCGAAGGGCCCTTGAATAGAGTCCTTATGGCCCTTCATAGTGGGTATTTGGTGTATATTAGAGGGTAGTTGGGGGGTCTAGGCACAGGGTCTAGGGTTCGGTTTTCTTTTTCACGACCTTTCCAGGCAATGGGCTGTCTGCAAAGAGACTCTTCCGTAAACTGTCAGACTCCCGAGCCCTGAACCTAAACGTTACATAGTTGAGCAGACAGAAAGAAATACCACTAGGTGCGCAGGTGCACAGAGAGAGAGAGAGAGAGAGAGAGAAAAGCAAAGCGCACCAGAGAAGCATCCTAGGAGCAAGGAGAAGGAAGAAGTGCAAGGACATAAGTTACGGCAGATGTGTGACAGAGATCCATAGAATAGCCAAAAGGTGTTCCGTCTTGCTCGTTGTTCTGCTCGCGTATGATTTCGGGTACTTACATGTGATTTGGGGGGGTCGAAAAACCACTAACAACATCCTTTGGCACAACGTGTACTCAATATTCTGATTGTTTTGTCTCTGCAACTATACAACCCCATGTGATGGCTTTCTGATTTTCTGTAACTCAGAGCAGCCCTGCATCCTTGCAAACCCACGTAAACCCCCGGCCTAGGCAGTGAGGATTCCCTCACCTCTACCGACACCTCTCCCAGCTCTGATGCTCGCAGCGCTGCAGGCAGGATATGGGGATTTTGTTGGCTTATAGGGTTGAGGATTTGGATGTAGGATTTGGGTTTTGTGGTCGGGGGCGTCTTCTACCACCATGGGCATGATGACAAGTACGATTTTCACAACTACTTGGCTGTTTATGATAGGTTTTCTCGCTCCTAGTCACTAGTAACTAGTGGCTGCCGGGAAGCTTTATCGTCTTGCTACGTTTTGTTATCTCTGGAAGATCCTGCGCTCTTTGCTGCGCATGCAGCAGCCACCGTGTTCCACTGTAGTGCACTCAGGATTCCTTTGAGGGCCATCACTTAAACCTTGAGCCCTAAATCCTAAACCCTGAGAGCCGTCAGTTTGCACCATGCGCTAAAATCCAAGCCTGCTACTGTAGGAAACTGATTAAGAAACCCTGGGCCTATTGCCCCAAAATAGTAGGATTCATAGACTTTACTGAACCCGAATAAATAAAGCCCCAAGGTTTCAGAATCAGGTTCCTACATCAAACTCTCAAAACCATTGTAGTACCCTTATAGCGCCCTTTAAAGGAGCCCATACAGGAACCCAAATAAAGGCCCAAGGTTTCTTAATCAGGTTCCTACACCAAACCCTCCAAACCCTTATAGTACCCTTATAGTCCCTTTAAAGGAACCCTCATAGTACCCTTATAGTCCCTTTAAAGGAACCCTCATAGTACCCTTATAGACCCTTTAAAGGAACCCTAAGCTTCCTACATATTACCTTTCAAAGGCCTCACCTCAGAGGAATAATAGTACCCTTATAGATCCCTTAAGTAACCCTCATAGACCCCTTTAGAGGAACCCTAACAAAGGCCCAAGGTTTCTAGGCCTCATCTCAGAGGTCTAGGACCTGCAGCGCCCACTGTCTTTGGGCAATCCCAAAGGCTCCATGTACCCATATACTAGGTACTTAGGCCTTAAAAAAGTCCCTATATAGGTACTTAGGCCTTAAAAAAGTCCCTATATAGGTACTTAGGCCTTAAAAAAGTCCCTATAAAGGTACTTTAAGGCCTGAGTGTCTACTATATGGGCACATGGAGCCTTAGGGAATGTGCCGACCCTTCTCCGCATTTAGGGTCTACACTTTCGGACTCCCCAAAGTAGCCCTGTTTTGGGGGTTCATACTTAGAATCCTATAAGGTAATCCCAAAAAGGCACTACTTTGGGGCCTATGGGGTACTTCGGAACGGATTTTGGATACCGCCGCCACGAAGTTAGTTCCGCCCGATGTTGAAAGTGTCGCATCGCACCACCCCGATCAAGTTTGTCGGAATTCGCTGCAGTGATTTCTGCGGTGCTGTTGCGAAGGGCATATCTTAAAAGTAGGCACACCGTGACATACACCGAGACGATCACAAGCATGCATGTGCGATGTACGTGGCACTTCCGTTCCCGCACATTTCAGGCCAACCATGAGCAAGTACACCTAGCCCAACCCCAAACCAAACATTTTTAAGCCCAAAACATGCACACATCCCAAACCCCAAACCCCTAAAGCCCAAGCAAGCCCCAGCATCAAAACCCCAAAATCCCCATCTCCATTGACCCCAAAGCCCAACATAGTCATTAATATAGGGGCCTGAATAATTACCTATACTATTTTAGGGGAGGTTCCTTATCATAAGTTATAGTACAGTATCCCCGCAAACCCTGTTCTAATTATCAAGGCCCCCTTATACCATAGAACCCTACTATAGATCCCTTATAGACCCCTTTGAAGGGATCCCTTTAAAGGAATGCTTAACAGGAGTCCTATTCTAGTCCTTAAAGCCCCTACATCAGACGCGGTCCTTCGCGGCCTCGATGTCGGCACCGAGGAGATCTTAGCTCTTCAACACCTACTTTAGGAGCCTTACCCATAGGCCACAAAGTAGGTAGTTCCTTTCGGGGATTACCTACAGGGTTTTAAATATGAGCCCCAAGAAGGAACTACTTTGGGGCCTTTGGGAACTAATTGGAATACGGTTCCTTTGAACGGGTCTAGAATATGGGTTGCTCTAAGGGACCTATGAATTAGAAGAGGGTTCCTTTTAAGGGGTTCTTTTAAAGGGCTCTGTCAGGGATCTATAGTAGGGTTCTATATTAGGGGCCTTGATGATTAGAATAGGGTTTTGGGGGTTCCTTGTTTTACTTATCCTCTGGCAAATGAAAGGTCGGCTCAAGGAGTGCCCCAGGACAAAGTTCAGAACTTCGATGACGACGAATCTGAGCATTGCGAAAATGCAGAAATGCAGGCAACACGACTTGGCCTAAACCCCTAAACCCCCCTAAACCGGGTACCGTATTTTTTTTGTCAATTTTTCTGGTTTTTTTCTGTCTATTTTTCTGGTTTTCGGTTGAACGCAAACGAAAGAAAGAAGGAGAGAAACGGAAGCCAGAAAGAAAGAAAGGAGCTAAGAAACAAACAAAGAAAGCAAGAAAGGAAGACACCAGGAAGAGGAGAAAGAAAGAAAGGACGAAGGACAGAAAGACAGGAAGGAAGGAAAGAAGGACAAAACAGAAAGAAAGAAAGAACGAAGACGGGAACAAAGGAAGAAGGCAAGAAAGCAACACACCAGAATGGGGAGAAAGAAAGAAAGGAAGGAAGGACAGAAGGACAGACAGAAGCAAGGAAATAAGAACGCAGCAAAGACAGAGAGACAGAACAGAAGAAATGAATATCGAAAGACAGAAAGCCAGCAAGGACGACCAGAAGGAGTGTTAGAAAGAACGGAGCAAAGAAAGAACCCAAGAACGAAAGCAGGATAATTAGACAGCAAGAAGCAAAGACCAGAGACCCCGCTGTTTTGAGCTGTGTGCAAGCTTGCTTGACAGCATAGACGTCGTTCTGGAAACCCACCCTGCATAAAATGTAAGTCTTCTTGAAACAATGCCATTCACCATGCAAAGAGTCTCTTTGCAAATGGAAAGCCTGCCCCGGGCGTGCGAGAGTGCCGAGCTTGCTTGACAGCATATATGCGTTTTGTTGAAAACCCCACCATGCGAGCATCCTCATGAACTGCCCCCCTTAAACCGCCCCGCCGCATAGATTTTGTTGTAAACCAGACATGCGAGCATCGTGATTGCAAATGGGGGGGGCTGCGCCCCCCCCAACCCCCCCGCTGTGTAAGCTGTGTGCCAGGTTGCATGACAGCATAGGAGTCGTGACAGCACATACGCATGTTTTTACCAACCACGCGAGCATCATCCTTGCAAATCGGGGGGCTGCGCCCCCCCAACCCCCCCACTGCTTTAAACCATGTGCAAGCTCGCGTGACCGCAGCTTTGCTTGACAGCAGATATTCTTGTTTAAAACCAACCATGCGAGCATCTTGATTGCCGCCCTTAAACCCCCCCGGCCGCATGCGATTTGCGGTAAACCAGCCATACGAGGATCGTGATTGCAACTGGAAGGGGTTGCCCCCCCCCAACCCCCCCGGCTGCTATAAGCCGTGATTGCATGACAGCATAGCAGTCGATGCCTAGGATATCCTAGGATGAATCTTTTACTTAGAAGCAGCACCCTTCACCTTGTGAAAAGTGTGATTGCAATTGGGAAGCATGTGCCGGGCGTGCAAGAGTGGCATGCTTGCTTGACAGCACATACGCGTTTTTTGACCAACCATGCGAGCATCATGCTTGCTAATGGGGGAGGCCGCGAGCCGGAATTCCCCAATAGCTTGACGCAGGAAAACAAGCTCGAACACTGGAATCTCCCAGTAGCTGCCAGTAGCTTGACGCACAAGCAAACCCTGAACAAACTACACTCCCGCGACAGCTTGACGCACAAACAAACCCTGAAAACTAGAATCCCCCCAATAGCTTGACGCACAAACGAACCCATATCCCGCCAAACCTTTTAAACATAACCTGGCCGCCAAACCTTAAAGAAAAAGACTCCACCCAGCAGCAACAACACAACATGAACACCAAGAGCAGTAGCAACACCAGTAACAAATAACACCAAAAGGCATGCAACCACAACGAGAACAACAGGAAGAACAGCAACAACAACGACACCACCAGCAGCAAAATGCAACAACAGCACCAACACCAGCACCAGCACCAACACCACCAACAACAAGCACAACAACAGCAACATCAACAACAACAACAACAACAGCAACAACAACAACAACAACTACTACTACTACTACTACTATTACTATTACTATTACTATTACTATTACTATTACTATTACTATTACTATTACTATTACTATTACTATGACTATTACTATGACTATGACTATGACTATGACTATTACTATTACTATTACTATTACTATTACTATTACTATCCATATTCCTATTCCTATTCCTATTCCTATTACTATTACTGCTGCTACTACGACTACTACAACTACTGCAACTACCACTACCACGACTACTACAGCTACAACTACAACGACAACAACATCAACAACATCATCAACACCAGCAGTAACAACAACACCACGAAATCCGTACAAAATGCGACAATGCACGGAAAAGCCGATTTTCCCGAGGAACAACCAAGGTAACGTATGTTTTCCTGCTGAAAACCTAAGGAAACGACACGGAAGCCGTAGGAAAACAGTGTTTTCCCTACGAAAAACCAAGCAGGCGTCTCTCCACCCAGACCGCAACCGCAGAGTCTTAGAGTTTCAATCCAGAAGCTTCGCGGATGCTATAAGCGCGCGGGGCAAAAAAGAAGTGTGAGAGACACTGCAGCATTGTGGCAGGAGCTTCTGACAGTCCAGCAGCTGCCGCGAGACGAGCGAAGAAGTTTGGGAAGCTTTGAAACCGAAAAATCCACAAAAATCCAGAAAAAATACGCAAGGAAGAATTCCAGTCAGAGGTGGAGAACGGTCACGGCCACCAGGCTAGATTCCGAAAACCAAGGAAAGCATAACTAAAACCAGGAAAATATACAAAAAAAACCAGAAAAATACACAAAAAAGAACTCCAGTCAGAGGTGGAGAACGGTCACGGCCACCAGGCTAGATTCAGAAAACCAAGGAAAACAGAACTAAAACCAGGAAAATATACAAAAAAAAACCAGAAAAATAGACAAAATAAATACTCGCTCCCCCCTAAACCCCCCCTAAACCTCTAAACCCCTAAACCCTAAACCCTAAACCCGACATGCTCATATTTAGGGTGCCCAAAAAGGGACCATAATTTTGTACCCACAGGGAGCTTCGGAGCTCTTTGGATCTTGGGCTTGCATGGCTGCGGCGATTTGAACATGAAGGGTGGGCGAAGATGCGTTAACTTCTAGGATGTTGGGACATATTTTTTATTTTCCTCATTTGGGTTTATAAGGGGCCCTATTATATATAAATATTGTTCAAGGTGTTTAAAGGCCAACCCAGACTTCGTTTGTCTTTTTACTGCCTGTGTTGGTGATGTGTACTCTAAACCCTAAATCCTAAATCCTGAACCCCGACCGGACTGCCCAAAAACCCTTCCTGTCATTCGTTACTTGTGCGAGCGCCAGAAATCCATAAACCCCAAACCCTTATCCCCTCAGTTCCCGAGATTCTTAAGCTGGAGCCCCGGATGCCATGAAGCCGGTTCTGATGGTTCTACAGTACAAAACTCGGTGTAATCCCAAAAGTATAGATTTTTTTGAGGAGCCGATGCACCCAGCAGACGTCCTCAGCCTCCTCCAGGAGGGTTTGGAGCGGTTTGCTATTCCGTTCATGCTCGCTTCAGAAATTTCCAGTCTTGGGATTTAGGACTTACTCATGGGCCCCATAGTAGTTCCTTTCGGTAGAATTCTAAATAAGAATCCCGAAAAGGAACGACTTTGCGGCCTTTAGGCCGAAGTTGAATATCAGGTTTGGCCTCGCGGGATTCGAGTTGAAGAAGCTTAAGTTGTGGAGTTGAACCGTTGAAGGGTCGACGTCTCGAGTCTCTTCATTTCAGCAATCGTTATGGTTATCTGATGTATACATATACATCTTATATACTATATTGTGCCCTATCATCATAATCGGTTACATACACTGCTGTATTCTGATCTGCTTTATTATGTCATTGTCCACTGTATTTTGTTATGATGCGTCATGTCATGTTTTCTTATGTTACCTCGTGTCATGTTGTAAACATTGTTAAAGTTCGTGTATTGTAGTGCACTGTGTTGTGCTGTGTTGTGTTGTACTGCGCTCATCTTTTGCTATACATTATGCGTTTATATCGTTTAGCAATGTTGTGTCACGTTCTGCAATTGGGGATTACGTTATTTCATATCAAGGTAGGGATATGTGTATGTAGGTATGTATGCTTGCATACATATGTATGCATATAAGCGTACATACATACATACATACAGGCATGCACACATGTATGTACAATACACAAGGTATGTATGCTTGCATACATATGTATGCATATTAGCGTACATACATACATACATACATACATACATACAGGCATGCACACATGCATGTACAATACACAGGTAGGTATACATGTATGTGTGTGTATATATATATGCATACATATATATATATATATATATATATGGGTACATATGTATATGTGCAGATGTGTAGGTCTGTACCTGTATACGCATCTGCATATAATATGTGTTTGACTATGCGTATGTAGAAGTATATACATATGTATTTGATTGTATAGGTATATGTACATGTATATATGTGTGTATATAGTGTTGTATGTGTGTGTACACATGCGCTAGTTTCGTGAGGTTATGCACATTTTCTTTCATCAACAATAGCAAGATCCTGATTTCTCTCACGTCTTTGCCAGTTCCATAATCAGAAGCTATGTTTGAGCACCTCTTCGTGTCGGGTGGCGGCTTAGAGTTTTGCAGCTTCTCAGACTCGAATCATGCAACCCAAATGCTTGAATTGCAACCTTGAACTTCCAGACATAGTCCGGGTGCTTTCAAGAGTTTCGAGTTCAGAGGTTCCCCGGGTTTTGAGGTTCAATGTTCGCAGACCGAAGCATAAAGCATAGTACCACTTTCGAAAAGACGGTTAACTCCGCCAAAGTACTTGTTCCGGGAATGGAAAGCGGCCAATCCTAACCCCCACCTTGGGCTCAAACCTTCAAGTCCGAAACCAAAAACCCAAAGCGAAAAACACAGCATACGCATTCCCCGGACCGACAGGAGGGAAATGACCGCTTTGTGAAGGGAACTTCTTTGGCAGTTCGCGCTTCGGCCACTGTAGGTTCTCCAGGTAGGGCCTTGGGACATTTTGTGTTTGCTCTTATTGGGCTTAAGAGGATCTTACCTACTAATATTTTCAAAGGCTTTGAAAGCACCTCCTTGTCTGAGTCGTAGTAGGGTATGCAGGGGTTAGGGTGTTATAAGGGGGCTAGTTTAGGAGTGTGACATTCTCAACAATGCTATCTTCTTGTAGCTTCTATACAAGTATACTAGGACATGCAACCCAAGCCTTGTCCGAGTTCGTAAAAGCCCGCTTGCAGTGATTAGGCTGTTCTTGCACCGTTGTTTGCTTTACACTGATTGTACGTCGTCAGGTAAAGGGAATTCATGTTTGCAAGTTACATGGTTTAAGTTTGGAGTGGATGCGCTGGTGATGTAGGCTTGTCGGGCTTAATCTTGAGGGCATTAGGTTTATATGTCTTACGTAATTTATGTGCTCACGATTTGAAATTTACATAGGGGGTTAGAGGCCGCCCACGTGCCGTGGGATTTAGATGTTAGGCTGCGTTTTCTGAGAAGCCCTGTCTATTTCCTTGCACCGAAGCATCGCACGTCGCGAGCCTCCGTCTTTTGCATAAGCCGGTTACCTCTGGGTTTAGGGTTCAGGATTTAGGGTTTACGACTTAGGGTTTTAGGGGTTTAGGGTGAAGAGTTCCGAGCTTCGGGGCTTTATGCATTTTGTGAAGCAAGCCCCTGCAGCGGGTTTGACGAAATCTTTTTCGAGAGTGCGTCTGCGAAATGCGAACATCCAAGACTCGAAACCGAACCCCTAATATGTCATGGCTTGTCCTCATTTTAACGGCGTAGTATGCATATCTATGTATATGCACGACATTACTTTTGGACTCGCCACCACATTTCGGTACCTGAGGAAGAAACGATGTCGTCCGGCGGGAGATAGTGGATCTCAGCCAGTCGCCACATGCTGCCATCGTCGGCTTCTCGTCTCTGTCTCTACTTAGACATGGTTAGGGTTTAGGCTGCACTAAAAGATGATGAGACGATGTACGTGGCGGTAGACTGCCGGCTGCTAGAGCTCTTGGAAGAGAAGGGGGTGCAAAGGACAGTTCACATTCGGGTTTGCTTGAAGGTTTATGGGCTAGAACCTGGATCAAGCCTTTTCTGCTCCTGTCTCTAACGTCCTATTGCTACAAGCAGACGTTTCGAATGTCCTGTAGGACACCACAAACGATGCATTAGGATCTGTAGGGATTTTGGTTTTCGCGAATTTCAGGGTCTGTGCGTTTTTAGGGCTGCTTGGTTTAGCGCTAAGGACTTTGGTTTCGGCTGATCTTCGCCGCACCGGACTGTAGTTCTGAGTATAGTGATTACTTGGGGGGTCGGGGGACTTAGTAAGTAGTTAGTAAGTAGACTTATAAGTACTCTAAAAGGGACCGTAATTGGGGTTATGGTACTTATAAGTCCCTAAAACAGCCAGTTACTAAGTCCCCCGACCCTCCAAGTATGCACCCCGAAGCACCCGGCTCCTCCCCAACCCAACACCATGACCCATTCTTGACTCAGAGAACAATCCGCCCCCGCAACGATGAAAAGTTCCAAGAAACCACGGTGTATGTATCGGCTCTTTAATCCTTACCCTAAACTCCTGACCCCTAAACCCGAAACCCTAAAACGAACCAGGGGTCCAGGCTTCTCTGTTTGACCCGCCAAACCTGCAAAGGCCAAATCCCCCTGTTTCGGCAGCCGATTTGGGGTTTGGGGATTAGGGGGTTGGGTTTCGGCAGCCTCAACTTCTGATCAGGGTCCCCGCCGCAATCCGGCCTCAACGAACTTCGTACATATTCCAAAACCCTATATACTACCATACCATATGGGCGTTTCCGAACATGAAAGGTACCTTATTGTTGGGTCCCTAGAATTAGCATCCTGCTAAGTAGGGTACTGTATTGGGGTCCCATGTTTTGGGGTTCTCCCACATACTACCATAGACAACTATATGACCTAAGAGCCTTTGCAGCAGCCTATCTTACCCTCCAGAGAAGCAGACTGAATATCCTATACGAAGAAACAGCACTTTTCCTGAAGATGGAAACTCAGAGTCACCATGTCCTACGGTTGATGATACAAACCCAGCATTTCCCAGAATAAGGAATATACCGTTATTCCCATAGTTTAGGGTCCTTACGGTAATGCAGGATTCATATTTTCAACCGGTTGATGAGACAAATCCTGTATTACCTTAAGGACCCTAGATGGGAGATATGGTCCAGTCCTTATGGGTAATGCAGGATGTATATCATCAACCGTAGAATCAACAATTGGGGAAGTCCCCAGCCGTATACACGCAAGGCCCTAAACCATATTCCTTCTTGTACTTGGTGAGGAAGCCCCATAAAACTTAAGCCATGCCCTAACCTTATGTTCTAAACTTCAAAACACTAATAATGGCCTCAAAATCCTAAACTCTAGAAGCCCTAAACCCTAAAGTCCTAACCCCTAAACCCTAAAGCCCTTAGATCCCTTGCAGAACGCTTAAAGCAACCTTTAGAGGACACCAAAGAAAGACGAAAACCTTGAGGCTCTAAAGCCCTAAACTCTCTGAGGTTGTTCCGACTGCCAGGCGCCTTTGGAATCGATTTTCGACTCCTTGCCAGGTCGCTGAGCTAAGTTGGTTAGGGGTTAGGTTTCACTTGCTTGTTTTGAGAAGGGGGTGAGTTTTTTTGGTGTTAGGGTTTACGGGGTTTCAGGGCTTGCGGGTTAGAGTTTAAGTTTTGCTGCCTTTGGTGTGCGCTCTCTCCCTTCGTTGAGGGACACGCCTTCTGCCAGAGGATTCCTTTTGGCGGTTTACGGTTTATAGGGTTTAGGGTTCAGGGTTTAGGGTTAGGGCCTGTTTCATTTGCCCAAGTCTGTTTGTCTTACATGGGTGAAGGGGTTTGCGGGATGTTAAGAGTCTAGGGGTAGAGTTTCGGGTTTCGAGGTGTTTTCTTGAGAGGTTGAGGGGAGGGGGGTGAGAGCCCCAACAGAAACTTAACCCTAAACCCTAAAATCCCCAAAACACAAACCGTAAGCCCTCCCAACAGAAACTTGGGGATGAGTTCACCGCCGTCTTTTCTTGTTTGAAGGGCTTGGGGTCTACTACAGGGCCTTGAATAATTCCCGATTTTAATTGTAGTATAATGGGCCCAAAACCCTGTTGCAATTATCAAGGCCCCTACGCAGCTACAGGGGATGGTGACAGTGGCAAGCAGAGGCCTTGGCCGTGTAGTAGTAGTAGTAGTAGTAGTAGTAGTAGTAGTAGTAGTAGTAGTAGTAGTAGTAGTAGTAGTCGTAGTAGTCGTAGTAGTAGTAGTAGTAGTAGTAGGAGTAGGTGTAGGAGTAGTAGGAGTAGTAGGAGTAGTAGGAGTAGTAGGAGTAGTAGGAGTAGTAGGAGTAGTAGGAGTAGTAGGAGTAGTAGGAGTAGTAGGAGTAGTAGGAGTAGTAGGAGTAGTAGGAGTAGTAGGAGTAAGAGTAAGAGTAAGAGTAAGAGTAAGAGTAAGAGTAAGAGTAAGAGTAAGAGTAACAGTAACAGTAACAGTAACAGTAGTAGTAGGAACAGGAACAGGAGGACGAGGAGTAGGCGAAGTTGCATGGGTAGGAGTAAAAGTAGCAGCTTGGGAGTCGGAGCAGGAGGAGTAGTAGGAGTCCTAGCGTCAGTAGGAGCAGTAGTCGTCATGTTCGAAGTAGTGGCAGTGGTAGCAGTAGCAGCAGCAGCTGAAGAAGATAGCCGTAGCAATAGTAGTCGTCGTCGTAGTAGTGGTAGTAGTAGTCAGCTTCAAACCACACAGCGAAGGCGACATTTTCGCGTTCAAAAATGCCGGTAATACTTGCATTCATGATGCCTGGCTTGCACACAGCAGGTTCGGGATGGTTCGAGGGGGTGCAGCTAGTGCAGCCGCATATAATTACCTCGTCAGAAGGCAGACGAACATGCGGAACCCACGACACTTCATTTAGCAACTTCAGCTTGTCTTCCTACAGCTTGCGGACTTATCCTGCACGGAGGTGTTCTAATCGGTAGACTGCTGCTGACCTGGATCAGGGCCGAAGTTCCGAGTTGCTCAGGGAAGCTGAGTACTTCGTCCCCGAAGTACCCATATGGGAGTTTCCGAAAATTAGGGGTACCTTATTTTGGGTCCTTATAATAAGGATCCTACTATTTAGGGTACTATATTAGGGTCCCCTATTTTCGGAAAGTCCATATTCGGACTTGGATTCATGGACCCTTGCAATGTAGATGCGGCCTTTCCTTCTGTTGCAAAGCTCTTGTTTGCAATATCTCTTGATGCCAATCCGAGTCTTAAGAACGACCTCCCCGCTCCAGTTCCACTGCTCCCGGAGGAGAAACCAAACTTTGCAGGACTGCACTTCCCACAAGGAGTTTCCCAGATACGCAGGGACCTTTATATGGAGCCTTCAATAGTAAGGGATCCCTACTATAAGAGCCCTTGAATAAAACAGCCCCTAGACAGCTGAGATGTCATGCCGTCCCTTTGTGCTTTTCTTCTCTGATGTAAGATTGTGGCATTGCCCAAAGGCCCTAAGGTAGTTCCTTTTTGGAGTTCATATATAGAATCCTATAGGGTAATCCCAAAAAGGAACTACTTTGGGGCCTCTGGGTGATTGCAGTGGCAAGATTCGTGACATGATGATGTGGAAAATGCTTGTTATACTAAGCTGATACGTGGGCTTAGGCTGTTCAAGTTCTCACGAAATCAAAGCTGCTGTTTTGGTGCTCGTGACAGCCGAAGAGGGGCATAGCAGGACCGTCGATCAGCCAAAAGTAGTAGTAAGTAGACTTATAAGTACCTTAAAAGGGACCCTAATTGGGGCCATGGTACTTATAAGTCCCTAAAATAACCAGTTACTAAGTCCCCCGACCCTCCAAGTAGGCTAGCATCACTGGATTTCAGACGTGATCAACTTACCGTTGCTTAGTAGGGAATGGAGGAATGGGGTACAATTGTAGCTATATACTACTACTACTACTACTACTACTACTACTACTACTACTACTACTACTACTACTACTACCACTACCACTACCACTACCACTACCACTACCACTACCACTACCACTACCACTACCACTACCACTACCACTACCACTACCACTACCACTACCACTACCACTACCACTACCACTACCACCACCATTCTTCCATTCCCTACTAACCAAAGGTAAATCAAAACGGAGGTCATGGCACTGAAAGATCCTTGTCAAGACACTTGAATGCCAGCCTGTGTAACATGAACCCTACACACGAAGCGATAAACCCTGACACCTTAGCCTTAAACTCCAATCCGGTCTTCCGGGAGCTCTGCTTCGACTGAAGTCTACGTATATGAAGCTCTTGCTCCTTGCAACATGATAAAATCCATGACCTAAGATAGCATAAACATCGTAGATCATGATAAAATATATGATCCTATGATCCTAAGGTAGCATAATCATGGTAGATTTGAAATCTATGCACTACATTCCCGAAGCCCGACATCCTGGACCTTGGTTGGATCCTTCACCCTCGGCCGTACTCCCGAAACCTTGGCGTTGACCCTCTTTGAGACTCAAGCGCTTAAATTCCCTAATCGGGGTGAAAGGGTTTAAGGTTTGAGGAGTTTTATCCTAGTCAGAACTCCATCAAGCTGCTTCCTAAGTCCGCTGGTCCCGCAGATGGTAAGCCTCTATCAGACACAAAACGCTCCCAAGATCTTGATAAAGCTATAAAACTATCCTGATGACACCCTTGTCGAGACGTCAAGGCCGACGACCCCAAACCTAAACCTGAGGCCAATGGCAGCATGGTCGCCAGCTTGGAGTTTTGCACTGCGACTCGGCTGCCAGAGTGTGTCCAATCGCCTTTTTTCGGCAGGCCTGTGCTTACGGGGCTTAGGATTTGGAGGTGTCGTGCTTAGGAGGGAAGAGGTGGCGATTCAAGATTTATTGGCTCAGATGTTCCGCAGCTTTTGGGTTGTGTGCATTGGGGTTATGTATTTCTAGCGGTTTGGGTTTAGACGGCTAACTGTGTCTCTATCTATCTGCCCATCTGTTTGTTGGTGTATCGCCGCTTCTGTGTACATCGAAGTAACGTCGTGATTGCTGGAGGTCGCCTACGCCAGACAGTACTGCTTTACTTTAGAAGGGGCCCCCACCCTGTAATAGTGACTATAAGGGTTACATTAGGGCCCTACTACATTCCTGTTATACCACGATTTCCAGGGTGGGGGCCCATTCTAATGTTTACTAGGTGTAGGCGAATCCTGTTTCACCCGAAGAATCCATGTGCTCATGAATTTCCCAAAGGGTCCTAGGTACTGTTATTGGGGGATACTTCCCTAAATCATAATAGTACTTCCTAACATAGAAACCCTACATTCTACTATGAAGGTACTTTGGACCCTTTTGGGTTTGTACATTGACCTTAAAGTAGTGCCTGTACAGGCATCTTAGGGGCTAATACGGTTGATGATATGATTCCTGCACTACCCTTAATAAGGATTATACCATGATTCCCAGAGTTTAGGGTCCTTAAGGTAATGCAGGATGTATATCATCAACCGTATATAATAATTGGGCACACTTGGGCACATTTGTCCTTGGGAAAGGTGCATGGCCATTCACAGGGCATAAGGATGTCTAGGTTTGCCTTGGTTGGGGTCTTGAGTGGTTAGACGTGCACTTACCTCAGTTCTATCCGTCCGTACTCCCTTTGAGTGGATTTGACTTGTTTTGACTGTAGTTTGCTCCGAGTGACTAACCCGTGAGCCTAAACCCTAAAGCCAGAAACCTAAATCCACCTTCCCGGCAGGAGGAGCTTGGTTGTCGATTCATTCTCGTCCTCGGCCACCGACATTGTGGTGCCACTGAGCTGGTTTAAGGTCCAGGGTTTTCGCGTTCCATTACTTTAAGGGTTCCTTCAAAACACCGCAACAGTACTACAGGTCTTTGTGGCTAGGGGGTTTTCAGACTTGGTGTTTAGGGTTTGGGAGTTTTGTGTTTAGGGCTTTCCTCCACCTGTTTGGTTCATGATGCGTTTCAGTTTAGGGCTTCTCCTAAACCCTAAAGCCTCAACTTTGAAGACCAAACCTGCCAAACTCCGAACTAAACCTCAAACCCTACGCCCTACCCAGAGGCCCCAAAGTGGTTCCTTTTTGGGAGTACCCTATGGGATTATATATGAGCCCCAAAAAGGAACTACTTTGGGGCCTTTGGGTAAGCCACACTGAGATCTCCGGCACGAGCAAGCTCGAATCCTCAAGCTGAGAAGTTTTTGTGGTTTTCAAGGGAACATAGAGGGTGCCGTTAAGGGTTGCAGAAGGGTTATCGGTTTGGGACTAGGGTTCTTGGAGTTTTGGGTTTTGGGCCTAGGAGTTAATGTAGGGGCCTTGATAATTAGAATTGGGTTGGGGAGTTCCTTGCTATAGTTATCGTGCGATATCTCTTCGAGGAGATCTTACCAACTCAACTATCTTGGGTCTTCAAATATGCACAGCTTGAATCTTGAAAATCCTGCACCCCACAATGCCCAACTGTAAACCGCAGGTTCTGAACCAGCTCCAGATCACTGATGCCGAAACCCCTTAGATTTTTTGTGCCGAATCAGTTGAAACTTTATCGCTCCCCATCATCCGTAAACAGTCAAGTCCTTACTGAAATCCTTTCGAATCCTTACGGACCTTCCAAACACAGGCCTTATAGAACGCCTTCAACCCACCCCCCACCCCCCACCCCCCCCCCACCACCCTCAAGCCATAAACCCGAAACCCTAAACCCTAAACCCCACCCCGCCCCCCTTTGCGCACCACTCAGGTTTTGCTAGATGCCTGCAAGAGCCATGCAGCGAAACAGAAGTCGGGTTGCGGCGCTACTTGGCATCTGCTTATTGGCTTCAGGGTTTAGGGTTTGGGGTTTAGGCTTTAGGGTCTAGGATTTAGGGTTTAGGGGTTCAGGGTTTAGGAATTAGGGTTTAGGGGCTATAGGGGAGTTTCCGAAACTAGGGGACCCGTAATATGGTACCCTAAATATGAGGATCCTTATTATAAGGACCCCAAAGTAAGGTTCCCCTGACTTTCGGATACTCTGAGTGGACACGCTTTACGCTTTTCGGAATAATAGTGCCCACTATACAACTAAAGTGCACACTTCCTAGGACCCAGAGTAGGCCCTTATTCCCTTTTTTGAGGCTTAGGTTCCCTTATAACCCCCTTTAAACCAAAAAGGGCACCCTTTTTATTCCTAGGTTACTCTTAGGTCTAGCTTCTTTTGGGCTTATGAACTCAGCAACTAACTAAGTATTGAAATTTACAGGGGCCATGCCCCCAAACAGGTTCCTCCAAGGATTCCCGTAAGGGTAGGTTTAGGGCTTCAGGGTTCTTTCAGGATACCATAAATGTAACCAAATATTTATATACATAGGCCTTAAAATACTCCCCATATAGGTAATTCGGGCCAGAGGCCAGTAGATCAGGCGGAGTTAGAAAGCAGGGTTTGAGCTGCGATATCGATTATCTAGGTTGACAACTACCGCTTCAGGAGTGTTCAAGTTTAGGGTCTAGTGTTCCACTGCAGGAACCAACGGTCCAGAGGCGGCCGGCTGTAGGATTTCAGGATTAGGTGTTCAGGGCATGGGATGTAAGTATAGGACCGTAATTAGCAGGGAGACTGTTCGTGAGTATCCGGTACATGGACCCTTAGGGACTGGTCCGACTTCGGACCCGTGCAAATGGTTTTAGGATTTACCCAGAGGCCCCAAAGTAGTTCCTTTTGGGGAATACCTTATAGGATTCCATATATGAACCCCAAAAAGGAACTACTTTAGGGCCTTGGGGTGGGGTTTAGGGCAGTTTAGGGTCAAACACTGACAGTGAACATACGTGCGGCAACAGGCAGAACAAACCCATCATCAGTGTCCTTTCTGCTGTTACGGTTTCGGCCGGAAGCCTGAGGACGAACTCCTGGGTTCTTGTTAAGGACAGAACTTAAGCAACCATAATAGAGAAACCATCTTGTGTATTAAAGATCCCTATTGTGGTAACTTAGAGAATC
This sequence comes from Symbiodinium sp. CCMP2592, assembly GCA_905221615.1. NCBI lineage: Eukaryota > Dinophyceae > Suessiales > Symbiodiniaceae > Symbiodinium > Symbiodinium sp. CCMP2592. Next base: position 486,257 of record CAJNDT010002779.1, read on the forward strand.
CCCAGTCCTTGAGCCTGTGAGCCGGCAGTTCCTGGAGGACTGTGCCCTGAATGGCCTGCAGCACGACTTGAGCTCCGTTATCGACCAAGCTGCGGAATTGGTCTCGGGCTTGGATTGGATTCAGAAGCTTTGTAGATCCCGGAGTGGTACTGTCGGATGCTTCTGATATATCCAGAATGGGAGAAGTAGCCTCCATTGGTGCAAGAACACGTGCAAGTCAGAAACCTCCGCATCCTAAACCTCATCCTAAACCGAAACCCTGGACCCTAAACCCTATATAACACTTAAAAAAAAAACCCTAGATAACCCTATAATCCCGATACAGCCCTTTATAACTCTATATTACCCTGAGGGTTTTGGGTACCAGGCTGCAGGGTGTGGGTTAGGGGATGAATTCTCAAGGCTTTGAGTCTCGAGGGGTTTGGTTTTTGGGGGTTCAACGGGAGGGGGTTCAGGCTTTAGGGGCTGAGGGTTCAGGGTTTAAGGTTTAGGGTTCAGGGTTTAGGGGCTGAGGGTATGGTTTAGGGGTTTGGGGAGGTTAGCCTGATTGGGGTTGAGGTTTCAGGCATTAGTGTGCAGGGCAGGAAAGTGCAGAGTGATGAGGGTCTAGGCTTCGGGTATGGTGATGACGAAGACAAACCACTGGCATGGTCATGAGTACTGTAGACATCTGCTCACTAATCTCAGGTTAACAATCTCCATTACATACAGGGTCTTCAGATTGGCCGCAGCGATGGTAATCTGGTCGTTCAATAGGTCCCAGTACGAATCTACTTTAACAAAGCCAGGCATAATATAGCGGTCGAAGCTATTCGCCATAGTATCTCCTTAATCGTAGTCCCGCACGTTTCAAAGGCAAAACCCTAGGGCCCCTCGGTGTAGGAGGTCGGGACCAAGAGATCCCAATACCCCTTCACTAGAGAATATACACTAAATTATAATATATGATCCCTAAAATGATTTAAGGTATATTCCTTAATGAAGGGATAATAGAATCCCCTAAACCCTATAGATCCCTTACAGGAACCCTATAGATCCCTTCAAAGAACCCTAAGGTATATTCCTTAATTGGGTTCTCTGGGGAGTTACTTCCCTGAAGGCGTCGTCAGTCTCCTTGATTTCAGCCCGGGACCCTGGTATCCGTGCATGCCAATTCTGGAGACTGGGCAGCTTTACCCAGAGATCCCAATACCACTTTAAAAAAAGGAATACCCTAGGGTTAGGGTTCCTGTAAAAGGCTCTATATAAGGGATCGATAGGGTTTAGGGAAGTTTAGGGTTTAGGGGATTCTGATACCCCTTAATTAAGGAATATACCTTAAATCATAATGTTAAGAACTCTATACTTTAAGGTATATTCCTGAATTACGGGGTATTGGGATCTCTGGCTAGGGGTGGAGGATTTATGATAATGATCTGAAGCCAAGCCCCGAGCCCTACCTTAGGCCCTGAGCCCTGAAGCCTAATTCAGGGGCCTGAGCAGTTAGAATACTTGGGGGGTCGGGGGACTTAGCAAGTAGTTAGTAAGTAGACTTATAAGTACCCTAACAGGGACCCTAATTGGGGTTATGGTACTTATAAGTCCCTAAAATAACCAGTTACTAAGTCCCCCGACCCTCCAAGTAGGGTGTTGGGGGCCCATAATACTATTCTGGTAATAAGGAACCTCCAAAATAGAATTTGTAATTATCTAGGCGCCCACATTGCCTTAAACACTAAAGCCTACAAGCAATACGCATGAGGGAGGAGGGATCTGGGATGAAGGGATTCTGGGGACTGACATTTGAAGCATATGCACCATAACAGCCCTGCAGCCCAAACTGTAATCGCGAAAGCCCCAAACCAGACGCTCTAAAGCTTGCGCAACTGCACCCAATGCCTTTGAAGCCCCTGTAGGACCCTTTCGGGATCGTAGTTTTCCCGGGGCATCAAGGGAGCTCAGCTGCCGCTCGTGGCTAATTCTGGGCTCGGGGTATAGGGCAAGGCAGTGGGGTTCAACTTCGACCTACCTAGAGTCTCGATTGTAGTTCCTTTTTTTGGTTATCCAATTGTATGGTTAGGACCCTATAATAGAGATTTTGGTTAACCAAAAAAAAAAACTACAATGGAGACTATAGGTAAACCCTAAGGGTTCTGTAAGGTTTTCGGCTTCAGGGCATTGGGGGCCCCGAGCCACTGAGCCCCCAGCAGCAAAGATGGACTCACCGGCCACGAAGCTGGAAGACAGAAAGAAGCCCGTTATAGTCTCGTAGAGAGTTCAGGATTGAGGCTTTCCGATTTAGGCCCGGGGTCAGGTACCCACCTAGAACTTGTCATACTTGATTCTAGCCAGCTTTTTCGGAGACATCATGATGAGGAAATTGGTGAAGGGCTTCCAGGTGTTGACGGGATTTAGTCAAGATTCTGCCGTTTGGGGTTCAAGACCACAAGCTCAAAACAGCTCCGAGCGAAACGAAACTCTGCAGCCTAACCCTTGTATTAGAGGCTGAGGCACGGGGCAGGAAGGATACTAGTCTATAGTCTCCTTAGGAGTTACCTTCATTTTTGTTCATATAAAACCCAAGAAAGTATTACAGATATTAGTTTTCTGATGGTTCTAAGGGGGGTATAGTAGTCGGATATAGTATATTCAACATCCGGGCAAACCGCAGGCAAGGGTGTTGCAGGTTCATCCAGCACAAATAACAAGTGCAGAATGCATCAACCCCAGCTCAGCTATGCCCAACTGTGTTGTAGCTGCAGTAGCAGTAGCAGCGGTGGATGTGCCGTCGTCGTCGTCATCGGGATATTTACTACTACCAAGTAGCGTTAGTCTGAACAAGAACATTGGAGTTGCAATAGCGATAGCAATCGTAGTTAGTAGCAGTGGCAGCAGCAGATAGCAGCAGTAGCAGCGGCAATCGCGGTCGCGGGCGCAGCGGCAGTTGCAGTGGCGGTGGCAGCGGCAGCAGCAGCAGCAGCAGCAGCAGCCGCAGCCGCAGCCGCAGCCGCAGCCGCAGCAGCAGCAGCAGCAGCAGCAGCAGCAGCAGCAGCAGCGGAGGTTCAGCAGCAGTAGCAGTAGCAAGTAGCCAGTAGCAGTAGCCAGTAGCAGTAGCAGTGCAGCAGTTCAGTAGCCGTAGCAGTAGCACTTGCAGCAGCAGCAGCACCAGCAGCAGCAGAGCAGTAGCAGTAGGAGTTGTCTATAGGAGCCGTCACGGTACTAGTAGTCGTCGTCCTCGTGGTCCTCGTCGTCGTATTCCTGGTAGTCGCAGAAGAATAAGAAGGTAGCATTCCGGGGCATGACCAAAATGCTTTCCCCCAATGTACTGGCGGGATTCAGACGTTTTTTCGAGACCACCGGTCAATCACATGCGGTATGCTGCAACCTTTGATGGCACGACAACTCCTCGATCGGCACAAGTTGGACCATTTGTGAGTTGAAGTTTCCTTGCATTAATTTGTAGAACCAGAGACTGCTCACGGACGCCGGGGCAAGTGACTGGTCGACAGAGCCAACCGTCATCGTCATCACCGTGTCACCAGTGTTCATCTTCGCAAGGTCATATGCGCCCTGAATTGTCATTAGGAATCGTTGTTGTCATGTTAATTTATCGCCCGCGTCGTCATCACCGTCACAGTACATTCTCAGTACATGTTGGCATCAGCGTGCACTCCGTTTTGCTTGAACTCTCCATGTTCTATCAGTCATGCAACTCGTGTGGTTTGAGGCATAAACCAGGACATGCGACAGTTCATTCACATGACAAGCAGCGAGCGAAATCGATTCGCTTGTTGCTACATTGGAGCAGAGCAGCAACGTGCCAGGGGCGCCCTAAGGACTAAGTCTTCTACTAGTGTCGCTGGCTGCCCAACGATGCAGATCTTAGGATGCAAAGGCGAAGAATTCCCTCTAGTATCGAATACCTAGGACCCCTGCACCCTTGCAGCCTCTCTCGAACAGCTGTTACCCATAACCCCAAGTTTCAATGCAACTATATCCTCGAAGCATTGGCTTTGAAGACATTCTTACATAGATACATGAGGGGTGCACATTACCGTACATGGGCACTTGTACCCTTATGGAGCATACCCCTGACAGCCTACCTTCTATCCGCCCCCCTGCCATCCCCCACTCCCCAACCAAAAACAAAAACGAACTCGAGAGTGTCCCAAGGGAGATCGGCGCTCCGCCGACGACATCGTCAAACTATCGGAACGGGCCGTTGAGGCAGCGGAACAAGCCGGTCCTTTACGAAGTGGGAGTTGGGGTTTAGGCTGCATGGTGAAGGTTGTTACAGGGGTATAGGTTTAATGAAGGTTTAGGGTCTGAGGCTGTCCGAGATTTGTAGTTTAAGGTTTCATTTCCGGTGGCAAGAAGGGAACAGTTGGGCTCAGGGGCAGGGGTTTGGGATCCCGCTGCAAGGGCCGGGTTAAAGAGCCGTAGGGCGCGATTTAGGACGCAGGCAGGGCCCTCAGGTGCACCACCAGCATGTTTCTTATAAGTTCCTGCACGCCATAATCTGTGCGATGTAATACCAGCGGGACAAAGATCGTACTGTGGTGCGTCAGTCAGTGACAAGCAGACCTGGAAGCCAGCCTTGAACCACTTGAAGTGCACCCCTGGTCGCGCGAAGGCCTGCAGCCATCTGCAGCCCCTGAACCCCCAACATTCTAAACCCTAAGCCTAGTAGCATCACTGCTGTCACCCTATATAACCCAATCGATCGGGTTGTTCGTCCACTACTTATCAACCTGGATCCTGGATTGGAGTTCCTTTCTCTGGTTATCTCATCTTCTCATGGCCGGGTGTCGGGTTCCGGGGATCGTAGGCAGAGCATCGGTTGCCCCAGAGAGGTAGCAGGATTTGAGCGTCTATGCAATGTTATCTTGGGTTTCCGGGCGACCTTCAGTGTCGGTATCGCCCATCTGAAGGTCTGTTGTCCGGCAAACCCCGAACAAAAGCCTTCCAAGTTAGAAGCATTTACGGCCTAAGTAAATACCTGTACTATTTGGGGGGTTCCTGATTATAGCTCTAGTATAATTGCCCCCAAAACCCTATTCTAATTATTAAGGCCCCTATATTCAGGGACGCGAAGGATTCGCGAGAAGGTGCATGGCACGCGGTGTTCCCGTCGCCTGAGCAGACCTTGATCACATTTGCAGTTTCGGTTAAGAGAGGGGCTTAAATCATTACCTTATACTCTTTTGGGGGTTCCTTGTTATAAGTGTAGACTGGTCAACCCCAAAACATCCCCAAAACCCTATTCTAATTTCCAAGGCCCCTATATTAGGGTTTCGGGTTTAGGGTGTGGGGTTGAGGCTTGTGGCTTTCATGTTTAAGGCTTGCGAATGCTGAAGGTTTCGTGTGTCAGGTCTCGGATTCAACGAGTAAGTCTTACCTAAATCCCAAATATTCTACCCTTTTAAGGACTTACATACGGAAATAATATTAAGGAGCCTTAAAAAGGTAGGTTTCTTAGGTTCCAGGTAACGTATAAACCACTTTCGACACCAACAGTGGGAAGGCGACTCTTCAAACACCAGAGAGTTCAATACCATCCCTAAACGCTAAGGACCCAATGGGGTTTAGGGTTCAGGGTTTAGGGTTTATAAGGTTTAGGACTCTATTTCATGTAGCTTCCCTGAACCCTACCCCAAGGCCCCAAAGTAGTTCCTTTTTGGAGTTCATATTTAGAGTCCCACTGGGTAAACCCTACCTCCTACCAGGTCAACGTGTTTCAGACGCTTGAGCTCCTCTTGAGATTCAGCGAGACGATTCGGCAGTGACTTGTCTCAGGCTTGCGTTTGGGGTCAGGGTTTAGGGTTTCAGGTTTAAGTGTTAGGGGTTTGTAAGGGCTTTATAGGGTTAGGGTAATATAGAGTTATATAGGGTTATATAGGGGCTTATAGGGTCATATAATCATATAGGGTTTAGGGTTTCAGGTTTAGGATTCAGGGTTTGGGGTGCAGGGTAAAGGGTTTTGGGGTTTGGGGTTTAGGGTTTGGGATCAATGAATCTAAAACATGAGGGTCACATTCGCATAGGAGTTTGGGCTTCAATTGAGAAGGCTCCACCCACCCGAACGGCATTCGGAGCGAATCATGTCCAGCTTTCTAGTGTGTAGTTACGCAATTTTAGACATAGGGTTACATACCCGCCTCCAAGCCCGGACTGATCGCAAAGAACAAAACCAGGCAGGAAATAAGGGCGCGGAAGGTAAAGCCGGTGATAAACGCCAATCTTGGCGTAGCACCAGCTGGAGCAGATCAAACAGCGATCTTTCATGCAGGAGGCACGAGAGGTGCGTTTTCGCTTCAGGCAGCTGAAGATCCATACTGTCGGTTCAAGCATCAGGGAACTGTTGATGATTTGAATCCTGCATGACCCATAATGAGGAATATACCATAATTCCCATATATTCCTTATTATGGGTAATGCAGGATTTATATCATCAACCGGAAGCAAGAGCTGAAGAACGCAAAAAACATTGGCTCCTCATTCAAGCAGCAGGAAGCCGGAACGTGGCATGCCAGGACTTCCCAAATCCGCTGGACAAAAATCAGACTCAGATGTGTTCATGTAATGCGAATCGTATCCCCTTAGACGCCTTGTGTAACGACTCTACTACAAGAAATCTCCAAACCGCAGACTCCTTATATATGGATACTGCAACATATCCTTAAGCCTTAGACGCCCTTAATAACTATACTACAGCATATCCCGAAACCTTCTTTAGGCACTGAATTTGGTTCCCATTAGGGTTGCATAGTTTACAGATCCCGGGTCCTCAATCGTAAAGGCGGTCTGCAACTGCCACGAAGTTCCATAATGTTCAGGGTTTAGGGTATAGTTGAAGAGACTATCTAAGCAAAACCCTCGCGATCTGAGTACATGCAAAATGCCCTAGACCAGGAACACCTAAAGTTGAGTTTCTGGAGCAGCCCCAAAGCTTCCCTCCGTAAATTCCAGACCCCTTGAGGAGATGCCCAGGAATACAAGATTCAGGCCGAAAGGGTTTGGGGTTTAGGGCTTCGCCGAGTGTAAGGGGATCCTACGCACGAAGTTTGTCAGAGGCTTCTAAGGCTCAAGGGCCAACCTGGCTCACCTACCCCAAGCCTTGAGCCTAAACCCCAAAACTCCTAAACCCTAAACCCTCAACCGTCTGGACCCTTATCCCTAAACTGTAAACCCTCATCCCTAAACTCTAAACCCTAAACCCTAGACCCTAACCCCTAAACCCTAAACCCTCAACTCTCTAGACCCTAATCCCTAAACAACCCTAATCCCTAAATTCTCTAAACCCTAAACTCTCTAAACTCCTCAAACCCTAAACCCCAATCCCCGAGCTCTGTTTGTGTGGCCGAAAGCAGCACGGTCCAAGGAACGTTCGCAGCGGCCAAGTCGAGCTACAGGCCCCAGCCGTGTGAGCTTATCTTGTTATTATTACGAATGAGATTTGTTATTCTTACGAAGCTAAAAAACCCAAAACCGTCAGTGTGAGCGTCTGTTTTGCGACTGTTGTCATTGATCTTATCGTCACTGTTATACTGTTATACACCGAGTTGCTACACTTAAAACTGCTTCAAACAAACACACACTAGACATAAGACCATGTGGATTTAAGGCAAGGCTCCGCTAGAGTCGCTAGAGTTGAGTGTCTCGATGCTAGGGCATGAATATTTGTGTATTTGTTAATATTATGCGATCTTATCGTATCTTGTTTTGTTTTGTCTCGTGTTGTCTTGTGTTGCGTGGTGTTGTGTTGTGTTGTGTTGTTTTAAAAGTGTTGTGTTGTGTCGTGTTGTGCAGTCGTGCTGGTGTGTCGTGCGGTGATGTGCTGGGTTGTGTTGCCTTCTGTTGTAGTATAGTGCACTGCAACTTAATGCAGAGTGATGTGAAGGAGCGCAATGTAATACAATTCAATGCCACTGTAACGTGATGCAATGTAGTTAATGCAATGCAGTGCAGTGCATGTCTGTTTGTCCGTCTCTCTGCATAGCACATGTATACAGGCATAAACACACACACACACATATACATATAAACTTATATATATATATATACATATTATACACACATGTTTGCACAGGTTGTCGCCCTGCCAACTTTGTTCGCACAACAGATGCTCCTACACTTATATCATACTTTGTTTGCATACAGTCTTTTACAACTGTATGTGTCTGTCGTATTGCCACATCACCGAGTAGTTGCAATGCTTCCGGTCATTGACTCATTAAATCCAACCAAACACCAGCAACATCCAAATCCGGGAATCCTACACGCTAGATCCGATACCCTAAACTTCCCAGGCGTGTCCTTCGCAGAGTAGCATCCAAAAACCCTATAGACCCTATAGAAAACCCTAAACCCTAAAACCCTAAAGCCCTAAACCTTATAATTACCCTAAACCCTATACCCTAAGCCCCAACACCAACAACGATAGAAGGCTGCCATTTTCGACGAAGCCTCCGGCAAGGCCAGGATTCGAGTCACGATATGCTTAGGGGGTTTGGGGTTTAGGGGTTTAGGGTTTGGGGTTTAGGGGTTTAGGGTTTAGGGGTTTAGGGTGTAGGGGTTTAGGGTTTAGGAAGGCGAAGTTTCGGCGCTCTCCGAAAAACCCTGGAGAATTGTGCTGGTTTTCGCTTTGCAAGTTTAGACAATTTAGAAGAAGCCCAGAGTCCTACGGTTGATGGTATAAATCCTGCATGACCTTAATGGCCCTAGACTATGGGAATTATGGTATATTCCTTACTATGGGTCATGCAGGATTTATACCATCAACCGTAGTGACTTGCGGGTCTTTCTTAAAGTGTATATTGGATCTTTTTGTTGAGTAAGGTTGGGTTTAGGGTTTAGGGTTTAGGGGTTAGTGTTTAGGGTTTAGGGTTTTGCATGGTGTTGTATGAAGTGTTGTTGTCTTGCAAGGGTGTTTTGGTTTACATGGGTTTTTTGGAAGGTAAGTCTTGGCTCCTGATTAGCTTGTCTTCATAGAGATGCTGTCTAGGGTCTAATTATGCTGTTCGTGCCAGTGACCTTCTGAATCTCTAAACCCCTACATCCTAAACCCTTAAACCCTAAACCCTGGAAGATACACCCTCCAGATCGACACAACCTGTCAGTCCCTTGCTTGAAACCGTCGTGTCAAGGGCAACTCCGGAAAGCAGCAGCACACCCAAGCGCGGATTTGCGCTTCCACTTGGGCCCGTCATGCTGGCGCTGGCCGCAAGAGCCGTTGACGTGCGCACGGATGCCAAGGATGGCCATGCACCTCTTGCGTTGCTTCACCCCCCGAGTTCATCGTTCTGGGCCCTGGAGGGTGGGCGGCTTCTCTTACCTTTGGTTAGTGGGGAATGGAGGAAGGGGGTACAATTATAACTACTATTACTACCAGTCTTCCATTCCTCACTAACCAAAGGTAAACCCTAAACCCCTAAACCCTAAAACCTCTCGATCCCTTAAAGGATCCCTTTAAAGGAACCCAGTACTACCATTTTTTCATGAAGGTAAGTTCTTCAGACACTGCTTCCAGCCTTTGCAGCTCCACAAGGGTGGACGTCTCCGCCCTGGAGCAGTCGGTTTAGGGTTTCGGGTTTAGGAGCTTAGTATAGGGGCCTAAATAATTTTCCTCTACTATTTTGGGGCTCCTTCTTCTAATTTTAGTATAGCGTGCCCCAAAACCCTATTGAAATTATTAAGGCCCCCCATATTGGGGTCTAGGGACCCGGAAGGAATAAAGGGAAGACGTGGGCGGAAAGGTGGGGAATGATGGTTTAAAGCAGAGAAGCAGCATTGTTTGTTCAGTGCGGGTATATAGGTAGTATTAGCATCCCTGGTAGTTCCCCATAGTCCTATAGTGTATATAGTATGCGTCAAAAGCCTACTAAGAATTCGGAGGTTAGCGCTGATAGGAGTGTTAAGGTTGAAGCCTTACAGTAGAACCCTCTGAAGCCTTTAGAATTCAGGAGTGCGTCTTTGGACACAAGCCACGCCGCAAAACAAAACAAAACTGAACCTCTAAACCCTTAACCCGAAACCCTAAACCCCTGACCCTAAACTCTGAACCCTCTGAGCCTTCGCAAGTGCCAGGTGGAGTTTCTTGGGACCCATCCAATGCAGGAGGAACTCCTCGAGTCGAGCACGCCATGGGCTCATCATCTTAGGGTTCCGTTTAAAGGGGCCCATAAGGATTACTATAAGGGCTATTATGGGGGTTTAGTATAAGGGCCTTAATATGCTAGGAGGCCCAGTAGTACCCTTATTCCGTTTTTGTAGCCCTAGGTTGCTTATTTAGGTACCCAATACCGAGAAGGGAGCCCTTTTTATTCCTGGGTGTCTGGGCATCCTAGTCATTCGGTGTCACGGTTTAGGGTCAGTGTTTAGGGCTTAGGGGTTACCTTAACCCGGAAGAACCTACATTTTTCAGGACTTATATTAGGAAATCATACTAATCCTAAAAGGTAGGTTGTTCAGTGTTAAGGTAGGATTTAGAAGGAATCCTGTGTCTGGGTTTAGGGCATTTAGGGGTTAGGCTTGGGGGCTTCGGGTTTAGATTTTAGGAGTTTTGGGCTTAGGCTTAGTCATTTTTTGTCTGGGTGCAGGGGCTTAGGGCATGTAGGGGCTAGTGGTGAGGGCTTCCGGTTTAGTTTTTGTAGTAGCTGAAAGCTTAGGGCTTCACCACTTATAGGATACGGTTTTACTTGGGCGGTCGGGGCACTTAGCAAGTAGTTAGTAAGTAGACTTATAAGTACCCTAAAAGGGACCCTAATTGGGGTTATGGTACTTATAAGTCCCTAAAGTAACCAATTACTAAGTCCCCCGACCCTCCAAGTAGGGTGTAGGGTTGAGAAGTTCGCCGCTTAGGGTTTCTTGGGTTGTTAGGCTTTTGGAGGTTTCGGCTGAGGTGCTGAGGCCTACATGGGCTTATGACATGGAGACTGGACTGGACTTGGGGGAAAGGTGTGGTTACAGCACTTCGAGGTATTCTCAGGACTTTCGGATGCGTGGTGCATAAACCCTAAACCCCTAAACCGCGTTTCATGTGATGAGGGCTTTACCGGCGCTTTGGCTTCATGGGCTTGGGAGCCTGTCTCGGGGCAACCATTCATTGAGTTTCGGCCAGCCTGGTGCTCTGAACCGTACAATATTCCATAGCAGACTTTTTGTCCTTGCTATCAACTTAATCATTAATGTGGAATGTAACAATGGTAAAATTCAAGTCGCCAGCTTTCAGTCTGCAACCTCAGGTATCGAGTCAGAGTTTCGCGCAGCCTCGCACCTAGACCTCCGTGTACTCATGCAGTATATGCTTTTGTCCTTGAAGTAGTCTCTATATAGGTACTTTAGGGTGAATATTTGCTGTAATTGTAGGTGCATGGACCCTCAGGTCACTAAACCGAGAGCACAGCGAAATATCCCTGACCACTGGAGGGCATCCTAAAACCCTAAACGTCCCGAAATCATAAACCCCAAGCCCTAAACCCCTAAACCCTAAACCCCCAAATCCTAAACCATAAACCCATAAACCCTAAACCCCTAAACCCTAAACCCCCAAATCCTAAACCCTAAACCCTAAACCCATAAACCCTAAACCCCTAAACCCTAAACCCCCAAATCCTAAACCCTAAACCCATAAACCCTAAACCCCTAAACCCTAAACCCCCAAATCCTAAACCCGAAACCCTAAACCCATAAACCCCTAAACCCCTAAACCCTAAACCCCCCATTCGGGGCTCTCCAAGGCCAGTTCCGCCTTGGCCGACGGAGAAGGGGAAGGCGCAAAAATGTTTTAGTTTCTACCCTTGGGGGATCTATAGGGGCTTATAGGGTTCCTTTAATGAAAGGGATCTATGGGGTTTAGGCTCCCTTTTAGGGCTTCTTTAAGGGTCTACCCACAGGCCCCATAGTAGTTCCTTTTTGGGATCACCTTATAGAACTCTAAGTATGAACCCCAAACAGGAACTACTTTGGGGCCTTGGGGTAGGGCTCAGGGAAGCTACATGAAATACAGTCCTAAACCTTATAAGCCCTAAACCCTGAACCCTAAACCCTAAACGCGTTAGTGCATTTTTTTGGCCCGGGGTGTTCCTGTTTCGGCCTCAAGGCTTGTCACCCTTGCTCAAGTACTAGCGGCAGTTAGCAGCAGCGGCGCCACAACCGTAGGTAGTCCACGTCGTCCTCGTCCCCATCGCCGCCGTCGCAGTCGTCGTAGCAGCACCAGCAGCAGCAGCAACAGAAGCCCACGTGCCAGCAATAACCGTCGTGGTCGTCATCGTAGCACGTGTCGTGCTGAGTTTGGCAAGCCTTCACACCTTCCACTGACCTGAAGTGGCTGCAAGCATCTTCTGTGCTTCGGGCATGGCATTCGGTGGCACAGACAGTCTGGTATGCAAAGGATTTAAGGTCTGGAGTCTGGAGATAGAAAGAGAGGGAGAGAGAGGCAACCATCGCACAGCGCGACAACAGTGACAACGGTTAACATATGAGTTTGCATTTCCCGGCACCAAAAATCACATGTTTGATTTCGAAAGCCCACTGTGTCAAGTGAATATGTCGACGTCATGATCTTGGACTTGAAGTACTCGCGTGTTGAAACCGAAGCACATTGGAAGTCCGTGGATGGTCTCGGGGTGCCATTTTCCAACGAGCCACCGACGCCACTCCCTACCAAGCTAATACTAAGCTTTGATCGCCGGCTTGCCCCCGAAACGCGGCAAACCTAAAATTTCAACCCCGAAACCTAAATCCTAAGCTATAACCGATCCTCAAGAACCGGCAACGCTGCAAAACGCCTTGTTACTAGCCTCGTCGAGCCTTAGTAATTTGCAGCGCACGATCCGTTAAAGAACTCATACAAACCCTCGAGAAGCCTTAAGAACAGCCAATCGAAGGACCTAGCCCTAAACCTCGAAACTCCTAAGAACACCAGGAGCCCTAAACCCCATGTAAAAAACACCGAACCCAATAAAAAGGCTATATCATTGAATCATTCTAGCCTAAACTCCCCAAAGACCCTAAACCCGAAAACGCCCAAGCAGCCCCCAAACCCTCCAGGCGTCCTGCTGCATGCCCCTGCCCAAGAACTGCGAAGTCCCTGCGCCAAAGGACGGCGACCCACCAGGGCTTTAGGGTTTATAGGGGTTTTTAGGGATCTATGTAAGGATTTAGGGTTTATAGGATTTTCAAGGGTCTCCAAGGGTTTAGGGGCTTCTACAGAAGTCTAAACAATTACCAATACTACAACTTTTAAAGGGTTCCTTAATATACGCATGCTACCGAGGAGTGGAAAACCCTATTCTAATTATTGAGGCCCCTACATTATAGGGTTTTAGGGTTTAGGGATCAGGGTTCCGGGGACTAGAGTACTAGGGTTTGGGGGGTTGGGGCATGAGGGTATTAGGGTTTAGGGGTCCAGGAAATTAGGGTTTAGGGTTTCGGGGATTAGGGTATGAGGGTTTTCCTTAACCCAGGCAAGAATCAACCTGTTCGTAGGGTCGCTATATATTCCATGTTCATAGGGCTTGTAAGAACAGCCTACGAACAAAACATGTTATGGCAGTTTAAGATTGGGGCAGCCGTGTTTTGGCAGGGTGTTTTGGTATTCTAACGGGATTTGGGGGTTTAGGGTTTTTGGAAATCTGGGCTCTGGAGCACTATAGACCTGCATGTTCCTGAAAGGACGTTTTGAAATAGGTCACCCAGGTTGCTTCAAATCCCAGTATACGACTTTCATAAGGACCGCGTCAAGCGGGCTTTGTCAGGACTTACCTTTGGTTGGGTTGCCCTACTTTGCATGCGTTTCGGACGCTAAGCCTCGAACAGGTTGTCCAACCGAAAGTACTACAATTTAGTGTCTGGGATGGACCTCGGCAATGTGGAGCTGATTTTAAAGTTGGGGGTTGCCTGTGGCTTTTGACCTTCACCGGGCGTTGGGTTTCGGACGAAGCAGCAAGGGCAGTTGGTACAACACCTGATTCGTTGACGTTATACAGTTGTACATTTCAGCAGTGGCGCGAGCATCTGGGCAACGACAACGACACGGAGGACACTGTTTATCTGGTTGTTACTGTCATGACGATGATGATCATGATGGCGACGATGACGGTGATGGTGAGGTTGCCCAATTTTACAGTGCTGATGTGGCGGCTGTGGCCATGGCAGCTTTATTTCAAGCAAGACCGTGCACAGTTTCATATCGAGTGTAAACGACTGCAGCATGAACATAAGTAGCCACCTGTCTGATAGCGCACATCCCATTTACGATACATACCACACCCAAGATTCTACTGCATGCGTGCGCATACGCGCGTCAGGTTGCATCCTTGCAGGCCTACATGGCTACATGCATGCATCACTTGCATGCCCAGAACGTCAAAATCTAAGCTATCAGGAGGCCATCGAAACACTGAGACTTGGCAACGCGCGCTATGTCGACGCTCGGCCAGCTTCGGAAGTGCGGGTTCTTGGGTTGCGCCTGCTTGGCAGGAGTTTAAGTTTATATATGAGTAGTTGTCAAAATTAGGGTCCCTTTTCGGGTAACCTAAAAAATAGGTGCCGTATTAGAATAAGGACTGACAACCACCCATATTGAGGCGTCCATTCAGGCCCGGAATTTGGGTTTCGGTAGGCTTCAGTATGTGTAGATATGCTAAGAAACCATCGAGTGTCCTTGAGCAAGTGTAGATCTAACGTGTTGGGTGTAAGTTGTGCGACGTGGAGGTAGATGAGTATTTGGGTTGTTGCCGGCTTTGGTGAATTTGGACTTGTCTGTGCTACAGATGGCCGCTCGTTTGTTTGACTAATGCTTGTGACGCACAGTTTGTTAGAAGTGTAATGCATTGCTGACACTATGACCGATCTTAGCACGGCTGCCAATGAGGGGATCAATTCTTTCAGTGTTGTATTTCGGTTCCTAAACCTTAAACCCTAAACCCCTAAACCCCAAACCCCGATTGTGACAGTGGTGGCACCTGAGCCTGGGCAGTGAGCCATTAAGCAGTTCGGAGGATCACCGTACGACGCGATGACGAGTGTAGAAGGTTCGGGCTTGGTTGATTCTTGGTTGTGGGTGTACATGAGCATCTTTTGCTATGAGCACCCCCTAGCTGCCGAGTTCCTAGCCCAGCCCCGAGAAAGCACATGTACACCCGGTCCGCATGGGGTGCAGGGTTTAGGTTTAGGGTGCAGGGCTCAGGGGTTCGTAGGGTTTGGGCCTTGATTTCTTCTATGACCAATTATTTGGGTTGATCTTTGTTTTTTCAAGAGGCCACTCTGGAAGGCATACCCAAATCCAGCATTTTTCAAAGCATCGAAGCCCTCGATATCTCAAACCCTGAGCCCTTAAACCCCAAGCCGCTGGACCCTTAAAATTATAACCCTAGACTCTAAACCCTTCAACTTTGCACCTTCCAACCCTAAACCCATAACTCCTACACCTGTAGACTCCTTAAAAACCATACGACCTCTCAAAACCCGCACTCCCTAAACCGCTAATCCCGGTGAGCCCCAAACCCTAAACCACCGAATCCGAGAACCGCCCAACCCTAAATGTTCGAAAGCCTCAGAAGCCTAAAACCGTCAAGCCCTTGGCCCTCGAAACCCTTAAAGCTTAGGCGAAGCTCCCTAAACCCTTGAAGCCCCAAAACCCACAAACCCCTAAGACCTTAATCCTTAAATCCCTGCTATACTCCCTAAAACTCTTAAAGAAGTCTGAATAAGCCATGAAACATTAACCCTACTTAACCCTCAGCCGCCATGATGGACATCAGGCCGGAGTGTCGGAAAACACCCAGGTTGGGATTCAGGAAGTGTGGCGGTCTCCCTAAAGGTTTTGAGGATTGGAGTTTAGGGTTTTGGGGGAGTAGAGTTTAGGCTTTTGGTTTTGGGGGATTAGAGTTTAGGGTTTGGGGCTTTAAGGAGTAGGGTTTATGGTTGTAGGACCCATTCTATTGCTGAGGGATGTTATGCACGGTTGCATACCGGCTTATAAATTAGGCTTGGTACTGGGGCCTCTATTGCCGGAATTTGTATAAAGGCCTTGTCTTATCAGGTAAGATGTATTCGCGCGGTATGTACATGTCTAGTGTCTCCTTTATACACCTGCATGGCGTTCGTTCAAGTCTTCCTTTGACCCTACAATCCTAAACCCAGATCCCAATACCCCTTAATTAACGTCAACGTATACCTTAAATTATAGTAGGATCCCTAATATGATTTAAGTATATTCCTTAATTACGGGGGTGGTATTGGGTTCTCTGGGAACCCGGTGTGATCCCGGAAGACGGGAAGTAGCTTTCGGGAGGTTGAGCCTCTCTGTAACCGTGAGCCCGAAAAGCCTTCGACCCGGCTCCCAAAACCTATGCTTTTGGGTACTGCCCCCACTCAGTAACAGTTGGATAATCTTCGTAATATGGTTTTATGAGGACGTCTATAGTAGCACTATTCTGGACTGTTACTGTATGGGGGCCGTACCCAACCTATGCCATATATTCTGCTTAAGACGGGCTTTGGAGTCTTGGCTCAGTGTGTTGAGGAAGTTGTAGCATACTTTTACGAGAATACACCCCAAAACCCTAGCCTAACTATGAAGGCCCCTAGTTTCACCCCCATCCAAACACTCAAGAAACCTTCAAAGAGCCCCAAAAGGATCCCAATCTGTGTTAAGGCCGTTATACCCCTTGACACCCTGTAGGAGACCTTTTTGATTCCTTTCAAGGCCCTTTTACAAGAAGCACTATTGAAAGTTCTTAGTAATCTTATTTTCGATTCCCATCATTACCTTCGCTTTTATTGTGAGCGATTGTGCTGCAAGTTTGTCATTGCGAGGTAACACTTTACATCTTTATGGGTACTTAAACCGAACTGAGATTACGAACTCATTTTTCAATACTACCCCAACCATGAACTAGAGAAAGGCCCCATAGTAGCTCCTTTTTGGGATTACCTTATGGGATTCTATATACGCGCCCCGAAAAGGAACTACTTTGGGGCCTTTGGGTAGACAATACTTAAATAAAACTCCAAGCCAGACCCCCGGGAGGATCCCAAAACCAGATCCCTTAATGGGGATTCCCATCAAGTACCCTTAGTAGTATAGGGCCCAAAAAATTGGGGGATCTACTTTCGGGATCATCCCGGGGTAAAATCAAACCCTAAACCCTAAGCCCCAAGACCCTAAAGCCCTAAACCCTAACCCCAAAGTGCACAGGCCAAGCCTGGCCCTTAAAGGAACCCTATAGATTCCTTTAAAGGAGCCCTATAGATCCTCCCGGGGCTCTGGGAAAGTGCGCAGGCCAAGCCTGGCCGGACCGCCATCGCGAATCCCTTCTGCTCAGTCCTGGCATGCGCGGACGTGCGAGTGCCAATGCGAGAACCGTGGTGGGTTTAAAGGGAACTCCAGAAAGTTGGAATATGGTTTCAGGGTAGGATACTTTATAAAGGGTTTAGGATAATCATATTTCAACTTTCTGGCTTTTACTTTAAGCTTTAGGGCCTTTAGCTACTTTAGGGTTTAGGATCTAAGGTTTAGGATCTTGGGGAACATAGAGGGTCTGTAGGATTTAGGGTTTCAGGGCTATAATAGGGTCTCCAGGATTTAGGTTTTACGGGTTATAATAGGGTCTTTAGGATTTAGGGTATAGGATCCTTAGGTCCTTAGCTACTTTAGCTAGGATGCCCAGTAGTACCCTTATTTAAGGGTTTCGGGTTTAAGGTTTGGGGTCTCTGGGATTTAGGGTTTAGGATCTTGGGGATCAGGGTCTTTAGGATTTCAGCTTTAGGGTCTTTAGGATTTAGGGTTTAGGATCTTGGGGTTTAGGGTTCAGGGGATCTAAGGTTTAGGATCTTGGGGAATATAGGATTGTTTGCAATTCCCTGGTCGGAGAACTTCGGGCTGTAAGGTGGGCGTTTTCGGGTGTATCAGGTACGTGCGCGATTTTGGACTCAAGGTTCGGAACTTCCAAAGCAGCAGCTCTGCCGTCGTACCTCATTGTTCCCGGGTCCAGGTCCTACATTACATCAGGCTAAGGTGTCCTTCTTTGACGACTTTCGGTTCATCTAAGACAGCCGAACGGCTCAAACCCTAAAGCCAAACTTTTAGGTAAGCTTAGAGCGAATACTTCGCATAAAAGGGTGACCTGACGTATCCCTTATCTGGGCTCCGACTGTTGTGGACAGAATGCGATTTCCCACAAAATAGTTCGCTCGTTGTTGCAGAGAGAGGAACGACGGCAGTCTACAGCTTTGGTCCGGAAACGTCGTTCCTGAGTTCGACTACTTTTTCCTGCATTGTACGACCCTCACGATAACACATGCTGTCTTTGACAGAAGCAGCAAGCAAGATGTCGGTAGAGCCAGCAAATTGCCACAAAGCACGCCCTCGTCCGTCCTTGAATACAGCCTGCCAGTAAGCCCGGACACCATACGGTCAAATGCAGTGGAAGTCGTGTCGTGTCCTCAGGTGCCGGTAGATACCGTCTTTGACATGAAGCCTGGTGACATTTTCGTCATGCGAAATGCCGCCAAGCCTCTTTTGGATCTGCGAGTTGGGTTGTGGCTGCTGCTTCTGGCCCTGACATAGAAATCCCGGTTATATCCGGGTTTGAGCGCAGTAAAGGCAATGAACTGTGTCTGGACTTCTTGCGATTGGCGTGCAGCGTGGGTTTCTGTGAAGGTTCACTCCTGGGACTTGGCAGTTTCTTCCTTAGAGTTGCAACACCATCCTGTGTAATTACTGAGCTTGTAGCAAGAGTGGTCCTGTAGCTATACTGATCATGACAGGCATACTGGTCCGTGCAAAAACAGCCTCAGACGACAGTGCTGGTCCCAGGACCAAGCAATGTAACAGTCAT
Source organism: Symbiodinium sp. CCMP2592 (assembly GCA_905221615.1). Lineage (NCBI taxonomy): Eukaryota > Dinophyceae > Suessiales > Symbiodiniaceae > Symbiodinium > Symbiodinium sp. CCMP2592. The sequence continues at coordinate 505,081 of CAJNDT010002779.1, forward strand.
GGTAATCACACGACTCCACGACAGTCATTTCTTGCTGAATTGGCCCTTGTCGTAGTTCAGGATTGAGAGCAGAACTTGTTAACTGTTGCGGCCGTCGTTCGTGAGTGAGCCTCACAAGACATATAGGGACTATGCGGCGAAGACATGACCCGTGTTCGTCGAAGCAGTTGATGATCTGCATCTGCTTCCCGCTTATGTTTGCAAGGTAACAGGGACAAAGATACATGCCTCATTTATACGTACATATATACATATACATATACATTTTCATATACATACACATATACATATACATATACATATACGTATACATACATACATATATATATATATATATATATATTCCCTAAACCCTGAAACCTAAACCCTAAACCCTCTCTCTCTCTCTACATATATATATATATATGTATATATATATATATATATGTATATACCTATGTACACTTGTGCACGTCATGCCGTGGGCCACGTAGCAGAGCCTCCGCCCTTAAACTCTAAGCCCTATATACCCCAGGTGCTGGGAACCCCCCAAAAAACTCCCTAAGCCCTACACCCTACACCCTAAACCCAAAACCCAACCCTAAACCCTTATAGATCCCTTATAGAACCCTTAAAGGAACCCCTATGACATATACATATGTATATATGTATATTTATTTATTTATCTATTGATTTGTTTATATTCCTTAAACCCAAAGCCCTACAGCCCAGGCAGGCAACACATGTACCCATGCAGCCGGCAGCATCATGAGCAGCCTGGAATTCAGCGAGCCATGGCTGAAAGTCATAAGGTACGGGAGTTTCCGAAAATTAGGGGTACCCTAGGGCTCCTTTAAAGGGTTATAAGACTACTATAAGGGTTCCTTTAAAGGGCTCTACAAGGGGTTTAGAGTTTCCGAGAATCAGGGGTCATTGATTGGGGTCCCTTATAATAAGGACTATATTAGGGTGCATCGGAACTAAAATGAATCACGAGATCTACAGGCATCTTAGGTTTTATAAAATTGTCTAAGGCTTTAAACTCGTTCTTTGCACTCGTTCTTTGGGTTGCTATGATTCGTACGTAGCTGTCAAGGCTATGACTACTAGAGACTATGGGCATCACGATTGTGGTGGCCATTGCTGTGCCCAGCAGAAGCAGCAAAGTCACCGCATCTCCTACGCACTGTCTCATCAAGTAAGATCTCAAAGCCCTAACTCCAGTTGGCCGTTCATCCAAGCATGGGCTCAAATCCGAGCGTGTTTCCATCTGCATCCTGTTTCTGCATGTTTTTCGGTGCACTTGTCTTCTTTAATCCTGGTCGTCGCACACGCAATCGCGAATGATTGATAGGAAGTCTTGAGATAGCAAGGACAAGTTGCAGTCAGTGCCACTCCGGAGGCAGCAATGCCAATGCACGAACGCCACATCCTGGGAAACGCACGAACCCTACAACCCCAAACCCTGCAAGCCAGCACTTCCCTACACTCCAAGGCGAAAAAACATGAGCATAAACCCTAAACCTCTATATAAACGCTAAAACCTAAACCCACACCCTCCAAGCCTAAAAGACATCGGGTCTTGATCAGATACCGGGTCAGCGAATCTAAGCAGAACTGTGCAGCAACCGAACACCTATTTTTCTAAACTTTAGGTTTTAGGGCTTAGTTGCCGAACACTAAATGAAAACCTTATCCATAGGCTCTGAGAACTGATATTTGAAGGCCTTTGGGCCCAAAGACCATACTATATAAGGCTTCTAGGCCATTTTGAGCCTTAGGGTTAGTTACTGAACCTAGAACAGGACCTAGAGTCCACATCAAATGGCTCTTAATAAAGCCGACACGTGCTGAGGCGATGAAATTCGGCGTGCGTCTGATCCTCATCCTAGGGCACACGCACTCAGGCTGCAGAGAACTAGATTCTGCTGCAAGGGTCAGGGGACTCAGTATTTTCGCGATAGAATTAAGATATCTGCAAGCTACATGAAGGTGCTCATAACCTACTTGACCCCTGCCGGTGAACCTTCAAGACCCCCCCCGCCTTGCTTGGAGAGTCAGGCGAGGAAGTTGTTTTGGAGTATTTGACCCGATGCTGAGCGGTATCCTGGTTGTAAAGTAGGTACCCGACTGACCAGCCCAGAAATCCAGGGTTCAGGGTTCAACGTGTTAGGGTTTGGGTTTTTTTTGCGGTTTAAGGGGGGGGGGGCTGCTCATGTTTTGGGGGACAACGTTCATCGGGAGGTTTCAGGGTTCAAAGTTTATATGAACTGTTTTGTTCCATTTCTACGGTTCAGGCTTTAGGATTCAGGGTTTGTTGGTTGTGACCTTAGGGTTTACAGTTCATAGTTGATGGTCTAGGGTTGAGGGCCAGTCTACTATAGTACAAGCCACAAGCTGGAACGTGTCTTTAGGAGGATTAGTGCTGGGATCTCTTAGACTTTACCTCAAGGCCATGAGGACAATGATGTTCCAACTTTCTGGCTTCCTCGATAGACGATGGCAGAGAACGTTTGCCTCTATGACGGAAAACAGTGTGTTCGCAGACCCCGGGCTTATTATCTCAACGTTTGCTAATTCTATACTGTAGGGGGCTTCAGCAACTACCTATACTATATGGGGGGCGTTCCTTATTGCAATTGTAGCATAATGGGCCCCCAAACCCGGTTCTAATTGTGAAGGCCTCTAAATTAGGCCCCTGAACACCATGTGCTACACCCCAAGCACAGCGGATTGAAGTCAGGGTTCAGGCTTTGGGGTTTCGGACCCCGTCCATGCAGAAGCTTATGTCCCTCTGCGCCGACGACCTCGGCATCCTGCCTGCGGCACCCGCGACCAAAATTTTGAATCTGTGGTCTTTTCATCCCACAACACACCGCTAGGGGTTTGTCCCAAGACTCGTAACGGGCGGTCTGAGAGTAGTGACAAGATCGTTCAGGCTGCATTTGGGGTTGAGCCCGCACCTTACGGACAATGAAATCCCAGGCAATGCGCCTCCATCACCGGAGCCGTGCGAGAACCCTTGCTTCAAGTATGACCGTTGGGAGCAAGATTTAGTTTCCGCCAGGATCATGTGGCCCTAAACCCCAAGCCCCTACAGCCTAAATAAAACCCTACCCGCTAAACCCCTAATTCCTAAACCCTCGCGGGGCTGTGAGTTGGGATGATGCGGTTTCGTTCCCAAGTGTCCTGACATGCTTCTGGTCAAGAGACACATTTCGACTCGTTGCAGTGGATGCACTTTGCTTCTGCTTGGATCCACACCCTTCAAGCTACATAAACGAACAGGAACTTGCAGTGAAAGGCACCCGAAAACGGACCCTGCTTCAGAACAATCCTCCACGCCTTCGAGTTTCTTGAGGCGTGCATGGCCGGACAAGCACAGAGTGGCAGGCAATCTCGGCACGACGGAAGCCCAATCCCTAAACCCCGGAGTCCTAAGCTGTAATTGTTTCTAGTATGATCATTCTTATCATTATTGTTATTTTTGCTCGAAACCTAAACCCCGAACACCTAAACTTCTCAAGCCCGCATGCCCTCCGCTAGCCCTTGGCCGTTCCGCGCCTTCCATGTGCTACAAACCCTTAGACATCGACGCACATATCCAAAACCCCAAATAGCTTGAGCCTTCCCTAAAGGTCCACGCAATCATACAGTATATAGTGTAAAGACTGCGTTACGGCCAATGTATATGCTGTATCAGCACATGGACCCTCACGGAGCTTGTTGAGTCAGACCTCCTAGGGAAATTTTCCCCGTTTTGTAACGTCCAGGAGCCGGAAGAAAGAAAGGCCCACGTAAAGCTTAAACTGCATGTGGAATTTACATATACACAATATATGTGTGCGCATGTCATAAACATTTAAATATATATATATATATATATATATATAGATAGATATATACATATGTATGTGTATGTATGTATGTATGTATGTATGTATGTATGCATGTGTATGTATGTATGTATGTATGTGTGTTTGTTTTTGTTTGTTTGTATGTATATATACATATATATATATATATATGTATATACATACGCATCTAAATGTACAATATACAAAACACCCATAACACACGAAACAGGTACAATATGTCTATTTGTCTATCTATCTACCTCTCCATCTATCTCTTCATCGATCCATCCATCTATCGATTTATCTATCTATCCATCCATCTATCCATCTATCAATCTGTCAATCTATCTATCCTTCCATCTATCCATACATCTGTCCATCCATGCATGTATCCATCTATCCATCCCATCCATCCATCCTATCCATCAAACCATCCATCTACCTACCTACCTACCTACCTACTATGTACATATCTATTTATCCATCTATTTTACATATCGATGTGGGTGCATGTGTATATATATATATAACAACTATGCAAACACATATATGTATATACAGATATACATATATATATATATATATATATATATATATATGTATATATAGATACAGGTATAGACATAGTTACACATAGTACGACACTCTCGAGACAGCCGGGTTCAGTCAGGCTTTTGGATTTAAGGTTCTAGCGTTGAGGGTTGGGATTCTATGTTTAGGGGTTTACTTTAGGGGTTTGGGCCATTTAGGGTTTTGGGTTTAGGGCGGCTTACGGTTAATGAATTTCGGCCATAGGGTTTACGTCGGCCGTGATAGATCAAGGCTTCAGTAAAGCACATAAGCAAAAGTAAGGACAGGGATATCCCGTATAGACCCCCTTGTAATGAAGGCCAGTAAGGTAGGGATACGGTTGATGATATAAATCCTGCATTACCTTAAGGACCCTAAACTATGGGAATTATGGTATATTCCTTATCATGGGTAATGCAGGATTTATACCATCAACCGTATCCCCATAAAATGCTGATGCTTAAGTGCTTTTGGGGGCCCCGAGTTTAGGGACTAAGCTTCAAGCCCGTTGTGGGTTCCCAAGGTCACCCGGAAAGGACGGCTTTATGGTTTAAGGTTTATCCCAGCCTCTACCTTTAGGCTCCATTGCAGCTCCTTTGGTGGTTGAAATTTGGGTAATCCCAAAATAACACAGAATCGAGCCTATGGGTAAGACAAAGTCTGGATCCTAAACCCAAGCCCTGAGATTGAGACTTCTAAACTCAAAGGGGAAAAGGAGGGACCCTTACTGGGGACCCCTGCCCTATAATGGGCTATATAATGGGTATATAATAGCTATATTAAGGGTATATACCTGGGGGTCCTTATTAAGGGTCCCTCCTTTTACCCTTGGATAAACGCAACCTCTGAATCCCAAACAGCCCCGGCAGGCTATCGAGAAGCTTGGGTAAGGTTGCCCAGGACTCCGGGATCTCTGCATGTTTGATCTAACCCCAAGGGTCCAAAGGACCCAGTAATTAAAGGGTCCTTTTTTTAAGGGGTCTATAAGGGGCTACTATAATGGCTACTAGAAGGGTTCTATAATACAGGGGCCTAATAATTAGGTACGCGGTTTCAGGATGGTAGTTATGTAGGTTAGGGTTTTGGAGAGTATATGATTATTAGGTACTTGGACCCTTAGGGTAAGGGTTGACCGGCTTTAGGTCTTTCTAAAACCCATAGGCATAGCCCTGAACCCTAAATGAGGGATTGCAGATTCCTTCGTACTATATCATGTTGTTACCCCAAAACCCTATGTATTCTAGTTGATTACATCCCGATATTGCCCAATGGGAAGGTCTACCAGGTGGAATTCTGTAGGCAATGTTACTCTGTCATGGCTTTCAATCCGTGCTTATTATCCTTCCACTCCCAACCTACCCCAATGGCTCTACCTTGCAAGAACATCAGTTTCTAGCAGCAAAAGTAACTTGGAATCTGTCCTACATCGAGTCGTCTTTGATCAGCTGCAGAAGCCTGAACCCTAAACCCTAAACCCTGCTCAGTTTGGGCTTCCGCAGCACGGGATTGTCCGATCAGACGGTAAAAGGTCCCTTAAAAAAACCAAACACAACGACTGAACTCTAAATCCTAAGCGCTGAAAGGAAGCCGCGGACCAGCTTGGCGAAGGCTGCTGCCTGTTTCGGGCCTCGTAGAACCTTGCAGCGAAAGCGTAATATACTATGGTCTCCTTAATTTGTTATTTTCCATGTTTGTTCATATACAACCCGAGAGAATATGAAACATAATATTCTTATTATGGTTCTCAGGGAGTTATAGTATAGGGCCTTAAATAATTGGAGTAGGGTTCCTTTAAAGGGGTCTTTAACGGCTCTTCTGAACATGCAGTATAGGGGCCTTAATAAGGTTCCTGAAAAGGGTTCCTTAAAGGGGATACGGTAAGCGTTCTATAGGGGATTTCGGGATATGGGGGCATTGATAATTACCTATACCAGGTTGAGGGTTCCTTCTTACAAGTATAGTATAATAAATACATACCGCCCCTGTACGAAGCCACAACCCCTCCACCTCAGAGCAAGTCGTTACACCTTGAATATCAGTAAACCCTAAATGATCAACGGCAAGCTATAAAGGCCACCTCACAAGCGACATGCTAAGCCCTAAGCCGGAGCCACTGCACCATAAACCCGTCTATGCCTTAAACTCTAAGCCCTAACAAGCAAATCCTGAACAAGCGAATATCATGATTCAACCAGGTGTTCCCGGCCATGGATCCTTCCCTACAAACCCTACATGGAAAATGCTCAACAACGTTAGCCCAGAGAACCCAATACCCCTTAATTAAGGAATATGCCAAAAATTATGGGGGGCCTTCATATTATGATTTAAGGTATATTCCTTTTTTAAGGGGTACTGGGTTCTCTGGGAAACCCTTCATGCTCAATGAACGTTAGGATCAGCCGCGGTTCAGTCGTACTCTCAGATCGAGCTCGCCGGAATCAGTTGACACAGAATACAGGGGCTTCAATGGCAGGGTAGGGTAGGGTTAGGGTAGGGTTAGGGTAGGGTAGGGCAGGGTAGGGTAGATTACCAATACCTCTGTGGGGGTTCCTTACTTAATATGGTTATTGTATAAGTACCCCAAAACCCTGTTCTAATTCTTAAGGCCCCTGTTGTAGCGGAGCTGGGGACTTGTATGAGGACGGTTGCTTAGATCGAGGGGGCTTTTCTGACTGTCCATACTGCGACTCCACGCCCAGGTTGGCAGCTTCGTGCTGTTTCCGGTGTTTGGCGAACTCCCAAACTATATCAAACACCTCGCAACTCGCAACCTCATGACAGGCGTTGGTCTTGCGCGCCTGAGCCTCTGCGCGGTGAAACTCAACGTTTTGCAAACCATGGAGATTGTCCTGAGACACAGAGACTTGGACCGGTTGGATTGGGGTTTGTGGACTTATTTCGAGCAGCCTAATTAGACCCTAAACCCGTTCATGTTCTGGGCTTCCTTGCGGGTCAGGGTGTGTAAGGGAAACCCTAAACCCGACGCTGAACCATATATAGCAGCCTGACTAGTTACAAGTAGTAACTAATACTGTCTCCAGGGGCTCCCTTTTCATGGTTGTCGTAAAAAAAGCCCTAAGTTGCTGAAGAGATTGGGCCGCTACATTACGGTTATCTTTACAGGACGCAAGCCCTGAAGTGACTTGTAGTTCCTGGTGGCTGGGGTCTTGTACTAATTACCAGTCTGGACATACAGCGGCAAACAGCACAGAATTGTGCTGTCAAGTCGTTCATTTGAGGTGAGCACATCAAGGATTGTGTCGGCGGCACAAAAGTTGGTTTCGTAACGGTTTCGTATCAGCTGACCTGAAGACTCCCAGAACTTAGCAAGGCGAGGGATTCGGAAGTAGGGTTTTACACAACATTGCCGGCTTAACCTGCAAACAAAACCTAAACAATCGAGCCTACTTACCAAGTCCCCTGAGCCTTTAGGTAACCTCATTAATCAAACACACTCGAGAATCCGAAGCGCACCATCTCAAACGCTGCTAAACCCTGCATGCAGCTACTTGCTACTCGGAATAAGTAGCAATACCGATTCCCCATGTGATTATTAAGGCCCCTATATTGCTTCCCCTCATCCTTCAAGTTGTAGCAACCTCCGCCATAATGCAGATTACACTGAGGAGACCAACGCTGGTATCGAATTTGTTATATGTTATGTTACGGGAAGAAGGAATTTCTAGGTTTGTCGCGGGCGTTTCTCAAAAGTCCGGGTACTTTGTTTAGGAGCTTCTGCGCCCGACGCCAAGCAACAACAGTAGGCTGGTGTGTGTATGTTCTGTAACATGCAGGACAAAGCATGCAGGACAAAACACGGACAATGACACATCGAGACACACATTATACAACTGATCTTGTCCGTTCACGCGCATGTAAGCCTAATTGACTGTTGTCCTAGGCCGGCCCATTCGTGAATTGGCCCAGAGCGGGCGCGTTCAAGTTCAAGGACAGTTCCGCGTTGAGATGCGTATGGAAGAGAGGTTGAAAGTTTTGAGTTGCGGGCACCGTGCATACATGCCAATACTATTCAGTACCTAGAAAGCTGTGCACGACATATCAAGGCACACAAAGCAGAGCCTTTACACTATTAACAAAACGGAGCCCCTAGGCACTAAACCGTCAGATCGTTGAATGTTTAAGATTTCCCCTATCCCTCCAAGGACCTCATAGTTCGGGCCTTAGACCCCCTAAGGACCCCGTAATAAGGTCCCTGGAGGCATAGGGTTCTTCGTTGTGGGATTCTCATGAACTTTCTCTGAGGCCCAACTCAGAGATTCGGAGGGCTTGCCTTGACCCTCCGTTGCAGCTTTTGTTCGAATACCTCGTTTCCCCGAAGGGCCCATGTGCCCAAATAATATATACCTGGGGATCCGAAACCCTACCATTTTAAGGGTTCTACCCTCCAATTAAGGCTCATGACCTACTATTTTGTAGGGTTTGGGGTCACAGGTAATTACCTTGAATGCAACCCACCGAGCAGCCCATAAAGAAGGCCTTAGAGCGACCCTTGTAGGGACTACGTCGAGGCCAATGTATGTACTATATGAGTACATGGACCCTCCGGCTTTCTGTCTTACAGGCTCCTTTCCGCAAGATGTTGAACCGTTCGGTATATGGTCAGGGTTTAGGGGAACGAACTTACATGAAAGAGTGTTGGTAGTATGTTGTAGCTGCGGTTATGGCTTCCCTAGCATGCTAGCTGCGGCAACCTCCGCACAATCCCATTCCCTTATAAGCACTAAGTAGACCGAAGACTCTATAGTGCTAAGCTACATACTATGCCCACAGTTTTTTCCAGCAGATCCAAACCGGAGGGGCTGTCTATCACATGGAGTCCGGCTGCGTGGAGTTTCTTGGGCCGCTGCCAAACGAGACAGAGGCGCTTCACCGTCCAGGGGTGCAGGCCAAATGCGAGCCCTGGTTTTGGGGTTTGTTTCAGAAACAGGGACCCTCATGACGCCGGGTCTGAGTGCCAGGACCCTCGTTGTATGACTGATTCCCGAGAAAGAAGCCTCCATCCAGGAGGGGAGGTGCACACGCAAACGCAGCGTCTAGACCAGGAGTACAGATATCCACATTAGTCCCAGCATTCCTCCCATCAGACGCTGGTGCATAGCGACTGACTTTGTGCTGTAGATCCCCAAATCCGTAGGCTGAGTGGTTTTTGGAGCTCGAAACCCTACTGTTTGGGTGTTTGGACCCTTAGGGAATCATAACTACGAACATGTTCTTCGGTGCGAGGCTATGCTCAGGGACCATATCTCTTCTTCTCATGTTTGTGGTTCTTGTTGTGCTACAGTAGAAGCCCACAAGTTGGAAACCCCGCAGCCTCAATCCGTAAGAGTAATGTATAGGGAATCTCAGCACGATTTGGCCTTAATCCTGTTTCCAACTTTATGGAGTCTGCTGTAGTTGTTATGAGGACTCGGATTGGCTCAAGGGGACCGGCCCAAGATCGAGGGCCTGAGCCCTGAACCCTCATCTCCTGCACCCTAATCCCTAAACCTTGTAGTCCCCATAAACCCTAATCCCTGAACCCCTAAACCCTATAAGCCGCAAGCCTAACACTGTTTTACAAAACACTACAAGCCCCAATCCCGAATCCCTAAAACCCCCGAACCCATGTAATCCGCAAGCCTATGTAAACCCAAAGATCTTCAGCTCCAGCTCAGGTACTGGTCGATGCCTAGCTCGCCCACCTGGTCGATGTGGCTCAGTTTTACTGCTTTGGTTCAGGGTTAAGGTTTTCAGAATAGGACGTGAGGGCGGTCTGCGTTTGCGACAGTTTTTTTCTGTGATGAGTTCTGGTGATCCGTAGTACTGGTTTCGTGGGAAATACACACCGCCGCGGTGTGCCAGACTCAAGGTTTTAGGGATCAGGGTTTAGAGATTATAGGGTTTAGGGTTTAGGGTTCCTTTAAGGGTTCCCATAACGGTGCTTATAGGGGGTCATTTAGGGCTTCAAAACCACAACTTTTTGAGGATTCCACCAACCCCAAATTCCTCAACTCATAGACTATCTGCTGGGGCGCCGCCGCTGGGGCCTGCAGGGTTTAGGCGGTTTAGGGTTTATGGGTTTAAATTATCATATGAAATAGAGGTTTAGGGTTTAGGGGGTAGGGTTTAGGGTTTAGGAAACGGTTTAGGGTTTAGGGTTTCGGGTTTCCAGTCTATGTCGAGCCTTCAGGATTCAGCATTGGCTGAGGGCTTCCAATTTGGGGTACTATAGGGGCCTGAATAATTACCCATGCTATTTTTTGGGGGGGTTCCTTAACTTGTTACAAATTATAGTATAGTGGGCCCCAGTAACCCTATTCTAATTATTAAGGCCCCTATTAGTATTTGCATCTCAACCTTCGCGTATATTGCACCTATGTAATTATGAGGCACCTGGACGGATGTTCGTCTCTGGTGTGCGCGCTCTCGATCACGGTTGCATGCTCTTGCCTTCGAAAACCTGCACTGGCATTCGGGATTCCCTGTCTAAGGCCGTGTCGGCTAGTCTTTGTTGGAGACAGTTCTATTGACCTGAGTGAGAGGCCTCGGATTCCGCTGCGGGTTGAGAGTTTGGAGTTTAGGGTTTAGGGGTTTAGGGGTTTAAGGTTTAGGGGTTTTGGGTTTAGGGGTTTGGGGTTGAGAGTTTATCGAAGCATTGCCAGCACGGGGCACAGGTTTCTGCACTTAGGACAGTGTCTTAGGGTATTTTGTTCTTCTGAGGCAGAATGCAGGTGCCTTGGAAATTGGTAAGTCTGGTAAGTATACATGAAACATCATGGGGACTTGGTGAGCCGGCAATCGTTCGGTGTGGGAGAACCTCTTTTAGGATGCTTGTAAAACACCCCTGATCAATTGTGGCTTGGAGTATACAGACATTCGCCAGGTTAATCATACAAACCGACTGCAAGTAAGACGCAGCCGTCACACGGACCCTAATCCGCCCCTGAGCGTGCTCTCTACCTTAACCAGCACAACATTCCCAACAATGCCTTGGTTGGGTGAATCTAGAAGCATGACTTCATTACTATTCCGTAGTGTTCCCTGAATTAGTTCTCACATTGGTACGTCCCGAAAAGCTATTCCGATCATTCAGGCCCCTGCTATAGTCTCCTTAGGAATTACTGTTTTTATCTGTTCATATAACACCCAAGAGAATATTAAAAATAGTGTTTTTTAGTATGGTTCTAAGGGGGGTATAGCCTGTATCATACGAATTAATTTCTCAACTGCGCAGCTAAGCAATCTCTCTGAAGCCCGTGGTGGGAACGACAAATTCGGTGCTGCCTTCCTGGATCTGTGGAATTGCTGTCTTGGCCATTCCAAAGCACTTACTGTAGCATATAGACAAGGAGACCGGGCTGCACTAATCGGATTCTTGCTGCGCCTTAATTGGCATCGCATACTTTCTGCAGAGTTCCCGGCTTGCTGCAACCAACTTCCACCTGATAAGCCTAGGGCTCTACCTATATGAGCCCGCCTTTGCTCCCACCTTTTCCGACCCGAAGAGTGTTCCACCCTTGCCGCGCTGAAGTCTAAACTGTTCTGACAGCATCACCCGTTTTCAGGAAGCCCAGGCAAGTTTGTGCCCAACTTTTTGCGTCGAACCGAGCTCGCCGTCTGCATCGTGGGCACCCACTGCCTAGACTACTCTAGAGGTCTGAAACAAGAAAGTATCTGGTCCTGTTTATAGCAGAGAGCCAATTATTTCCCAACTAGTATAGTCTCTGGCCCCACAGTACCTATACAGGCACTACTGTATGGCCGGCATATATACGATTATATTATGTACTATATGATATGAGTATATGGACCCTTAATTAGGGTAGATTAGAGGCCTCCGATACAGCTCTTGTTGTTGGACGCCTGGGTTCTCTAGTTGTTCGGCTCAGGACCATGAACTTCCCCCAAGGGTCCAAAGGACCCAACAATTAGGTACTCGGTTTTAGGATAGTAGCTATGTAGGTTACTATTTTGGAGAGTATATGATAATTAGGTACTTGGACCCTTAGGGTTCGCTAGCCGAAGAAGAATCACATTGGAGAGTATGTAGAAATATGGTCTTTGACTTACTGGCTTTGTGGATGAAGGGCCCAGAGATCCCAGTATGCCTTAATTAAGGAATATACCTTAAACCATCGTATGAAGGCCTCTATAATTTAAGGTATATTCCCTAATTAAGTGGCATTGGGTTCTCTGGGGCCTGGGGTTAAGGGGCTTTGGAATTCAGGGCCTGGGGTTGAGGGAGGACTCAGATGCTCCTTATCTGCCGGGCAATCCAAATTCTGACGAATTTAGGATTTAGGGCTCTACCTGCACCCGAAGGAACCTACATTTCTAGGGCTCCTTATTATGATTTCTTTATACAGGTCCTTAAAATGGCAGGTTATTTAGGGTCTACCTGTAGCCGAAAGGGCCTGCCTTACTGGGATTCCCGACTATGGTTTCTATGTATAGTTCCTTAAAGGCAGGTCTTTTCGGCTACAGGCAGGGTTGAGGGTTCAAGGCCATATAGTCTTCACACCTCATTCCCCAGCAGCCTCAAGACCGCAATGTGCTGCGCAACGCCCTGGAACCTAAAGACGCCACACATGCCAAATATTCTGAGCTCAACCCCACTTTAAATGTCAGAAACATAAGAATGACAACAATAACAATGAGAAGAACAAGAGGAATAACAGGAGGATGAGAGATTACGAAAGCAAGGTAGTAGCAACAATGATAATAATAGTGATAATCGTAATCGTAGCAACAGTAATACAATACTGTTGATGATCTAAATTCTGCATTACCTTAAGGACCCTAAACTACGGGAATTACGGTATACTCCTTATTATGGGTAATGCAGGATTTATAACATCAACCGTATTAATAATAAAGCTGAAGCCATCGTCCAGTTCGTTTCAGCCCGAGGCTTCAATCATAACGACTCCAGCCACAAGATGTGGGAGTTCCAGAAAATAGGGGACCTTGTTTGGGGTTTAGGGTTTGGGGGTCATTCTAACATTCTAGGCTCCAACCTAGGGTAGATATTTGAGCGCCTCATGCATTGAACCTCCTCGCAGAGAGCTTAGTTGGGGTTTCGGGCGCTTTGGGTTGTCTACGGGTCTACGTGATGTGTGTACATGAGTGTTGGCATATACCGAGGGCTTCAGCATGAGTCAGTTTGTTGCTGACTTCATCCGGACACCTAGAAGCGCAAGCCCTGAACCTTGGTTCATCTGTCTTCTTTACTAGTAGTCTGTCTTCTTCTAGTAGTAGAGTAGGTAACCTTGAACTTTTTGGGGGTACTACATGCCTGTATAATCCTAGTATACTTTGCAAGATTAGCGCTTAGTTCCCAAGGATACTGGACAAGTAGGTCATCATGGACCACGTCTCGAAGCTCGTAAGTCGTAATGTCCAGATGCGGAGATATGCTCAGCGCCGTATTGGCCGCGCAATGCAGAGACTCCAAGCAAGATTCGTGCTTTTGGTTTCGGGTGTCTTTGAAGGTCACTCTAAACCCTAAATCCTAAGAAGACGTTTCCAAGAGTGCTCCTTAGTGGAGTCTCTGCACAATGGCTTGTGTTTGAAAAAAGACCCGCGGATCCATGTGCCGGCAGGCAGTGGACTCGTTTCGATGCCTTATCCCTAACATTCCATGTGTTCATATAGTATCTACATTGCCTGAAAGTAATTAGTCCCTATACTGGTACTTTGGGGCCAAAGCATATCTACTACTTGGGCACATGAACGCTTGTGGTATGAAAGAGATGAAGTGCCATATCCTTCGCGCTCAGCCCAAACGCCCCCAATTCCCGTCACCAAAAGACGAGCTGATCCCTATAATGGGGCTCTATATAATGTGTATATAATAGCTATATTAAGGGCATATACCCAGGGGTCCTTATTAAGGGTCCACCAGGCTCCCCGGATCCGAGCACAGGAAGAACCTCCGAAACGTCCACGCAGCCATGCGTTTGGGTCTAAGCGGTGGTTCCCAACGGCTACTTAAAGGCTCATGGGACTTAGTAAGTAAGGTTATAAGTAGTAATTAGGATAACCCCACTTAGGGGACTTATAACCCCAATTATCACCTACTTACTAAGTCCCATGATCCTTCAAGTAGTCTCTGCTGGAGTTGTGCGTCAGGCGTTCTGTGTCAGGGCTGAAACACCCCGAGACAGTCCAGCCATGTAGAGGCTTCACCGACAACACCAACTTCTGTGACTCCCTCTCGGGTTTGATGTGCAGAAGATGCACCGCAGCATTAACCCTATCATCTCTACCAGGTGTCCTTTTGTGAATAGCAAAGGTAGATATAAGAGCTTCCGAACGTATACCCGAATCATGCTCAGAAAAGGTCTACACCCTAAATCCTAAACCCTAGACCGACAAACCCTGCATAAACCAAGCCAGTGAGCTCTCAGGGGAATGCAGACTGCTAATTCACAAACCCCCTTACCTACCGCCCTTATCTCAACCAGCCGAACCCATCCTAAGCCCAAAACTTCAAAGCCCTAAACCCTGCACCCGAGATCCTCAACTTCAAGCCCTAGACCCTAAACCCGAAATCCTCAACTTCAAGGTTCAAAGCCCCAAACCCTAAGCCCGAAATCCTAAGTTTCAAAGCAGGAAGCGCTAAACCCGAAACTTCAAAAGCCCCAAACCCTTGACGAAAACCGGCCCTGAAAGATGGCGGATGTAAGGGGGTGACTTGGAGGTTCATAGTACTTAGTAAGTAGGGTTAAAAATAAGGTAACTATACGTAAAATAGTTAAGGCACTTATTACTGTACTTATTAAGTCCCATGAACCTTCAAGTACACTAGCGTGGGCATAGAGGTTTTTTTAGGTACCTCGAGTAATTTAGGATTCAGGGTTGTGTCTAGTGTTTGGGGAGTTCTTTAAAATCCGTAGATAGCAGCGATGCGGATTTTGGATCTTTGGTTCGGTGATGTGAGGCGGCTGTGGTAAATTCTGCAGCCAGTCACGCAGGAGAGGAACGTTGCGACTGTTGGTGGCCCGAGAACAATGCAGGTCCCATGCCCAACTGCCTCAATTCTGAGACTCGCCAAAGCAAGGTTTGGTTAACATACATGCCTGAATCATTGCTAATTATTTAATATCATTCCTTACCGTTCCGCATGCATGTATATATATATATATATATATATAAATAAAGAGGTTATTACGTGTTTGTGTAAATATGAATTAGTATAAGGCTCCTGTATTCGCCGCCCTGAGCCATCAATTCCTAAAAGCTTCAAGGCCTGAACATCTGAAGCCTCACATGACGGTTTACGGCTTTAGGTTTTAGGGCTTTAGGGTTCAGGGCTCTTTACATACAAGAAGATACTTACATGCATACATACATAAACAAGTACATACATACATACATACGTACGTACATACATACACTCACCCATACGTCCATACAAACAAACAAACATACGTACACAATTATGCATATGCATGTTGTGCTATGTCTATATAAGTCTATATATGTACACATTAAAACCACAAGATGCATTTCCCGCCCCAGGGCTCTTGGCCTTCGGGATTTAGGGCTTTGGCTTTAGGGCTTTAACTTAGTGTTTACGGCTTTTGGGCTTCTGGCTTCTAGGGCTTCAGGGTTTAGGGATTTCGGATTTTAGGGTTTGGGCCTTCATGGTTTTCGGGTGTTGGACCTAGGGCTCGACTTTTGGAGCTTCACAGTTGGCTTCCACCGACTCTCCACAAGCTGAGCTGTAGGTTATCTAGGGTCAAGGGGTTTAGGATTTAGGGGTCAAGGGGTGTAGGGTTTAGGGTTTAGGGCTTGGGAGGTGTAGGGTTTAGGATTTCTCAGCCCTTGGATCAAGCCTTGAAGTCGGAACACAGACGTCATGCTCATACCCACAAAGCTCTATATGGATCTGAACTTTCAGAGGTTCAAGCGCCTGTGGGGAGGCCATAACTTAATAATAGAAGCCCATTTAAATGTTAAACTTGACACCTTAAGCCCGAGTATTTTGCTGCATCATGGCCTTACGATTGGCCCAATTGCAAGAGCCTAGCGTTTCGGGCATTGCAACCTGCATCGGGGAAGAAAATGCTTGATGTCAAGCGAAGTGCAACGGCAATAGCCCAAGTTGCCCGGCGTGTTGAGCTAAGTGGCCTTCCACAGCTTGCGGTGCTCTACATGAAGATGGACATACCACTATGGGCTATTAGACCTTATGGGTACCTTAATCTAGTAGGGTCCTAATAGGGATCTTTAGGGTCTAATAGCCCATAGTGGTATGTATAGCAGCGAAGCATACTGAGGTTGTAGGCAACGGCATAAGCTCGCACTAAGACTTGCAGCCAGGCAGACAGACGGTCAGACAGAAGCCATGATGAGAATGGGCGTAGCAATTAATGGCCCTGTCGGTAGTTCCAGTAGAGGCAGACCGCACATGAGCAAGCCCTGTTTTGCAAGTTCTATTGACTCTATGGCTGTTCAGTAACACACAGGCAGACCAGTAAGAGCAGCAGTACGAGTGAGTAGTTCACACCATGACGCGTTTCAAGCAGGAAAATCACCACCGTAGCACAGCCGCCAATTATTCTCGAATCATAGAGAACGGTCGGCCTGACAGAAAAGAAATTTGCAGCATTCACCAGCATTATGGGCATCCGCCGCTCGGCCGCCATTATCAAATGCTGCTGGCTCGGTCCACTTTTTCAGTCCAGTGTATGAGTGACACCTCTGACGGCTGAAAAAGTGGCCCTTGCACACACGGCAGCGGAAGGACGTTCTGCACGTAGCGATGTCTTACCAGTGCAGCTGTGATTCCACGGTCGTCCGACAAACTCGGGTTGGCGCAGCGACGACCCAAACCATAAGCTCCAAAAGCAAACAGGTAGCAGTCTTCATGAGTCAGATCATGCGCCCTAGACACTAAAAGCTTAGACTGAAACCTCGGGCCGTAAGCCCATCAACCTAACAAAGCCTGCACCCTCAACATTAACCTTAGGCTAGACCCCGAAGCCCTGAACCTTAAAGCCAGCCTCTAAAACATAATACTTACTTCAGCATACCTGGAGTATCTGATCAACCTCAAGATCTCATCCAACGGACCTGGGGCTTGGTTGAGGATACATTATTTGTCTTTCTGTCCTGGATATTCATGTTTAAAAAGTTTTTTATGCAGGGATGTGATAGGGCCGGGTTTTGTAGAGGTTTAGGTTTCGCGATCTCCCAAAACCCTAGACCGGATCTAGGGCGCAGGTTGCGAGTAAATCGCAGTCGCTCCAGGCTCTCATTGTTCTTAACAGTAGGGTTAGGGGTTTCAGGTGCTTGGGTACCGGAAAGAGTACCCCATTCTTATAGTGCATACGGCCACCAAAAGCTACCATAATTTAGAAGCAGCCCTGATTGGATGTGCAGTATGCGCAGTACGCCACGGTGCATAGTCCAGAGTATGTGGTCAAAGTTCCGAACATTTGGTCCTGGTATGCAAGCAGAAACGTCGAGAAGCAAAGCAAGAAAAGGGAGCTCTTTTTACTCCTAGGTTACTGGGCATCCTAGTGGAAGATGCATGGAACCCATCCTGAGTTCTTCGCCCCCTAGATGAACCACAAGGAGGTTCCCAGCATTACATGCATCCAGAATGGAATGTAGAGTTTCCACAGTTCGAGGGTGTTAGAAGGAGAAAGGCGGCTCATGTTTGGACTTGTAATGCCGTTTAGGGCTTCAGGGTTTCGGGTTTAGGGTTTAGGGTTGATGTCGGTGAAGCTTTCTGTATGTGCAGGAGCAAAGATATGGAGAACTTTCCTGGGCGAGACTTTTCCAAAGTTTGTTCCAGGCCTGCGACGCCAAAACCCTGGACCCTAGGCTGTGGAGGTAGTCTTGCGACAACCCATACCTAGAGTGCATGATTGCTGCTGGCCCATCGAGGATACTAGCAGGATGCTCTGGCTTGCGCTGACAACTCCTGATACTGTCTCAAGAATATTACTAATTACAGTAGAAGCCCAAAAGTGGGAAACCCCATAGCCTCAACCCTCAAGAGTAATGTATCGAGGACCCGAGCACTATTTGGCCTTAATCCGGTTTCCAACCTCATGGGTTTGACCATAACGGTGCAGGCTTTACTTGGGGGGTCAGGGGACTTAGTAAGTAGTTCGTAAGTAGAGTTATAAGTACCCTAAAAGCGACCCTAATTGGGGTTATGGTACTTATAAGTCCCTAAAATAACTAGTTACTAAGTCCCCCGACCCTCCAAGTAGAAGCCCTTCATTCAGGAATATACCTCTTAGGGTTCCTTAAAGGGATCTATAAGGGATCTATAGGGTTCCTTTAGGGGATCTATAGGGTTTAGGGAACTCCAATATCCCCGAATTAAGGAATATGCCTTAAAACATCCCTGAAGGCAATCGTTGCATCCCTTTGCCTGGCCTGTGTGCAGATGTCATACCCGTAGTTAAGGAATGTTACCCCTGGATTTGCTGCGCACCCTAAACCCTAAATCCAAATCCCTAAACCCTAAACCTTTATAAGCCCTAAACCCTAAGCCCTAAAACCTAAGCCCCAAACCCTAAACCCTAAATCCTAAACCCTGAATCCTAAACCCTAAGCCCTAAACCCTAAATCCTAAGCCCTAAACCCTAAACCGTTGAAACAGAAGGCTCCAAGATCAGATCGAAGAGGTTCGAAGGGGCGCCCGTGCCCGAGACTGTCGCGCATATCGGGGTTTCCGAAAATAGGGGGTACCTTATTTTGGGGGTCCTTATAATAAGGATCCTACTATTTAGGGTACTCTATTAGGGTCCCCTATTTTCGGAAACTCCCATATCTTTATTTCAGCTCGAGGGCTCCGGGCATAGGAGTTAGAATATTGGCTAATAGAGGAGTTCGGGTTTGGGATTTAAGGTTCAGATGTCAGAGTTTACGGGTAATTATTGTACTGTCAGAAGTATCCGGCCGTGTAGGCCAAGTACTGATAAACTGCCACACAATAGGAATGTAGTCCTATATATATATATATATATATGTATATGTACACTGAGACCCTATCCGAACCATTACGGTCCGCATATTGTGGGTCATGGAAATCCTGGCAACTCGAAGGGTGCAAGTGCTTATAGACGTCGTATCGGAGTTTGGCCTAAAGGGCTATGGGTTTTAGGGTTCAGATGAAATTTGGGCACCAAACTCCGTAGCTAAGCGTGCATGTGCATGTAAAGTGGCCCGTCCTGGGTGACCAAAACTCCATTCGCATCGCTAAGGGCTCTGCACGTGCAGTATATACATCGGTGTGATAGCAGTCCCGATCTGTCTATCTATCTATATATCTATCTGACTGTCGATGTATATATATATATATATATACACACATGTACACACATCTAGGTACTTTGCAGGCCCTAAACCCTAAACCCTGAACCATGAGCCCTAAACTTTTAGGGCTTCTCTACCAACCCAAAGCGGATCCTGTCTGATCCTCGAAGCAGCACCTGGACAGCCCGAGTGCGCACCGAGTGAATCGCTTCGCATGGTCCGAGGTCGGTCCTTCTGAAAATAATCAGAGAACCCAATGCCCCTTCATTCAGGAATACACCTGAAATCTTGATATTCAGGCCTGTGCAAGTTTAGGTAGAATTTGAGGTATAATTTGAGGTGTAACTTGAGGTATTATTTGAGGCGTAATTTGAGGTATAAGTTGAGGTATATTCCTTAACTGAGGTGTACTGAGTTCTCTGGGCAAGCTTCGGGTTCCCATGAGGGATTCAGGATGACTAGAAGAGCTTCAGGATGCCCAGAAGGCTCGAGGGTTCACGGTTGTTAGGGCTTTAGGTTTCTTATGTAGGGCTTTAGGGTTCTTATTTTGAAGTGTTTAGGGTTCTTATATGAGGGTTTAGGGTTCTTATTTTGAAGGGTTTAGGGTTATTATATGAGGGTTTAGGGTCAAGCACCGTAAGGGGTTTAGATTTTTTCGCGGTTGCGGTTACTATGAGGGTTTAGTGCTCCTATAATGCGGTTTAGGCTTATGTTAAGGATTAGGGCAGCGGGTTTGGGATTTGGGGTTTAGGGTGGTATTGTGAAGGGGGAGGTCAAGAAACATATATTAATAGGACCGGGCCGACGGCCCGGCTCAGCGTGCAGCTCGTGGAACGAATCCACGGCTAAGCTTTGAGATTCGGCACGGGGCGGTGTCCAGAAACCATGCTAAGCTGTCCGGCTAAATCGGAAAAGTGCAATGCGGCAATGCGTGATCTAGATGCCAATTCCAAATCCGCTTTCTTGGGGCGCCTTTCGAGAAGTACCTAGAGTCCAGGAGGTTACCTATGTACCTTTAAAACGGGAAATACCCTCGCAGTTGGTACATCTACCTTTTTGAAGGTGCCTTGGTTACTGTAGGTATCGTAGCACAATGGGCCCCTGAATAATTCGAGTTCAGGGTTACACAATTTAAGGTCCTATTCTAGAGCGTGTCTCGTTGCAAAAGTGTTTCTACAAAACCTCTGCAGTTCTACACGGGTTTCATCAGGGTTCTATACGGGTGTCCATACTGGTTTCTATAACGGCTTCCATTAAGGCTTAAGAGAAAGGGTTTCTATAAGGGTTAAAAAAGGGTCAGAGGGCGAAGTCCTTTCGGTGTCGAAAGCCTGCAGGCCTTTCACTTGCATTCTGGTCCGCGGCTCTTTGAACAAGAGCTGTATATTGTCACACTCCTCGTAAATCCTTGGCTTGATACAATCCGGATCCAGCATCAACGAGTTGCTGAGTGCCACGACACGCTTTCACCCCTGAGCCTGACCCCCACCCTAATTCTAAAACTGCTTCTTTACCACAGTCGCTTGCGACTTCCTTGGAGAAGTTGTGTTTAGCCGCAGTCTGGTGTGGATGACTTGCAGTGCTTGCTGAAAGTTCACCATCTAGTTTCGGGGTTGAACACATGCTCGGGGTTTGTAGGGGCACATATCGTGGTCCAGGATTTCGCTTTGCAGATATTTCAGGCATGCTGCAAGTGATTTGGACATTCCCGAACCCCCCTCAACCACCCAAGCCTTGAACCCTGATGGATACTTCAGAACAAACCCGGAAACACATCTACCGTGCCTGAATTCCCGCAAGCCACGCAAGAAAACACGCACATCGGTCTCTCCCGTGCACTCACTTAATAGTGAAGGTCCCTCCGGCCCAGAGAGGTATTCGTTTACGCCTTGTAGGACCTGGCCCTCTCTTGCTCAAATCATTGCGGACTGATGTCGTGATGTTTTGCTCAAGGTGCAAAGCCCCAAAGTCGTGCTGGGCCATTCGATGTCACGGTACCTGTGTTCTGTTCGGAGTGTTGTGAGGCAACTTTTGTTTAGTGTGCTTTACTGTTGAAGAGTCGGCATTCTGTACGAAGAAGTCGCAGAGAGAAGCAAATTTGGCTGACATGAACATCGAAGCCTAGTTACGAAACTGCATGCCTTTCCAAGGACTGTGTTTGTTGGATTGGTTCCGTGTGTGCTTTAGGAGTATTCTGTTATGTCGAGTCCCCGGAGACTAGACCTAAGCGTCCAAGACGCCTAGTTAAGTCATACACTCCCCAAAATATTTCTTGTTACCAACCTCCCCGGCCCCGATCCTTGTAATTTGGGCCCTTACGGTGAAGCCCTCTTCCTCCAATAAATTGCCTAATGTCCCATGGCCCAAACGATTGAAATGCGTCCGGTACGAGATGCTGCGCTCCGGCTGACGAGTTTCAGTGCTTACAGGTAGATTTCGGGGTTTGCCAAAACCCCCTGGAGTGTGACATGTGCTTTTTACTAGCTTCCTTGTTGGGACCGTAACCACAGAACAACATTTTTTCCAGAAAGAGGTGCTGCGATGCAGCCCACGCAGACGCAGGGTCCAGGGTTGAATATTGTTTGGATGTTCATGCCACAACTGTTGCACACGATGACGGTGATGGTGATGGCATGATAGCCATAACTGCACAAAGAGCAAGATTCACACAGCTGCTTGCTGGATCACGGCAATATATGTACCCTTACAAATGCAGGTGCATATACACATATCATAAACATGATCTACTATATACACAAACATATAGATCTGCAGATGATGTCTGCACGCTAATTGATGACCACACTGTCGCCGAGGGTAGAGTGTCAGTCTGTACGCTTCAGCCATTGAATCGTGCAGTCTTCATGAAGCGAAGCCACGACTAGTTGCCTGTCGCCAGTTTGCTGCTGCAGTGCTTACAGACAGAGCGAGAGAGAGAGAGAGAGAGAGAGACAGAGAAGGAGCGAGAGAGAGAGAGAGAGAGAGAGAGACAGAGAAGGAGCGAGAGAGAGAGAGAGAGAGAGAGAGAGAGAGAGAGAGAGAGTGAGGCAGAGAGATGGAAGGAACCAAGAGTGGCGTGGTTCCGCCGTCTCCTCTTTCCCTAAGCCCTACAACCTTCGAGACTTGTCTTACCTTCAGGATTAAACCATGTAAACCTTGCGACCTCGACACTCTGCGATGAGGCACCACTGGCACCGCTACAAAACTTCAGCAATCATGTGTCAAACCAAGTACTTTCCTGACCCCAAACGCAGTTTTCTTGTCCTAAATTAATCCAAGTCTTGTAGCGAACAAGCCGTCGCCTTTCCCCAACCAAACGAAAGAAAACACCTCGTTACCTGCGCATCCTCAAGCTCCGAAAGCCCTACACCCTGTGCCGTAAACCCCTACACCCAAAATGTCACACCTGCTTCGGATCTTGAATTCATCGTTTTGTTTTGGTTTCCATCATCCGCAAACATCCGAAGCCCGTAATGTAGACCCCTGATATCCCCCAAAAAGAGCTCTTCGAAGGATTCCATAAGGGATAGGGCTCTTCGGGCTCTCAGGGCTCTTAGTGTTCAGGGCTTTTAGGGAATTTTGAGCAGTAGAGTTTGACAGTTGAGTGCTTTAACCTAGTGACAGGGTTTAGTTTTTTTTGTTGTTCGGTTTCAGGGTTTCTGGGCTTGAATGAGGGTGTAAGGAAGCTTTACGCAGTCGGACCCTCAGGAAAGGAACACAAGATGGGAATGATTGACCAAGGAACAGAACAGCACAAGAACAAGCGAATAGACCCTGAGCTCAAGCTAGGTTTCGAAGAACCCATGCAAAAGAGCCCTGAACCTTAAATCACCAAGTTCTAAAGCCTCTTGCAAGCCCTAAACCCTAAAGCAAACCCCAAACCCTACACGATGCCTGGAACCCTCAACCCCCACATCCGAAGTCCTAAGCCCTGAATGAACCGTAAGCCTCAAGACATATAAATATAAAGCATAGACCCTAAACCCCTACACCCTAAACCCAATACCCCGAAAAATAATCAAAAACTACACTCTAAACCCCCTCAAACCTCTAAACCCCTACACCCAAAATCCCTAAACCCCTACACCCTAAACCCTTCAAACCTCAAAACCCCACCACCCCTAAACCCTAACCCTAAACCCCTAAACCCCTAAACCCTAAACTCAAAGCCCTAAACCCCTAAAGCAACAGCCGAGCAAAGCTTTTGAGCTCAGGCCGAACCGTCCTTACTCCGGGCGCCTACGCAGGAGGTCTTTGAGGCTGGGGGTTTCGTTTAGGGTAGCTTTAGGGTTTAGGGTGAAGGGGTTTAGGGGTTTTGAGGGGTTTAGGGTTTAGGGTTCAGGGTTAAGGGTTTAGGGTTAAGGGTTAAGGGTTCAGGGTTTAGGGTTTAGGGTTTGCGGGTTCACGGTTGAGGGTTTAGGGTTTAGGGTTTGTTGTTTAGGGTACTTTAGGGTCCCTTGGGGCTTAGGGCTTAGAGGGTCCATGAGGGTTTCGGATCCAGGGCTCCCCCTTTATAGTTTCAAAAAGTTTCCTTTTTTAGGGATTCTCTTCGGGGCCACTTTGGGGTTAAGGTTTAAGGGTTTTAAGTTTTAAGGGCTTCGTTGCTTTGTAACTTTTGTTTTTGAATTTTTGAGCTTCAGGTTCAGGGCTCAGATTTAGGGCTTCAGCGGTTCAGCGATATTCAGCATTTTTGCTTTAATTAGGGTTTAGGGTTTAGGGTGGTTTAGGGTTTAGGGTTTAGGGTATGGTGTCGTGGAGTTTCAGATAATGAGGAATCTTCTGAGATCAGACGATCCTTCTTAAGCCAGGATGCACGTACCCCTAACATTGCTTGGATAAACCCCTGAAGTCCGGGAGTGTGTCTGAGTACGTGGCGCCCGAAGTCAAGTCCTTTTCGTCCGAAGCTGAGAAGCCAAGGGGTCCGGGATCGCGTCGCCACGTAGAGTCTAGTCAAGTCGAGGTTGGGCAAGTTGACGCCTCACTCCGACGTAGAATGTCTCGGGCTTTTTATATAATGGTGGCTAGAGCCCCAACGGCCTGACCATATATGTAGCTGGAAGAAACTGGAATGAAGCATTGATTATCATACATATTCTGAACCCTGAATCTCAAGCCCTGAGAGTTCGGGTATCGGGTTTTTGTCCTTACCCGGTATCGTGCGATATGACAACTGTTCATTATGTCCGGGGATTTGGCAGGCATGTTTGAGAATGCGAGGTTAGGGACCGTTTTGGGATACCCGCTCGCTGTTTTTGGTCCACCTCTCTGCCTCTTTGTCTGCCTCTTTGCGTATCCATCTCTTCATCCCGGACACAGTCTTCATATTCAGGGCGTGCCCGGGACACGGCTCCCTGACCAACTACTTACTGATGAATTTCCTGACTCCCTACATGATTATGCCTAGTGTAGTTTTTCCCCGCTCCTCCTCCCCCACTCCAACCACTCGAGCCGCTAGATAGAACCCCGGGAGGATCTAGAAAGTAGATCCCCTAATTTGGGGCCCTATACTACTAAGGGTACTTTATAGGAACCCCCAGTAAGGGATCTACTTTTTGGATCCCCTAAGCCCTAAACCCTAAAATCCTATAGATCCCTTAAAGGAACCCTTAAAGGAACCCCATTAAGGGATCTACTTTAACCCATGCTTCTATGTAATCCCTATATATCTTCCTAGTAGTAGAGTAGGTAACCTTTAACCTTTCTTTGGTAGAAAAGTCCTCATGCTTCCCTAAAATCCTATAGATCCCTTAAAGAGGCCCTTAAAGAAACCCTTAAAGAAACCCTTAAAGAAACCCTTAAAGGAACCCTTAAAGGAACCCCCATTAAGGGATCTATTTATCTACGTTAACCCATGCTTCCCGAGTTCAGGACGGCGGGTCCTCTCGCGAGGCCTCGCGAGTCATTCCAGCGATGCCAAAGCCCTGAACTGGGAGTTCCCGAAAACGAAGGGTACCTTAGGGTTCCTTTAAAGGGTTACTATAAGGCTTCCTTTAAAGGGCTCTATAAGAGTTTAGGGTACCTTAGGCTTAGGGGTACTTAGAAATATTTTCTAATTTTTGGTTATTATAATCCCAAAGAAACAGCTACAGTTTTAATTTTGGCTAGGGTTCTAAGTTCAGTGTAGTAGGGTTCCTTTAAAGGGTCATAAGGGTACTATAATAGGCTTCCTTTAAAGGGCTCTACAAGGGTTTAGAGTTGGCGAAATTAGGGGTACCTTATTTTGGGGTCCTTCTAATCGGGATCCTACTATTTAGGGTACTATACTAGGGTCTCCTGTTTTCGGACACCCTCTGTTAGCCACTTTACACCCCAAATCCGTACTAAACCCAAAACCTTACACCAAAAACCGTACCAAAGTTCGGTTGAATTCAGGTATGTTCCGATTGAAGCCTGGCAGATCCATTCCAACTCTCAAACTCCAATCCCTGGCTAGACCTGAACGTCTCATAAGGACTACCTGATTACAGGGGAGTTCCCGAAATTAGGGGACCTTGATATAGTACCCTAAATAGCAGGATCCTTACTATTAAGGACCAGCCAGATAAGGTACCCTTAATTTTCGGAAACTCCCATATAGGGCCTTCAGGGGCACTTTCTTGTACAATTTCGATGGCAAGAGTCTTTCGACCTCCCGTTCTCTCCTGTGCATCCTTAAACCCTGAACCCCTCAAGCCTGAAACCCCGTGGACGAAAAAGTTTGAACCCCACAAAACTGAGGCTCAAAGCTGGGATCTCGGCCCTTACACCCTTGCATACACCCTTTATAGCACCCTTCAAGAACCCTTTCAAGAACCCTTTCAAGAACCCTTAGCTCTGTCTGGCGGGGACCCTAAACCCTGAATCCGAAACCTTGAACCCTAAACCCCTAAACCCTAAGCCCCTGAACCCTAAACCCTAAGCCCCTAAACCCTGAGCCCCTAATCCCACACCCTCTCCGAAGGTGGTCCTCGCCGACGAAGCTGGAAGCTGCTGGTCCCGATCCTTCGAAAGTTGCCGCCCGGGCAGGGCCGAGGGCATCCCGGCATACCAGCGGCCTTTGTTTAGCGTTGGAGGGTTTTGAGGTTTAGGGTTTTGGGCGGTTCAGGTGTTTTTGTTGGGGGGGTTTAGGGTTCTTGGGGCTTAGGGTTCATACAGGGGTTTAGGGTTTTGCGGTTTAGGGCTTACTTACGGGTGTAGGGTTTGGGGTTTCAAGGTCGGGGTTGGGGCTCTGGATGTGGCGCCTGACGGTTTGGCCACCAAGTTAGGACTTGAGCGCCCATTACGTCATATCCTCGCATACATGTTGGCAGGAGATTGTGTACATAGGCATAAACCTTACTCACTCGCTCACTCACTCACTCTCTCGCTCACTCGAAAGTTGACTTTCTTATCACTTACTAAGTGTATCTAACTAATTTCTGACTGACTGCCTGCCTAACTAACTAACCAACCAACATAACTAGCTAACCAACCTAACTAACTAGTCTACCAACGTACTTACATACATACTTACTTACTTACCAACTCACTTGCTTACTGACTGACTGACTGACTGACTGACTGACTGACTGACTGACTTTCGTTACTTACTCACATGCACGCGGACATTACCTCACATCACCTCAAAACACGAAACAGACATACACACACACACACATATATATATATATATACATATATATATTGTCACAGACACAAGTACGTACATGCCCACATGCAGTTCATTACACTTCAACCCGCAGTTTCAATTGCATTTACATCTTGATTTCACAAGTAACTGTTTTTTTGCATATACATATACTTATTATCATTAACATCAGCATTAAACGCGACTGCATGTCACTCCGTTCTAGTACGGCACTACGCTATGCTACACTGTGCTGCACTCCACTCCATTGCACTCTATTCCGCTCCATTAGAGCACGGTACAACAGTACAGCACAGTGCAGTGCAGCTCTTTACTAAATGTGAACAATATATTTAAAAACAAGGATACATAAGTACATGTATGTATGTATGTATGTATGTATGTATATATGTATGTTATGTATGTGTGTAACTCTGTCGGATGCTTCGGCATCTCAGCATGACGGGTTGTGGGGGTAGGGTGGATGTCTGTGTTGTGCAACAGTGGCTTCGGCCACCGCAGAGCTGACAGGCTTTCCTTGCGCCCAAGGGGTCCTTGTACTCACACAGTATATGCATTGGCCTTAAAGTGGTCCCTCGCATAAGTACTTTAGAGACAAAGTATGTACTATTTGTGCACATGGACAGCGTTTTCTATGGCTCATGAATGACTTAGGGACCCAGGAAGGACATGAGCATAAGCATTGAACAGGGATAGCTCTACCTTGATTCGGTCTTCGTTATAAGGGGAATTTAGGTGGGATATCCTATTCTAACTGTTGCTTACATGGTGTTTTGGGGCCGTAGGTTTCCTCCGTCGACTCCGCTACTACCACTACGTCGGCATTTGCCACACTTGCTACCACAAGCTTCAAGTTTCAAGAAATCCGATAATGCTTCAGACTGTGTTCCCTCTGTGGTTCACACTGCTACGGCAACCATGGTGACGATAAGCAGAGCCTGAATTCGGAGCACTCCCGCCACCCAGGCTTTGATGTTGCAACCTGTTCAGCGGGCTGCACATGTGGCCACATGGCTTCTTTGGATAAGTTTGCTTTTGGGGGACCTAACCCGTAAAACTCACTCCCTCACCTTGCCTGCTTTGTGAACCATCATCTGATTTGTGCGGAACGTTGTTGGTGCAGCGCCGGGAGAGACACTAGACATCAGCCCCGGAATGAATGCATGAACTCTCGAGCTGCGAAACCCGGAACCAGGATTTGATGCAGGGCGCAGGCTGGACAGAGGTCAGAATCATCACAAGGGCCATGTCGATGCTAGTATAGACAACTGACACTGGAGGCACTAAAGATATTCGCAGAGGAGATTTCCATGTGCTCCGATCCGGCAGGAAACTCGACGGTCCATGTCACACCTGCGACAGTCTTGTGCGAGTATACAATAGGACAACGGGAAACCACATGAGCAAGGCTTTGGAGGACTAATGAAATCATGCATTTCATAAACAAAAATATCTATGCAGACTGCAGGTAGTAAGTAGACGATAACCGATCCCCGATAAGATGCCGAAGACAAGCACTTACACTCGAAGAACCGAAAGCCTTGAAGCCTGACCCCACAACTCCAATCCCTTGAGGTCGACCTAAAGGGTTTTCAAGTCTGATGCCCCGCGCCATAGATCCGTTCTAGAACAGACAAGTAAGGTTTTGAGGATCTAGGGGCGTGGGATAGGATACGGTTGATGATATAAATCCTGCACTACCCTCTCATTATGGAATATACAGTAATTCCTATAGTTTAGGGTCCTTAAGGTAATGCAGGATTTATATCCTCAACCGTAGGATGTTCTCTTGGTGCCAAGGGTGGAATGGTTTAGTCCTGGCTTCGTGGTGCCGGGTTCAAGGATCTAAAGGTGTTGAGGCTGTGAGGTCCCCAGCCTAGCTGAACCCATACGAAGCCTAAACCCAGTTCCAAAATCCCTAAAACCCGAAACCCTAAACCGACAAAGACCCTGAACCTCTTATAGATCCCTTTTGAAGGAACCCTTATAGAACCCTTAGTGACCAAGACCAGAAGCCATACTAAACCAGAACCCAAAACTTAAAACCCAAACCCCCGAGCTGACAGCTTTCCTTTCAGGTTGGTGTTGCTTGCCCGTCCACCTGGGGATCGGCTGCTGTAAAGGTCGGCGGCCGTTACGTTGAGTTGTCTGTCGGTGTTTTTTGGGGGTCCTGGACCTGAAGTCTAAGGTTTCGGGCCCTGAAGTCTAAGGTTTCGGGGGTCCAAACGTCCTTTGTAGTATCCTTAAGGGAGGGGGGTCCAAGGGGGGTATATAGCCTAGTGATCCCTAATCCTCCCTAGTACTCCCTAAGGTTCCCTTACAGTCCCCTAAGGATTCCTTATACCCTCCCCCCGTTGAACCACCCTCCCTTAAGGATCCTATAAGTCCTCCCAGACCCCCGGGAGGATCTAGAAAGTAGATCCCCTAATTTGGGGCCCTATACTACTCAGGGTACTTTATTCAAGGGTGTCCATAGCCGGTCTGTCTCGATGACCGTTGCATGTCATTTTATACGTTCTGTCTCAACTGTCTTGCTGTTGCTACGTTTTGCTCCAGTGCTGCTTCGTTATGTGTGGTACGTCCTCTGGGGGGGATCTTGGATGCTTTG